>CM029932.1:11411000-11934268 GCA_017639245.1 Myiopsitta monachus
TAAACTGGCACATCCCTGTAATCCTCCAGAAGGTGCAGACCTGCTGTGAGGCACTGGGATGAGCACAGTGCCTCGGCCATGGTATGGGGTCTGGGGGAAGCAGGACCCCCCTTTCAGGATCCACAGGAGGGTGACAATGCTGAAGGGTGGAGAATAGCGGCACGGCTGTGGGCAGGAGTCTCCAAGCACCTCAGGAAGGCTGTGAGCCATCCAGCCTTGTCCCAGCTTCCCAGGGGTAGTAGAGTCAGCCCAGGTTCCTGGGTGCCTGGCATCACCCAGCACCAGGGACCTTGCCTTGGCCATGGGGTCTGAGCTGGGGATCACCCTGGGGCTGAGTACTGCAGGGACCCCGCTGCTTGGTGGGGATGGTCACTGGCCCCATGCATGGGGTGCCCAGATGAATCTTGGCTGGATCCTGCTGGCTCTCACTCCCAGGCCGAGTGATGCGTGGATGCTTGGAGTCTGTTTAGGAACAGGCAGGAGGTTGGGATTTATTTTTTCATGCTTGGGGGGGGGGGGGGGTAGGGGAGTGTGCTGGGAAAGGAGCAGCTCCATAAACTGTGCCATGCCAGAGGGGTGAGCTGCCAGAGCGATGGCCCAGTGCATGTCCCCACCATTCCAAGGAACATATCTGCTCCAGGGCTAGATTTGCCCCCAGCCCCAGCAGAGCCCTGGGGGTGGTTTGGAGGAACACAGCACTGTGTGACAGGACTTGGCACAGGTCCTCTGTGTGTGCCCCAATGGGTTGGTAGGTGCATGTCTGCCAGTGCCTGTGTCCTGATATCTCCTGTGTGTGCACAGTCCAGTACCCCTCTTGCACATGTGTGTGTCCTGACACACATGTGGGTTCATCCCAGTGCCTGCTGTCTCTGTGTGGCTGGGCTGAGGGGTCTGTCCTACATGTCCTGGGTGATGGGGACATATGAGCAGGGTACAGGGGATACCCTCATCCTTGCTGTGTCACAGCAGGCAGCTGCTGGGGTGAAGCAGGGGGCTATGGCACAGTGAGGAGGGACCTCCAGATTTTACACCACATCTGAAATGGAGATGTGCAGTACAATGTACCTCTCACCATGGCTGCCAGCTCTGCCTGACACCTGTCTGTGCTGTCCCTGGGCACTGTGCAGCTTGTGGTGCATGCACCCGGCTCCTGGGGGTGCTTGGGAGGCCACTGCAGCCTTGGAGCAGGACAGGAGGTCCTCAGGTCCAGCCTTGCCCCTGAGGGTCCACAGTGCTGTCCCCCTGAACTCCATCCCCTCTGCCCAGAGCTGAGTGCAGCTTTGCCACAGGGATGCTGGCCATGGCAGCCCTGCTCTTGCCTCCAACAAGTCCCAGATCCTCCTGCCAGCCTTACTGCAAATCCCACTGCAAACCCCATGGCAGCTGCCCCAGTGTCAAAAACATGCTCCAGCCAAAAGCGGAACATCCCCCTGCACTGCAACCTCCCTGTGCCACCAACCCATCTGCAGGCCCCAGCCATGGCCCTGATGGAGCAGGGTGACCACCCATGGGCCCTCTGCTTGGTGGTCTGCAGGACACAGCCCTTTGCCAGAGTCCAACCAGACAGACAGCACTGCTGGGTTTGTCTGAGCATGAGCTCACGTGCCCTGGAAAGCAATGGGATCTGGGTGGTAAAACGCTCAGCTCAGCTTCGCAGAGGTGGGCACAGGGGTGCAGGTGGTTTCAGTGGATCTTGGCACTGTCCCCCCCAGTCCAGCACCTCAGTACTGTGCCTGAGCTGGCTCTTCCACTGGCAGCAAGGCAGTGCAAGGCAGGGCAGGCAGCGTGGGCATGCGGCAGCCACAGCCAGGCTTGGCTGGGATAAGCACGGCCTTCAGGGATGAACAGGACAGCCCCACCCCACCATGACATGGCTGGACAGGTACCCCAGAGCCATGTGGAGCCAGAGATGGTGGAGACAGCACTGGCTGTGGTACAGGACAGCAGAGCTGGACACCAACCAGAACCACTTCACAACAGCCCCGTGTCCTTCCTTCCCATGCAGGACCTGCTGCCACCTCCACCAAGATGCTCTCCCTGGCTCCTGGCTGGGGTACCTCCAAGCCCTGTCACCACTGTCACAGTGGGGAAACTGAGGTGTACACGGAGAGGCAGGGTACTGCCCCAGGCTCTGGTTCCCACCTCATCGGCAGGGAGCATCTCCCCATCCAAGGAGATGCTCCCCCATAACCCCACCAGACAGACTTGGATCCCTGGGGGGATTTTAATGAGGGTCTCTTCTCTTGCAGGGGTCCCTGGTGCTATCCCAGGAGGGGGAGTCCCAGGAGCAGGCTTTATCCCAGGTAAGGGGGTCCAGGCGGGGATGGGGGGGGGGGGGGCGTATCGCCACACTTGCAGGGATAGGGCAGGTGCCTGGGGAGCCCCTCGTTCCTGTGAGCCAGCACAGAGGGCTGGGGATCTGCCAACTGGGAGCAGGGGACATGGGGACAACCCTAGATGTCTGCTCAGCCCCGGGTGGCTTCCTCAGTGCCAGCCTCACAGCGCAGGGACAGGACAGAGTGGCAGTGTCCACTGTCCAGGACTGGCACTTACACCCTGACCAGCCCTGGCCACAGGAGTTGTTCAGAGGTCACAGCCTGTCCCCATTGTTTCCTCCAAAGCCTGGGGACATCCCGGGGGGTGCCTCATCCCCTGGCACCCTTGTGACCCTCTCTGTTTCCCCATGAACACTCTGGGTAGGCTGGCATGGGTGGGTGGGTGAGCGGTGAGTGCTCACCGGGATGGGTGCTAAGACTTTGTTGCTGCTTGCAGGTGCTGGGATTGGAGGTTTGGGAGCAGGTGAGTGCTAGCACCCCTTTGTCCAGGGTGTGCTGGGATGGGGATCCCCAGCAAAGCTGCTTGTGAGGGAAAGGGCATCCCCATCCTGCACTGTATCTCCCCTTTGGGGGATGCTTGGAGGAAGGACGGCTCTGATCCTTCTCCACTCGCTCTCTCTTAGGACTTGGAGCTGCAGGAAAACCTCTCAAACCAGGTAAGAAACCTTTCCCTGGTGCTCTCGCCATTGCCAGCCATGCCAGGGACAGGATATTTCCTGACCCCTGTTGCCCTCATGTTTATTTCACACAGCCAAGGGCCTCCCTGACCCTGGGCACCCCCATGGCCAAGGCATGCAGTACTTTCTCCCCTGCCCTGGCGCATTGACCCCTGCCAAGTCCCAATAGCTGCAAGGGAGCCTTCCTCCTCCTAGCCTGCTTTGGCACACTACCCTGTCCCCTCCAGCCTCCCCAGACCACCCTTTCAGGGCGCTTACTGCTTGCAAACCTGTGCCAACGCTCCTGGGGAAGATGCCAGCTAACGCCTGCCCGCCCTGCCAGGCCCAGTACCAGTGGGAAGCTGGCAGCTCTGCTGTTTGTGGCCAAGTAGCTTTTGCTGAGCATCCTGCAGCCCATGCTGGGGTTTGACTGGGCTAGAAATAACAGGGTGAGAGGGTGCATCACCAGGAGAGTGAGGAGAGGAGGCAGGAGAATGCACAGCCTGAGGGCACAGAGCCTGAGGCATGGTGAGGAAGTGCTGGGGCAACAGGTACTGAATGCGCAGGGCAAAGCTGGTGCCAATGGAGATGCCCAGTGCTCATTCAGGCCCAGGGAGAGATCACAATATTACAGAATCCCAGACTGGTTTGTGCTGGAAGGGACCTTAAAGCTCCTCCAGCTCCAACCCCTGCCATGGACAGGGACACCTTCCACTGGAGCAGTGCTCCAAGCCCCTGTGTCCAACCTGGCCTTGAGCACTGCCAGGGATGGGGCAGCCACAGCTTCTCTGGGCACCCTGTGCCAGCGCCTCACCCACCAAAGCTCTGCCTGCCCGGGCAGGGGTGTGCAGGGGCACACCGAGCCCCTGGCTCCCGCGCTGGCCCGTCTGCGTGGTGGGAACGCCAGCCCGAGGCGGGGGCCACAACCTCCATTTGCTCAGATTTCAGCTCGCGGAAAGAAAAACAAGGCCCTTTATTTCGGCGTAATTAGAACCAAATGTGGGGCGGCCGCGAAGACCCAGCCCCAGCCGCGCGGTGTCCGCCCCGAGCCAAAGACACTGGAATTTGCGCCTGAAGGGAACGAGGGCTTGATTAGCCCCAGATGTTGGAAGGCAGCGCCGCAGACGGGAGACGGAGGGACTCGTTCCTCAGCCATAAACGTTTCAGCTCCGTCCCCTCGTGGCCGATGGGGTGGGGGCAGGCAAGAAGAAAGTGATGCATGGGGAGCCCAGATACTGGCAGCACATTTGCACCTGTCCTTATGCCTGTCCCCGGGGCACGCTCTCATCCAGTGGGAAGGGGGCAATGGAATGTTTCTGCTTCTCTGGCCCTGTCCCCTGCAGCTCACCCCACTTCTCTTCCCAGGGTCGGAGGCCTTGGGGGACTTGGCCCACTCGGCCTACAACCAGTGTGAGCACTGACCACTGGCGGCCCTTCTCCAGACTTCCCTGGTGATGTTCCCAGAGACCCACCCTGGGACAGCAAGGGGCTTTGTCCCCATCTGGTGCAGTCCCTAGGCTCCCCGGTGGTCCCGTCTGGGCTGGGTGCTCTGCCCAGACCTGAGCGACTGGCAGCCACCAGCAGGCATCCCTGTGGTCCCACAGCATCGTGGCATTGATCCATGGCAGGGTGACCCCAAGCAGTGATAGCTGAGGAAGGACCTGCAGCAGGGGACCCTGGTGTGAGCAGCAGCCAGTGACACTGCCGTGTGCCTTGGGTGGCTGGCAGAGCTGGTGATGGGTGGGATGCAGATGGGAGCATGTGTTTGGGGGGGATGCAGGGAGAAGCTGGTGCAGGACAGGGCAGTGCCTGCTAGCCACCACATTGCCCAGCCTCATTCCAGCCCCTGGTATCACCCCACACTCCCCATGGCTCACCACCTCCTGTGCCCATCGTGGCCAGCATGGAGCAGAACCAGGACACTTCCCTGCTTTCTGGGTTGCTCATGCTGGTTACTCTCTCTGCAGGTGCTGCAGGTGTCTTCCCCGGAGGTGCCTTCCCTGGGCAGCCTTCCCTGGTGCTGCCACTGCCGCTGCACTCAAGGCAGCTGCGAAAGCTGGTGAGTGCTGGGGGTGCCCAACAATGCAGGCAGGGCGACACTGGGGCTCCTGGTATCCCCTGAGATACTGGGCTGGAAAAGCTTTCCCCATGGAGCTGGGGGATGCAAGTGAGAGGTGCTGGTCTTGTGGGATCCCTGACAGTTCAGAGGCACTCTGTATGTGTTGGTGTGGCAAAGGGGTATTGGCCAAACCCAAGCCCCAAGGAGTGGAGACCACTGAGCCACTGGGTCCCTGTGCCCAGCTCTAGGGGACTTATCCCTGGTACTGCCTCAGGGCGTCCCCTTTGTCTCCCAAGAGCTGTCTTGAGCTTGTCCCTTCCTTTGGCACCACTCCAGCCACTCCTAGCCCAGCAGTGGCATCTCACACTGGTTCATTCCTTTTCCAATGCCCCCAGGTGCTGGCATTGGTGGTGTGGCTGGAGTTGGTGGTCCCGGTGGCCTCGGGGTCTCTACAGGTAAGGAAATACCCCTCATCCCAAGCATAGCTGAGCCTGGGCAGACCTGTCCCCATGCCTGCCATGGCATGCAGGAGCCGATGAGGGGCTCAGGAGATGTCTGCTGCCTGCAGGTGCAGTGGTACCTGGCGTGGTGCAGCCCGGGGTTGGTGCGGCAGTGAAACCCCCAAAAGTACCAGGTAGGTGCACAGCCCAGAGCTGGAGGCCGGGGGGGGGGGGGGGGAATGGCTCCTGCTGGGTGCTCATCCTTGCCTTTCTCTTGCCTGGCAGGCGCTGGGATTCCTGGAGCTTTCCCAGGCGGTGTGCTCCCTGGCGCAGGTGAGCTGGGGATCCCCAACCTACCAGCAGCACCCTAACCCCCGAGGGGTCCCCCCCAGTGCCAGCATTCCATTTTGAGTTGACAGCCTTGTGGCCAGATGGCCATTGCAGCACATCCCCTGCCTGCCCGGATGCAGGCTTCTTGCAGCCCCTTGCTGCCTGCCTGCTGAACACCCTGCCTGCCCCATCACTGCTGCCTGTACTTTCCAAACCCTTTTGCTGGGGCCATAATGACATTTCCATCGTGCCAAAGGCGGGGGAACCCAGCGTCTCCAGGGTCTCATGCCAGCTCCATGGGAGCAGGAGGCTTCAGCACTGGGAGAGGAGCTGGCACAGGCCATGCCAGGACTGGCTTGCCCAGCCAAAGACTGCGTGGGAAGGAGGGGGAAGGAGAGAGGAGGAATTCCTCACTGCAAAGTATTTGGGGGAGGAAAACTTGTGAAAACAAGACGTTTCAACACTGTCAGAAGAAGTGTGTTGCTGGTCAGGAATGTCTTTTCCATGTCTGAAAGTGCATGAGTTATAATGAAAGCCATTTGTGAAGGGGGGGGGGGGGGAACAACAACAACAAAAAGAAACAAACCCCAAAGCCCGAAACCCAACCCAAGTGACTGCAAGGCCAAAGCTCTGCCTGTTGCCCCTGGAGGCTGGGGCTTCCCGCTCCACAAAGAGCCCCAGCTTGCACGAAGCACTGCACATCACTGGGCAGTGAGCAATGCCCAGGCTTGGCTATACCATGGCATGGGCTGGTGCTTTGCTGTCATGAGTGGGACCTACTCACAGGTGCCATGTACCTTGCAGGCACCTTGAGCTTCTGTCCAGGCAGCCTGGCCCCACAAATGAAAGGCAACACCAGGGCTAGAGCAAATCCTTCCGTGGCAGCTCTGCCCTGGGGCTGGCACGGGGTGGGCAGCAAGCCCTTAATGTATGGGGGTGCCCTGTCTTAGGGTACAAGGGTTGGAGCTGAGCCAGAGATGGGTGACAAGGGTTTGGGAGCTGGGTGCAGGGGTCTTGGGTACAAGCACTGCCCTCTGGTTTCTGCCACAGGCGTCCGCTTCCCTGGCGTTGGGGTGCTGCCCGGGGTACCCACTGGTGCTGGAGTCAAGCCAAAAGGTCCAGGTAAGTCCCTTCGACTGCCTGGGACACTGGGGTGCAGGGTGGGTCCAGGGCTGGCTCCAGCTCTGCCTTCATCCCCATCCTGCCAGGGCTGGCTCCAGCCCATCATTTGGTCACAGCCCCACAGGGCACATGGGCAAGTGAAGCCAACCTTTGGCTGAGCCTATGTAACCCATGGAGACTAATTTGGACCCCAAGGATCAGCCCAGATGCTCACATGGGTGCTTTTGTCTTTCTGCCTAGGAGCAGGAGCCTTTGCAGGAATCCCTGGTGAGTATCCCATCTGTCTTGCCTATCCTTCTCTTCCTTCCCAAGCCTGTTCATCACAGCCATGGCCTCCCATGCCCGAAGATGCCTCAGGCTTCCTGAGCCACCCGCTCTCCTCTCCCAGGGTGCCCGGGGCACTCCCTCTTGCAGTGACTGGTGCGGGCTCCAGGTGAGAGTCTGCTGTTGGCTTTGCAGGACTAGGAGGTTTTGGAGGTCAGCAGCCCGGTGTCCCCCTGGGGTATCCCATCAAAGCTCCTAAGCTCCCAGGTAAGCTGCCACAGCCAAAGGGGCTAGGGGTGATAGACCCCCAGCAGTGCCAGGAGCCCGCCGTTCCCAGGGCTGAGCCCGGTGCCCCAGGTCCCCTGGACCTGCTGCTGGTGGTGACTCTGGGACAGCAGGATAGAGCAAGGGGCAGGTGAGTCCAGCAGCAGCTCCTGCCTGTGAGCAGCTGCTTGGATCCTGCTGCTGGTCTTGCCGCAGCCCATAGGACGATGCTGTGCCTCTCTGTGGTTGTTATAAGGTAGGAAAGAGCATGTTCTGGGGACGTGCTTTGGGTAGACCACCCAGGCTGTCTTGGCATGAGACAGCCCTTGCAGGAACTGTCTACTTTCTGCGGCTCCTGGGATCGCACCAGGCATCACTGAGCATACACCTGGGCTGAATATCCTGGCTTGAGGAGCTCTAGCCAAGGCCACCAGCACAGGCAGGTGGCGGAGATGGAGCTTCAGGAAGGTCTCACCCCCCACTGCCCCACCCAGATGAGGCTCAGCTCCAGCCCAGGAAACCTGTGGGTGCTCAGCACCCCATCCCCATGTGGGGCTGCTCCAGGAACCTTCAACACCCAGCCCTGTGCCGGGTGCCAGCTCTGCCTGTCCCCAGCCAGCCATGTCCCAGGCAAGGACAGTGGAGGACAGACAGTGCCAGGCAGCCAGCACCAGCTGCTGTGCCCTCCAAGGGCCATGCTGCCAGCTTACTGGTCCCAAGATCATCGCCAAGGAGGGGATGCTCTTGGGACCAATAAGCTGGCAGCGTGGCACCTGAAGGGCACAACACCCAGTGCTGGCTGGGACCAATACGCATAAGATCTCGGCAGCCAGATCTGGGCAGGCATCTGCATCCCTGGGGGTGCTCGGTAGATCCATGGGCATTTTCCCACTGGCCAAAACAAGTTGCTGCAGGCAGGAAAGCCTTGGCTGGGGGAGCCCATCCCCGGGGAGCAGGACCCATCCTGGCTTGGGCGCCTGCCCCGGCAGCTCTGCTGACTTCCCCCTGCCGGGGCCCATCACCGCAAATGGCAGCAGAAATACTTGGCCTGCTCTGGCTTCCTCCTGCGGAGACAGAGTTACACTCCTTGGGGTGACTCGGCCTTGCTGCCATCGGACACCGCCTGGCCCTGGCTGCAGCCCGGCCCCAGACTGCCTTTCATGGGGTGCCTGGTGGGGAGAGCAA
Organism: Myiopsitta monachus; assembly: GCA_017639245.1. NCBI lineage: Eukaryota > Metazoa > Chordata > Aves > Psittaciformes > Psittacidae > Myiopsitta > Myiopsitta monachus. The sequence goes on from CM029932.1 coordinate 11,419,657, forward strand.
ACCGCCGGTGCTTGGCGCAGCCGTGCCTGGCTCCATCCTGCCACAGCCCTGCCAGGGGCCCGCAGCCCGGCCTGACGCAGCTGCAGGCTGACCCGCTCTGTGGGGAGCCTTTGCGAAATAAACCAGGGGAGGTCACTTATCCCCCTGGCCCGGGAGCCCCATCAGTGCATCACATATCTCACAGGACCACCAGGACAGTGGTGGTGGCCCCAGCTGTGGTGTCAGCTGCTGAGTGTTACCTGGTGCCCCAGTCCTTCCCAGGACACAGGGAGATGCCAGTTTGTCACGCCTGAGGGCTCAGGACTGGCAGCAGGGGGACACTGGGCTGGCTGCGAGGCTCTCCCTTTGATGGTGCAGACGGATGCAGGGGCTGCCACACATTTCCATGTCCCCTGTGCTGTGTCCCAGATGAGTTGAGATGGGATGAGGGGACAGTGGGGAAAATAACATCTTCAGCGGATAGTCTCCTTTTTGGATTATTTGCCACAAATGTTCTAGCCAGCTCCTGCTCTGTGCTATCCCCACTTAACCGGCAGCCCCAGGGCCAGCCTGCTCACTGGGGCTCAGCCTGAAGCTGTGGCTGAAATCAGGGTCCCACCTCATGCCATAGGGATGGGGACTGCTCCCCACTACCCAGCCATGCTGGGATGGTGTTGATTAGTGCAAAGCCTTTTCACGCCACCAGTGTCCTCATTGACCCTGAGCCCCCTGAGCAGTGCTGGTGGCATCCTCATGCTGGTGTAGGAAGGGTGCAGACAGCCCTTGGGTGGGGCTGCTCTCACATTTGGCTGGGGTGGTGGGGAGCTGAACTTGGACCCGGCAAAACCCTTGGAGACTCTTGACCCTTGGAGCCACCTCCACATGTGTCACCCAGTGCTGGACCCTCTGCAGCTTTGGGGTGAGTGAGGCACTTCTGAGGATGGCATAAGGGAGGTCGACAAGGTGGGGGACACCCAGCACAACTCACAGCTACTACAGCCTGGAATGCATCTGCCTCTGTGCTGGCATGGACATGATGGGACAGCCTGGCAGGATGGAGGGAAATCTGGTCCCCATATGCTTGCTGGCAATAGGGGACAGTGTCCCACACTCAAAGAGACACTCCCATGAGCAATACTGTCCTGGCTGCAGACAGCTGCATCCTCCTATCCCACAAACCCCTCAGCGGGAAGACTTTGTATGTGAGACCCTCCACCCTACGTACTGCTCAAGGTGTCCCCATTGGGGATGTGGCAGCCTATCACTCCTCCTCAGGCCACTGCCGCTGTAATGGGAGCTTGGTGCTGCCCATCCCAAGCACGCGTTCCCCACTGAGTCATGGGCATCCCTGTGCATGCTGAGCAGTGGGATCATGCTCTTTCACAAGGAGACATTTCCCTGGCTACAACATTGCTGCTCATAATCCCTCCCTGTCCCTTCACACCGACTTCCTAAAGAGGTCACATTTCAGCAGAGGCTCCCAAACTGTCATTCCATCTAAATCCTTTCATTTGGAGCTGGCCGTGGTGCAGGCAGCTGGGTACAGCTCTTGCCGCAGGGCTCCTGGGGACCCCCTGCCGAAGTGGGATCATAGAAGGCTCCTACAAAACTGGCTTTGGGTGCCTCAGCCTTGGCCCCTGACAGTGAGTGGCTGTTTTTAGAGATGCTGCTTCCAAGGTTATGGAGAAAAGCATCTACTGGCCTGGCTTCATCATGGGAGTCATATCCTGGAGGATTTACTATCCTGATGGAAGGTGCGCCAAGGGCTGGTGCTGCACAGCTGGCTGGCAGAGAGGGGCTACACTGCGGGGCAGAGGGGTCACAGCCACCAGCAGACAAGTGCTAACCTGCCACCTTCTCTCCTCTCCAGGTGGCTATGGATTGCCCTACAGTACTGGTAAGCTGCCCTATGGTGAGTGCTTGTAGCCCTCACTCCGCGGTCATAGTTCTTCAAAGCTCCACTGGCTGCCACCATGGCCTTGTGGCCACTAACCCTCTGGGTGGTGAGGAGCGTCCTGCTCCCAGGGTAAGGTGATCCCTCCAGGGACCTGTGCCTTGCCCTGGTGTGCTACCTGCGGACTCAGCTGGGAGTAGCCCAGCTCTTCTGGCATCTCATGGCATTGGAGACACTGGCAGTGGTCGGCTGGCTCTGCAAGGACACATCCAGAGCTGCAGCCAGCTCCAGGCAGGGACGTTAGAACTGGCATCTCAGCTACAGTGGAGCAGGCTCCAGCACACCACCCACATCCCTGGGCACCGAAGGCGGGGAGATCCTTTGGGCTGAGGGAGGTGTTTCCTCACCCTCTTCCTAGGGCCAGTGCCTGACTCAGCTTTGCCTTTCTGTTTGTGATTGCAGGCTTCGGGCCAGGCGGGATAGGAGCTGGCATCGGGGCAGGAGGAAAGGCAGGGTACCCCACCGGGACAGGTATGCTCCTTTTCCAGGCAGCCCTGGGGTGAGGGGCTGGCATGGCCGTGGTGGGGGGACTGGCACTCCAGTCACTTTGCTGACCCTTAGACTGGGCGATGGGCTCTGCCAGTGACAGTATCACCCCAGGCACAGCCTGGAGGGATCCATCACCTCCCATAGGAGAGCGGGGTGGGTGCTAACAGGAGGGGCCGGTCCCCAGGGTCCCTGTGGGGTGGGGGAGCTGAGGTGGGGATGGTCTTGGGACCTTAATGGCTGCCCGTGTCCTTCCCTAGGAGTCGGAGCGCAGGCAGCAGCAGCGAAAGCAGCAGCAAAATACGGTGAGTCACCCTCCAAGGGCACATCCATCACCCATCTCCCCAGTGGGGCTGCCTCCCTCCCAGGCCTGGGGGATGCTGGTGGTGTCCCTGCATCATCAAGCTGACAGTCCCCTTCTCCCCTGTGGCAGGAGCTGGTGTCCTGCCAGGGGCTGGCGTCATCCCAGGAGTCGGCGGAGTGGTACCGGGTGCTGGTGTTGTCCCAGGGGTTGGAGGTGAGGCAATGCAGGTTCTGGGGCTCCCTGGGTCACCTCCACCCATCCCACACCCCTGACTCTCTCCCACTACCCTGGCAGTTGGAGGTCCGGCAGCAGCGGCGGCAGCGGCGAAGGCAGCAGCAAAGGCAGGAGCTTTTGGTGAGTTCCCCGCTGTCAAGAACAGATCCTGCTGCTGCCTGTGGGGACGTGCACTGGCACCAGGGCTGCGTGGATTCACAGCCAGCCCCACCACCGCCTGTGCCGTCTCCTGGGATGCTCTCCCAGGCCCAGACCCCTGCCGTGGCTCCAGGGCTGCTTGTTAGAGCTCAGGGAGAGGTGAAGCCACTGTGCTGAGCCAGTGGCTTTGTTGGTGGAAGGCAAAAGCTGGTGAAATCTCCCCCAAGGCTGCAGAGGGGCTTGACCCCTGTGGGGGCAGGCTCCAGCAGCCTGTTGGGAGAGCACAGCTTGGGCGTCGAAAAGCCTGGATTACAAAACACAGCTTTTCCTGCTGCCCAAAACGGTGCAGTGTGTCCCCATCAGTCATGGTTTCTCATTAAGAGATGTGGTTTTGCTGTGCCAGGCTCTGACACGCTGTCGGGACAGGCGGAGTCTGTAATGAACCACTAATCGTAAGCAGAGGGCCATACCTGGTGATGCACAGCTCATGTTCTCTGCTTGCCTTGTTGCCTGCTTTGTGAGGGGAAACTGAGTAGCAAACAACCGCTCATTCCAATGCATCCAGAAGAAACATGTCAGCCCTGAGAGCAGCTGGGATTTATAATCATGGCCATGGGGGACCCCAGAGGCCTCCAAGCTCCTGGATGGTCCTCTGGGCTCCAGACCCCTGGGTTGGGTGTAGGGAGCTGGGAATCCCAGTCCTGGGCACATCCCAGGTCCCCTGAGCATCTGAGGTGCTCAAAGCCAGGTGCCGCAGGGCCTCCCGTGACACTGGGAGAGACCACATCCACACCAGTGGCAGAGGGTGTTTTGGGGGGTGTCTGACAGCTCTGCTTCCCTCCAGGTCCAGGGGTTGGTGGTGTCCCTGGCCTTGTGCCCGGCGTTGGTGGTGTCCCCGGCTTGGTGCCTGGCGTCGGAGGTGTCCCCGGGGTGGCAGGTGACTGTCCCCAGGAGCTCTGTACCCATCACCCGGCTCTGCGGGTTGTGGGGGCTGGTGGCTGAGGGTCCTTCTCTCCCTTATTCCCAGGAGTCGGGGCGCCGGCAGCAGCAGCAGCAGCAGCAAAGGCAGCTAAGTACGGTACGTGCTGCATGGTGCAGGGAGCCCCCAGCAGCTCCCTGGGCACCCTGCTGACCCTCTCCTCTGCGGCTCCCTGGGTCAGTGTGGTGCCTGCAGGCTCAGCCTTGCTGCCTGGGTGGGCAGACATCCCAGGGTCACCACCTTCCAAAAACCTGGTGAGATCTAGCAAGTGCATCCAATCTGGCTAGCAAAGCCCAGGTACTCAGCAGGCATAACCCCTCCCAAGGGAGCTCCAGCAAGCAGGAGCCCAGAAGAGATGAGGGATGTGGCAAAGCAACAGAGAAGCTGTGAGCCTAGGTACAGAGAGGAAGCAAAGCAGCCCCAAGGCTCCATATAGGGGTGGGGGATCCCTATGCTGCTCCAAAAGGCAGTGCTAGAGGTCCCATGGCTGGGACCCAGGACCTTCTCCTGCATCATCACTGCAGAGCCCTGTGAGTCCCCTTAAAGCAGCCATGCTCAATGGCAGCTTTCAAAGAATCATGGGATAGTTGTGTTGGAAGGAACTTTAAAAATCATCTAGTTCCATTGCCGGCCACTTCTGTTTCTCTTCTGCATCATGTAGAAAAAAATCCTGCCACATGCCCAGGGAAAGATGGGATTTAGGGAGATACTTGGCAGTGACAAGTTAAGGGGAACGTGTTCTGCGCTGGGTGCCAGGCATGGGCCAAGCAGGAGTCCATGACCACCAGCCCCTTTATCAGCCCTTCCAGAAATGATGTACTGCCTGTCCCTGTGGCAGTAACGAGTGCCAGCGGCTCAGGACTGTCACTCCCCCAGGAGGCTTCCCAGTCTGGCTAATGTGCAGGGCACCCAGCCCTTCCCAGCAGCTACTGGGACTACCAGCTACCTCTCTTCTGTGGCTTGTTTGGCTGCAAGGCTTGATGTTCCCACAATGAGGACCATCTGGAGCACCCCATGATGATGGATCATCATAGTCCCCTGTGCTGGTGACTTCCCAGACACTCTTTTACAACAGCAGATTTACCATCCTCACTGGGGCCTCTTGGGACAAATGGGAACAGTCCCTCCCTTACACCACTGTGGATGAGGTGGTGGGGTGCTCTTCTCACCACAGCATGACAATGAGAGCAGACCTATGACAAGGTCCCACCTTTCAACTGTTGCTGCAATGAGATCTAACTCCCCCCCTCATTGCCTGCAGGAGCTGGCGTTGGCGTTCCCGGCATTGGTGGTGTTCCTGGCGTTCCTGGTGTCCCTGGCGTTCCTGGTGTCCCTGGCGTTCCTGGTGTCCCTGGTGTCCCTGGTGTGCCCGGGGTGCCCGGCCTGCCCGGTGTGGCTGGGATTCCTGGCTTAGTGCCTGGTGTTGGAGGTGAGCAGATGGGCTGGCACTAGCTGATGGGGTGGTGCTGGCCTCACTGGTCCCATGACTCTCTTCCTTCTCTCAATGCAGTGGGTGGCCCAGAAGCTGCTGCTGCAGCGAAGGCTGCAGCGAAAGCCGCCGCATTCGGTGAGTGACCATCATCTTTCCCCAGGGACAGAGGAGCAACAAGGGGCGTTCACAGCGAGCAGAGTGGGGGGCACTTCCAGCACCACGGGTGGCAGGAGGCCAGTGCATACAGAGCCTGCTCAGCCACATCCTGAACCTCTCTCTGCAGGAGCAGGGCGCGTGCCCGGTGTCGGTGTGCCCGGTGTCGGTGTGCCGGGTGTTGGTGTGCCCGGTGTCGGCGTGCCCGGTGTCGGTGTGCCTGGAGTTGGCGTGCCCGGTCTGGTGCCCGGGGTCGGAGGCATACCAGGTGAGATGGTGTCTAAGGGATGCTTGGCATGTCCCCAGAGGCTGAGGGGTGCTGGTGTGGCCACCACGGCCCATCACTGCTCCTCACGCTTCCCCTCTCCCCCAGGAGTCGGAGCTCCAGCAGCTGCCGCTGCTGCCAAAGCAGCCGCCAAAGCAGCCAAGTATGGTAAGATGGGATCTCTCCAGGGTTATCCCACATGTCCTGCCTCCTGGCACTTCCTCACCCCAGGTTACTGCCTTTGTTGGGGCTGATGTCCAGCACTGAACAGAGTCCCTGTGGGTCGGGATGAGGGATGAGCTCTCCTCAGGGATGAGGAGATGAGGATGTGGGATGAAGCCCTGGCTGTGTCAGGGGGTGCTCTCCAGAGAGCTGATCTACATGAAAGTTCCTAGGTTCACCATCCTTACACCTCATACATTAGTCCATCCGCCCTCCCTTCTACTCACCCACCCACACCACCAGCCAGCCAGCCCCCTCAGTATCCTTCTGTCCACTCATCTGTCCACCCATGTGCGCAGCCCAGCCCGCCATGGCTTTTCAGCCAGCTCCTTCCACCACCTCTCTTCCTGAGCTGAAGACCCATTCCTTCCCTCTCTCCTTGCAGGAGCAGGTGGTCTGGCTCCTGGTGTGGGTGGACTTGCTCCTGGTGTGGGTGGACTCATTCCTGGTGTAGGTGGCCTGGCTCCCGGTGTAGGTGGTCTTGCTCCTGGAGTTGGTGGCCTGGTCCCTGGTGTTGGAGGTATCCCAGGTGAGGAGGAGGATGGCAGGTGATGGTGGCAGCCTGGCTGCTAGGTCTGGGAAGGAGAGGCACAAGGAGGACCTCGGTGGTCTCCATCAACTCATGGCCACTCCTTGGAGGGCTGGGCTCTGCCCAGCACTGCTGGAGGGATGCCCCCAGGGACACTAATGCCCTCTTGATGTCTCTGCTCAGGGGTCGGAGTTCCAGCTGCAGCAGCCAAAGCAGCAGCGAAGGCAGCCAAATTTGGTGAGTTGGCCAGAGGAGCCCATCGCTGGCAGCTATCCCCACCTGGTTGGCAGCCAGGCTCCCCCTGAGCCCTGCTGTGGCACAGCCTGGGCCCAGGGGAGCCGGGAGGCTTCTGGGTGGGCACGGCATGTTGAGCAGATCATGGGAGCATGGGGATCACACGATGACCTCCCCAAGCCACCTCACCCCCTCTCTCTGCAGGTGCTGGGGTTGGAGGGGTGCCTGGTGCAGTGCCTGGTGTTCCTGGGGTGCCAGGAGTGACGCCTGGTGTCGGTGGTGTACCTGGGCTAGTGCCGGGTGTGGGGGTACCTGGTGCCGGCATCCTCCCCGGGGCAGGTAAGTGCATCCTCACACCCCCATGGGGACCTGCCTGGGAACAGGGGTGGCCAGGGATGCTAAAAGCCACCAAGTCACATTGCAGGGTGGCTGGGGGGGATGCAGGGGGGATGGGAGACGGTGGCATGTGGGAGGGGCGCAGGGATGACCGTCCTAACTGTGGTGTCCTCATTTGCTTTGCAGGCATCCCCCAATTAGGGGTGCAGCCTGGTGCTAAACCTCCAAAATTTGGTAGGTATCCCTGCCACCCTGCCCCAAGGTCCACCTCAGACAGTCACTGGGCACCCTTCTCATGTGGCCATTCAGGGCGCTGTCCTCACTCTGTGCACCCTGGTGCCACAGCGGAAGGTGGCCCAGGCATGGGAAGTGGCATGTCACCTATGGGTGCAAAGTGCCATCTGTGCCCCCTTCCCCTGGACTCACTAGGGGCGTTTTTCCCCTCCTCTATATTGCTTGCATTGATGCATTACACAGGGGTGAGCCCCCTCCAGGTCTTCTTGCTCTGGGTGCTGTGATATGGGTGTCGGGGACACCTAGGATGGGTGTTAGGGCCACCTCAGTGGGTTTAGCACTGTCTGGGGTGCCCAGAGTTGTGGGTGCCGGGCTGTGGGGGGACAGGAGTTAATGGTGTCTTTCTGGCAGGTGTTCCTGGGGTTGGAGTCCCAGGGATCAGCGGTGTCCCAGGTAGGTGCTAGCAGGAGCTGAACCCAGGCAGTAAGGATGTGAAGGCAGGGGGATGCCCCCTCCCCCAGAGAGATAAGAGTGGAGAGATACTTCCCTAGGGCATGGGGGGCTGTCTGAAGAAGGACAGGCACACATCAGGCTGGGCCTGTCCCTGCTGACACTCACCTGGGGTCCCCATCATAGGTGGCCTTGGAGTTGGTGGCCTTGGAGTTGGTGGGCTTGGTGCTGGTGAGTGATGCTGGCCCCTGGCAGCAGGGCTCTTCAGGGCTGGGGCACAGGGAGAACAGCAGCAGCAGCATGCTGGCAGAGTGCTGGAAAGGGAAGGGGTTGTATGGAATGCAGGGCTTGAAGGGTCACTTTTGTCCCTTCTGGGTCCCACCACACACAGTCACTGTGCCCTGTGCCTCATTTTGTGTCTGCTGCCTGCCCTGCTCCTGGGCATCAGAAGGGAATGCTATAACTAAGCAGGTACCAAGGGCCATAGCACCAGTGTTGCCATTCCATGGGGACAGGGGCTGGTACCACACCATGTCCCCAATATGCAGAGATGCGGGTCCCTGCCTGGCGACCCTCTGGTCTCATAGCAGGGTCTGGCGGCACCACAGTGGCAGGGAGACCCAGTGAGGGCTGCACTGATGCCCTTCTCTGACACAGGGCTCTTGTATCCAGGAGCTACTGGGAAACCTCCCAAGCTAGGTAAGGAACAGGAGCTGCTCTGGCCAGGGGAGTTGAAAGTGTGACCCTCATCTCTGTCCCCATCGCCACCCTCGTCCCTACACTCCCCACTCTCACCTGGGTTCTCTCATCCCACAGGTTTTGGTGTTGGGGGGCTGCAGCCAGGTGAGTGCCCACATGTGGGGCTGGGGTGGGTGTATGTCCCCTGCCACATCAGACTTGTCCCCACTTGCTGTCCTCACCTGCTGCCATCCCCTGCTGGGCACAATACTGCCGGGGAGAGCACCCCAAACCCGGAGAGGTGCCATGGTGGTGACAGGGGCTTTTGCAGCCGGTTCCGTCCTTCCAAGTGACCCCAGCCAGGGTGCCCCAGCCAGGCAAGGTTGGGGTGGCACTTCTGTCATAGCCTGTCACTGCCTATTGCTTTTTCCCCAGGGGTTGGAGTTCCCGGCTTCGGTGTGTCACCGATACTTCCAGGTACCATCCCCAGCTCTGTGCCTCGGCACCTCCCAGGGCACGTTTTGGTGACGGCTCACGGGGACACACGCACAGCCCACGGAGCAGGGGGCATGGCCACGGCCTGGGGAGGGATGCAGGGTGCTGGGCTGAGCTGGGGGCGCTGGGCTGGGCGGTGTGGGGCAGACCAATAGGGGTGCCTGGTGACCGCAGAGGGCTTCACTCTCCTTTCAGGTGGGGCTGCCGGTCAGCTGGGATTCGGTGGTGAGTGTCCACCCCCCATACGGGGTATTTTTAGGGTGGAGGGCGTGTATCTATGCCTGCACCCAGCGGCTCAGCGGGGTGGAGGTCCCACTCACCCCACTCTGCTCCCCCCTGCAGGGAAGCCCCCCAAGACGTACGGAGGAGCCCTCGGTGCCCTGGGCTTTAGAGGTGAGCGCCGCCGGTGATCCCCACCACGATGGGGCCGGCTAATGCACCCCTGCCCTTCCCTCCCCCCCGGGGTTGAAGGGAGCAGAGGAAGCCTCACCCCGCGCACATCCCCCCACGTCCCCCCAGGCGGCGTGGGCTGCGCACAAGGGAAGTACTGCGGGAGGAGGCGGAAGTAACCGCACCGTCGTCACCCGTGACCTCATGAACTTTGGTGCTACTGCATGGTCCAGAATGTAAATCCCAAGCAAAGCTGAGAACCCCCCCAGAACCGCGGACCCAACGTTCCCAGGAGGGGCCCCGTGCCTCCGGCAGCGCTTGTGCCACCCCCAGCCCCTCCATCCCGGCGGGGAGCACGGAATAAACTGCGGCGAGCAGCCGTCCCCCTTGGTGCTATTGCTCCCTGCGGGATTTGGGGGTCTTGGGGTGTCACCACCCTACCAGCCTCGGACCTGACTCCGGAGGGGGGAGGGCAGGAGGTGGGGCACCTCACATTGGAGGGAGGGAGGGAGGGAAGGGGGTCCCAGCAGCGGGGAGCTGCTCGGGGAGGGATGTCCCTGACAGCCCTGGGCTCCCCCCGGTCCCCACGCTCCGGGGGGGCCGCGGGCAGGAGGGGCTCGGTCCCTTCATGTTACTCACTTTGCTATAACCGGGTGGGACGCCCTACGCAGAGGGACTCACTTCCGACAGACTAATAAAGGACAAGTTTTTAAATGACTCTGGCTCTGTCCCGTGTCCTAGTTCCCCCTCCCTGTGGTGGTGGCAGCGACGGGTGCCACAGCCCCATCTCTGTGCCCGTGGCTCTGCCTAAGCCTGGGGATGAGCTGGGTCCATGGTCGCGGGATGCCGTGAGCCCCGCTCTGTGGTCACAGACCTGGGACACAACGGGTAGGCCAGGGGTGAGCCTGGGGACCCAGGGGTGCCCATGTCCCCACGGTGGCAGCCTGGGGATTGGGGGACATCCATGCCCTGTCCCACAGGGACATCCCCAGAGATGACGGATGCTCTGCCCCGTGGTGACAGCTGAGAGATGCAGGGAGATGTGCATGCCCCTTCCCACGCTGACAGCCTGAGGACCAAGGGGTATGTCCATGCGCCTTGGTGACAGCCCAGAGGACGAGGAATACATCCGTGCGCTATGCCATGGTGACAGCTCTAAAGGGGACACCCGAGCACTCCCCATGGCGACAGCCCCAGGGAGGATGGGGACGCCTTCGCCCTGTCCCGCACTGGCAGCCGTGGTCCCAGGCCTGCGCCCGCGGCACGGGGACAGCCCCTGCCCGGCCCGGGGACCTCCGCGGCGCCCCCCCGCGAAGCGCGCACCGGACGGGACCCCCGCCCGCGGCAGCGGGAGGGGCTCTCCGGCCCCGCCCCTTTGGGGCCGCCCCCTCCTGGCCACGCCCCTCCCGCGCCGCGCCGGCGCCGTGCTCGTGCCCGGCCGTCCCCGCGCGCCGGAGCCGCAGCGGCAGCGGTAGGGCCGGGGCCCGACCGGGCCGGGACCGGACCGGACCCGGAACCGGACCCGGAACCGGACCGGAACCGGACCGGACCCGGGTGAGGGCGAGGGCAGGGCCTGGCGCGGCGCCGGGCAGCGCGGCTGCATGAGGTTGATGCTGCTGTGCTGCACCTGGAGGGACGAGCCTATGGGAGAGGACGAAGGTGCGTGACCCCCCGCGCCCCCCCCCCGCCTGACTCAGCGCTTCCGCCGCCACTGGGCCCCTGCGACCCACCCCCGGGCAGCCTTCGGCCCGCGCCCCCCCCCGGGCCCTCCTCTGCACTCCCCATCCTGCTTGCGTCCCCCCCACACCTCCGCCGCAGTCCTCAGCCAGTCGGCGGCCCCCTGCACCCGCACATCACCCCCTGCACTCCCCATCCAGCCCGCATTGCCCCCTGCTATCCCCCCTGCACCCCTTTCTCGCCTGCATCTGTCTTGCCCGCCTGCATCTCCCATGCACTATCTGCATCTCCCCTGTTCAGCCTGCATCTCTCTCCTGTATTACCCATCCAGCCTGCATCCCACCTGCTCCCCCACATCCCCCCTGCACCCCTCATACAGCTCGCATTGCAGCCTGCATCTCCCATGCACACCCTTTTCAGCCTGAATCCTCAAATCTCCTCCTGCACCCCCTATTCAGCCTGTATCCCTCCCTGCACCCCTTGGTCAGCCTGCCCGCCCCCCCCCCCATGTTCCCCTGCATCTCTGTTCAGCCTTCATCCCCCATGTACCCCAAGTCTCCTTCCGTACCCCTTCTTTAGCCTGTATCCCTACTGCATCCCTGCCCACACCCCCCATCCAGCCTGCATCCCTCCCTGTACCCCTGTTGCATCCCATCCAGCCTGCACCTCTTCTGCATCCCCAAGCCCTGCACCCCCCACATCCCCTCCAGCCTGCTTCCCTCCCTGCAGCCCACAAACACCTTGCACCTTCCTCCCTGCGCCCCAATATGCCCACCCCCTATGCCTTATGCCTTCTTCCCTGCACCCCCACATCCCTGCTGTGCCTCCCATCCATTCTGTACCCCTGGCACCCCTCATCCCTGCTCACACCTTGTGGATCTCTGCAGTCGCCCCCCATCTCTCACCTCTTTCCATCTTGCAGACCCCCCCCAGCACCCATCCTGCATCCCTTGGTGTCTCTGCGCTGCTCCTATACCCTATCCATGCTGCATCCCTCTCTGCCACCTCAGCGGCCATCCTGAACCCCTGTTGTCCCCCCTGCGCACCATGCGTCCCCCAGCACACATCCTGCACCCCTCTGTCGTCCCCCGCCCATTCACCCTACATCCCACAGCACACATCCTGCACCCCTCTGTGTCCCCCCATGCACTTTATGTCCCACTGGATCCTTTACATCCCTTCCATTCTGCCAGTGTTTATCTCCCCCTACACCCATCCTGCATCCCCCCTCTGCCCCCTTCCTGCACCCTGTCATCCCTCCCAGACCCATCCTGCACCTCAGTATGTGCTCCCGCTCCCATCCCACCCCTCCTGCATGTCCAGCCACAAGCACTAAGCACCCCTCCCTCCATCCCCTATGTCTCAGTGCACCCCAAGCATCTGTCCTGCTGTCCCCAGCCCCCCATCACCCTTGCACCCCCCTACTTGCTTGTCCCCTCTGATGGCTGAGCCCTTGCCTCCCCTTCAGCACCTCTGTGGCGCGTCCCTAGATCCCTAGTGCTACCCCTTGCCCTTCAACCACTCTGTTTCCCCCCATCCTATGGGCACCCATGATTAGGTCCCTGGGGTACAGGGGTGGCCTGGCACAGCGGGACCTGACTGGCACTGAGCCCCTGCCCTGTCCCCAGCTCTGGGGACATCATCACCACGACCTTGTCCCCGTTAGTAGATCGATGGGTGGGGGCCGGGAGGGATGAAAGTCGTCACCCTGAATGGAGCGACAAGGACAGAGGGACAGTCCTGGGGGATGTGCCTGCGGGTAGCTGGCAGGGTGACAGCCGTGTCCCCCTTATGTTCCCCCCTCCACACAGGGACCGGCCTGCCGGTGTGTGCGAACTGTGGGCAGGGCATCTACGACGGGCAGTACCTGCAGGCGCTGAATGCAGATTGGCATGCCGACTGCTTCCGGTAGGAGTGCGAGGTGCAGCCAGGACAACAGCGGCGGCACTGGGATGCTGCCGGGGACAGGGACAGCAGATCCCACTCCTGCCCTGGCAACCACACACAGGAGGCTGTCACGCGCACCCGGATGCTGGCAGGAGCACAGCTGCAGGGTGCAGGCAGGCCTGGCTGGGGGATGCCAAGCCTGGCAGAGGGCCTCGCTGCCTGCACCCCACTGCTGTCCCTTCCTGCCCAGTGACTGGTGACAGACGTGTGGGGCTGATGTCACCCGGCCCCCCTCCCTTCCTCTCTGTTTCCTCTTTCACTCCCAGCAGCTCAGAGCTGTGGGAGCTCTGAGGAGGACGAGGAGGGAGGTCCCAGTGTTGGGGGGCACAAGGGGTGGCTGGGACCTTGCAGGTGCCCCAGTGGGGGTGGGGGTGTTGAGCACAGCAGGGCTTGGGGGTGGTCCCCGCATCACGTCCAGTGGAGGATGCTGGTGGCAGCACTGAGGAAGAGCCGCGTCCTGAGCTCTGGAGCCAAGTGAGTGGGTCGGGATGGATGCTGCACCCCCGTGGCCCTCTGAGGGATGCTTGAGTCCCCCCTCTGTGGGCTGTCAGTGCAGTGAAACCGCTGTGGGGCCCCAGCTGTATCCAGCCCCCCCACAACTCCCCGGCTGCCCCATGGGAGACCAGCTTCCGGCAGCACGGGGCTCACTGGTGCAAAAGCCTTTCTCCTCTCCTCTCCTCTCCTCTCCTCTCCTCTCCTCTCCTCTCCTCTCCTCTCCTCTCCTCTCCTCTCCTCTCCTCTCCTCTCCTCTCCTCTCCTCTCCTCTCCTCTCCTCCTCCTCCTCCTCCTCCTCCTCCTCCTGTGCCCCGCACCCTGTGGAAGGCAGCGCGGGCCCCAGCCCCGTATCACTCATCCGGGGGGGGGTGCGGCCCCTATTGGGGCACTCGGCAGCGCGGGGGTTAAGAGGGCGGGGCCAAACAGCCGCACCCCTCCCCCATTGCCCCCCTGTTCCGACCGCGGCCCGGGGGAGGCCGCTTGCGGTGACGTCATGGGTGGGGAAATTCCGTGTCCTGACGTCACGTCTGTTGGTTGGATTCCACCTGCGCAGCGCCCACCCTCGGCTGCGGTGGGCCCCGGGCGCCCCCTCCGCACCCTCCTGCAGCCCCCCCTGCCGCCCCCTTGTCCTCTGGTGTCCCAGCAAATCCCCTTGAGCACCCCCTTGCACGCCCCGATGCAGCACAGCACTCCTGCATCTGCCCGTGCACCCCCAGAACTCGCAGCCCCCTCTGCGTGCCTGGATGCACCCTCCCATCGCACAGCCTTGTGCACTTCCCCTGCACCCCCAAACCATGGCCCTGGAGCAGCGTCTGCATCCTCGCTGTGCATGCCCCTCCACCATGCAGAGTGCTGCACCCTCAAGATTGGCACATCCCTCTCTCTGTGGCCAAGGTGGCACTTTGTTGCAGGGCTGGCATCTCCCTCCCCACACGTGTCCCTGCCCCATGTCCTGTGTCCTGTTCAGCCCCATATCCCTGCGTTGCCAGCCTGCACTGCCAGTGACACATGGATGTGGTGGCCCTGCAGCAGGGAAAGAAGTGGGGGAAACAGCTTGCCCAGGGAGCGGTAGGGCCGGCGGGCACGGGGACACTGGCTTCTCCCTGGGGTGACAGTGGGGATATGGTGACAAGAGGGACATGGTGACAAGGGGGTCCTTTTCCCTTGCCGCAGGTGCTGTGAGTGTGGGGCCTCCCTGTCCCACCAGTACTACGAGAAGGATGGGCGCCTGTACTGTAAGAAGGATTACTGGGTGCGCTTCGGGGAGCTCTGCCACGGCTGCTCTGAACAGATCACCAAGGGGCTTGTCATGGTGAGCATCAGTGGGGACACCGGGGGGACAGACAGAGCCCTGACCCACGGCTCACCTCCAGGAAGGGGGCGAGGTGGGAAGGGTGTGCAGGTGTAGGGGGACCCTGGGGGGTGTGCCACCATGTTGGGGCTGCGGGATGCAGGGTGGAAGGCTCACAATGGTGGGGAGATGTCCTTGTAGCTGTCCCCAGCCTGGTGGCATAGCCATCTCCAGCCTGGTGGTACAGCTGTCCCCACCACTCCATGGCTCAGCCTGCCGTTCCCTTGGCATGGGTGCAGCCATGGGTGCTCCTAGCACTATCCAAGCCCCGGCACCCACACTGGGTGCCCCAGATACCTGGAATCCTGGGGCTGATGGCATCTGCTTTCAGGTGGCCGGAGAGCAAAAGTACCACCCCGAGTGCTTCAGCTGCCTCAATTGCCACACATTCATCGGTGATGGGGACACCTATGCGCTGGTGGAGCGCTCCAAGCTCTACTGGTATGTCCCAGCCTGGGAGGGTGGCTTGGGTGACACATATTCCCTGGCATCCCCCACCCACTCAGCCTCCTCTCGGCCCCACAGTGGGCACTGCTACTACCAGATGGTGGTGACACCGGTCATCGAGCAGATCCTGCCGGATTCACCGGCTTCCCGCATCCCACACACTGTCACGCTTGTCTCCATCCCTGCCTGCTCTGATGGCAAACGTGGATTCTCCGTCTCCATCGACCAAGGCTGCGGCACCGAGCACCCGCGCACTGTCCGCGTCCGAGAGTGAGTCTGTCCCGTCTGCCACTGTCCACTCCCCAGGGCTGGGGGTATCCCATGCCCCTTCTGCAGGTGGGATCCACCCTGCAGAGATTTTTTGGGGTTGGAGGGTGAGGGATGGGGCTGGAGTGTCCCCATTGGCCAGGGGTGGCCAGTGGGGACAGTGGTGGCATGTCCCCAGCTGCTGGGCTTGGTTTGTGGGGACTGTGCTGGTGTGTCCCTGGCCATCAGGGTGGCTTGGGGGTGATGTGGCAGCATTGCTCCATCTACCAGGGTGACTGTGGGCAGGGGGGTGACACACCCCTATATGCTTGGGATGGCTTGGAGGTGCTCCTGGAGGAGTTGCTCATGGGTGTCATGCCTGCAAGTCCCCATAGAAGCAACCAGGCTAGAAAAGACCTTTAGGATCATCAAGTCCAACCGTTAGCTAGCACTGCCAAGGCCACCAGTAAACCGTGTCACTAATGGCCTCATCTACTACTACCCATCTCGCAGGGGTGACTTATGGGTGCCATGACTGAATGTCCCAATCCCGGAGGGGTGACACATGGGTACTGTGACAGCATGACCCCATCAAGCAAGGGTGGTTTGTGGACAGCGTGCCTGTGTGTCCCTTTTTAGCAGGGGTGGCTCGTGGGTATTGTGACAGCAATGAATCATAAAATCAGCCTGACTTGGGCTGAAGGGACCTTAAAGCTCATCCAGCTCCAGCCCCTGCCACACACAGGGACAACTTCCACTAGAGCAGCTTGCTCCAAGCCCCATTCAACCTGGCCTTGAACACTGCCAGAAGTGTTCACATCTCGCAGAAGTGACTTGGAGAGGATGTGGCAGCCTGTCCCCATTGCCTGGGGGTGGCTCGTGGGCTGTGTCGTAGCACATCCCCACCCATGACAGTGTTGGGGGCTGATCCCTGTTGGCCCTGCAGGGTGGATCCAGACTGCATCAGCCCTGACATGAAGAACTCCATCCACGTCGGCGACCGCATCCTGGAGATCAACGGCACTCCCATTGGCCACGTCCCCCTGGATGAGGTATGCTCTCCCTTGCCCCAGCCAGCTGCCCTCCCCAGTGCAAAACCACCACCACCATCCTTCTGTGCCCCCAGATTGACCTGCTGATCCAGGAGACCACCCGCTTGCTCCAGCTGACCATTGAGCACGACCCCCACGAGCCTCTAGCCCGCGAGCCAGGGCTTGCCTGCAGCCCCCTGCCTGCTCCGTGCAGCCCCCTGCGCTCCCTGGTCCCCCCGCCCTGCGGGGAGCCTGGTGCTGTGCGCCAGCGGACTGTCATGTAAGGCCTCCAGCTTGCCGGCCTCTCCTGTTGGGGTCTGGCCTTGAGGTTGACCCTCTGACCGTCTGTCCATCCCTCCTGCAGGAGGAGCTGCAGCACAGACAAGTCTCCAGGCTCTGGCTCGGTGGGTTCACCAGCATCCCAGCACAAGGACATCGGTCGCTCTGAGTCACTGCGCGTCGTCTCCCGCACCCATCGCATCTTCCGCCCTTCTGACCTGATCCATGGAGAGGTGCTGGGCAAGGGCTGCTTTGGCCAGGCCATCAAGGTGGGGCTGGATGGCCACAAGTGTCATGAGCATGAGTGTCTCAGCTCCCCAGGGATGGAGGAGAGGTATCTTCTCCTCCAGGGTTTCCCCAGTGGCTCAGCCCCTGTGCGCCCTTCAGGTGACTCATCGGGAGACTGGCGAAGTGATGGTCATGAAGGAGCTGATCCGCTTCGATGAGGAGACGCAAAGGACCTTCCTCAAAGAGGTGAGTGTTCCCTGTCTTTAATCCCCCTAGTTTTTGGGGGGACACTGGGATGAGGCTGCCCCATGCTCTCACCCACCCTGGCACAGGATGCTGGACACACCACCTGAAGCAGGGGTTGCCAGGCATAATGAGGTGCAGGCAGCCCTGCTTGTTCAATGGAGAACATGTGAGCAGCAGGTCTGTCTGGGTGCGTGCTTGGGGTGTCACAGGATTGGGGTGATCCTGCAGGTGAAAGTGATGCGCTGCCTGGAGCACCCGAACGTCCTCAAGTTCATCGGTGTGCTGTACAAGGAGAAGAGACTCAACTTTATCACAGAGTACATCAAAGGGGGCACCTTGAGGGGCCTCATTAAGAGTATGGTGAGCACTGGGAGGGGAGGTCAGCCTACCACCACCCCACAGCCCCAGTGGGGCTTGGGGACTCCTCTCCTTTCTCTTCTTCTCTGGCAAATTCCCCCTCCTGCCCCCAGGACAGCCACTACCCCTGGAGCCAGCGGGTCAGCTTCGCCAAGGACATCGCTGCTGGCATGGTGGGTGCCACCAAGGGATGGGTGGGTGGGTGGGGGACCACAGGGTGGGGATGCACCCCACTCTCAGCCCATCCTTTCCACAGGCCTACCTCCACTCCATGAACATCATCCACCGTGACCTCAACTCTCACAACTGCCTTGTGCGGGAGGTGAGTCTCACCTCAGCAGTGTCATCCCCAGGCCCAGGTGGGGGTCTCAGCCCTCTGTGTGACTCCCCCCTTGCTTCACCCCTCTTCTTCCACCCAGAACAAGAGCGTGGTGGTGGCTGATTTTGGGCTGGCGCGGCTGATGGTGGATGAGAAGAGCCAGCCTGAGCATCTCAAGAACCTGAAGAAACAGGACCGTAAGAAGCGGTATACAGTGGTGGGGAACCCATACTGGATGGCCCGGAGATGATCAATGGTGAGGCTGGCAACAAGAGGGGACATACAGCCAGCCAGGGCTCTGTCCCCAAGCAGAGGACACTTGGTGGGGCAGGGACAGGACATGCAGCATGGCCTGACCCATCTCCCCAACAGGGAGGAGCTACGATGAGAAGGTGGACATCTTCTCTTTTGGCATCGTCCTGTGTGAGGCAAGTACCCCTGGGGTTGGGGTACCCCCTTGGGGTTGAGTTCGTCCCTTGGGTTTAGAGCCTTATTATGTTTGGGGTCCCTCCCTTCTTGAGGTTGGGGTCCGCCCTTGGGGCTGAGCCAGCTCCTCTTCCCCAGATCATTGGCCGGGTGAGCGCTGACCCTGACTACCTGCCCCGCACCACTGACTTCGGCCTCAATGTCAGAGGCTTCCTGGACCGCTACTGTCCCCCAGCTTGTCCTCCCAGTTTCTTCCCTATCGCTGTCTGCTGCTGCGACCTGGACCCTGAGAAGCGGTGAGTCCTTGAGGACCCCCCCTGGGGGACCCCTGGGGCTAGTGGAGGGTGCGGAACAGACATGGGTAGCAGAGCTGTGATGTGTCCTCTCTTCTCACTCAGGCCGTCTTTCAGCAAGCTGGAGCAGTGGCTGGAAACCCTCCATATGCATCTGGAGATCCACCTTCCGCTGAGCTCCCAGCTGGAGCAGCTGGACCGAGCCTTTAGGGAGACACACCGGCGGGGCGAGGGCGGGCTGCCTGCACCCCCCCGATAGACCCCCACATCTCTTCCGGAACCGCAGGACAAGGAGTTGTGCCCGCCGCCAGCATCTCCTCTGGCTGTCACCGTCCCTGGGGCTGGATCCCTGGGGCGCCCCGGATGAGCCCCCCAAGCCCATCTCCTCTGCACGGGCTGACTGCTGCTGCCCACACTGTCCCTGGGAGCTGGCTCTCCCCAGGGCTGCATGGCCCCTGCACGCTGTAGCTGATACCCCTGGAGAAGCCTGGCCACACTGTGGGGACCATCCTCATGTCCCCCTGGCTCGCTTCGCCTTTGCCCCATGGGGCTGCGTGGCCAGCCTCCCCGCACATGCCCCATGGGCTGTCCCATACAGAGCCGCGGCCTCGCGGTGGTGCCTTGGCTTTCTGTGAACTTGCACTGCAACACAGGAGGGGACCTCCAAAGGGTTCCTTTGGTGGGGGTACATGGCCCCTTGCCCCCCAGGCTCGTAGCAATGCCCTTGTCCTCGGCCAGCCCCTCTAACGCTGCTCCTGCTGGCACCCGAGGCTTGGGGGACTGCCAGCACCCCTGGCTGAGCAAGGGACCCACGGGGGACGGGGCAACCCATCTGGTCCCCACTGCCCTCACATCCCTGCTACCCGTGCTAATCCATGATTGTGCATCCCTGGGCACAGCACCAAGTGGTCCAGAGGGATGCAGGGATGTGGATGCCCTTGACCTGGGGGGAGGGGTGGTGGTGGTGCGCCATGCGGTGCTTTTCATGCTCTTTATTCAGGTTCATTTTTCTGTAAGATATTTAAAGAGAAGAGTTCGTATTATTTTTTCATACAACGTAGCGTTTGCCATTTGTCACTGCCTCGGTTCTGCTTTCCCAAAGGGATGAAACTGTGAAGCCTCTCCGTGCACTTTTGCCCGGGAAGTCAAAGGCGACGTCCTCTCCAGAGGCGGGAAGGGAACTCAAACTGTGATGTACCCCGAGCCGTGAGTCAATAAATCCTTCCCTGCTCGCTGCCGAGCCTGCTTGGGAATCGCTCGCCTCCCTGGGGGGCTGGGAGCTCTTGGGGAAGTTGAGGCAGGAGGGGACGGTCCCTCTGCTTGGGCTGGTGTGGTGGTACTGGGCTCGGTGGCATCCCCCAGCATGGTCACTTCCGTGCTGGCAGCACTGTTGTCCCCCTTCATGCTTTTCTCACCCATATGTGGGTCACCACAAAACCCTACGACTGATGCCATCCCCACATAGCTCGGCCCCCCCAGACCCAAAGCCCTGTGTCCCCTACCTGGGTCCCATGCGGCCGTGCTGACTTTCACCCCACGCGATGGCAGAGCCTGCGGTGGTGAACTGGCAGGTTATGGAGCTGCGTAACTGTGCCAATGAGCTTTGCCGTCGATGTAAAACAAGCCCCAGGGAACAGTGGTGGCCCATGGCTGCCCCATGCTCTCCCTCCACCCTTCTCACCTTCCTAAACCAAATCAGGGTCCACAGCGTCGGGTCTCCATTCTTGGGGTGGGGGAGGGAGATGGTGGTGGAGGGAGTTGAGCTTCAGGTAGAAAAACTTGGACCCCAAGGAGCTGGTGGAGGGGGTGACATGGAAGGGAATGGGGGTTGTCTCTGAAGATGTCCCTAGGGATGCTGCAGCTAAGAGAGGAAGGGGGGAGACTGCAGCCCAGAGGGGTTCCAGGATCTGGGGAACTCTCATGGTTTATTGCTCTGGGGATGCTCGGGCTCAGCGCAGGAGGGACCAGGACAGGGGGAGGTTGTTTGAGGAGGTGGCAGTGGCTCCATTCCCACCCCAGGGTGGCCCCTTTGCCTGTTCCATGCTACTCTGGTGAAGGGACAGGGGCAAACAGCCTGCCAGTGTCACAATGCTGCCAGCGCGCCCTTGGCGACCCCATGCACGCTGGGTCTGGACACTGTTGCCCTCCAGAACACCAGGGCAGCGGGAGCCCACCTGTGGCCGTTACCCCTTGGATCACCATGGACCCCAGTCCCCGGCCACCAGAGGACAGCAGGACCCCGGGGGACCCCCATCCCCATCCCCCCAGTGGGAGCCCCCCAGCCCCACAGGACCCCCGGCGCCCCCGCGGCCGCGTGCCCAGCTGGACGGAGCTGCAGAGCAGGGTGTGCGCGGTGCAGCCCCTGTCATCGGGCCACTTGCTGGTGACCCTGCGGCAGCCTTGCGGTGGCGGCGGGCAGGGGAAGAGCCGTGCGAGAGGCGGTAGCCACCCGCAGCAGGGCGCGAGTGGTGGCCGCTCCGTCACTCCTGTGGCTACCGACGTGCCCGACACTGAGCCACCGGCCGGGAGCTGCCCCTCACCAGGCAGGGAGGTGGCCCCCGCACAGCCCTGGTGGTCCTGCACCCAACCAAAGCCCCCCAGGGAAGGGGTGCCCAAGTCCGACTTCCGCTGCCGGCGCTTGCTGCGCCTGCCCCACCAGTGTTCCTCCGGACAGCCGACGGCAGCCTGGCAGAGCCCCTCACCCCCACCGCACCCTCCAGCCCAGCCTGACACCGGCACGAGGGGCTCGGCCCCCCCTGTCTCAGCACCCGCCGGTCCCCGTCGGTTGTCACCTTCGAGGCAGGACAAGGTCACCCAGACCAAGCCACAGGATGCTGACAGCTGTGTCTGCACCCCATGCGCCTCCTTGGCTCCCGCGCCATCCCTAGCCGAAGGGGTCCTGAGGGATGGTCCTGGCAAAGCCCTGTCCGAGCTCGAGCCTGGCTTGGAACGGAGGCCCTTGCTGCAGGCAGGGAGCTGGGAGTGCCCGCGTCCATCCTCTCCGCTGACGGGGCAGCAGAGTGCCACCAAGGAGGGGGTCGGTGGCACTGGTGGCTTTGCCGAAGACGTGGCTGAGCCAGTGCTGCTTGGCAGAGCCTCTCCGTGCTCCATCCTCTTGCGGAAGGCCCAGACCAAGAGATCTCACTGTGGCCACAATGGTGAGGATGAGCCATCGGCCTCTGGCTTCATCTTCGTCTGCATGGGTAAATTTGGGGGACTGGGTGGGAAGAGGAGCGTGGCTTCTCCCACATCTTGGCAGGGTGGGCACCGGTGCTGGAGGGACCCTTCCCTGGGTGACAGCAGCTGCCTGTGGGCAGGGACCTGACGAGGAACAACCAGGGCTTAGTGTGGTCCCTGGAAAACCTCAGCTTCTAATGGGAAAAAAACTTTCTTCAGGTAATTCTTTCTTCTGCTGCTCTCCTCCACTGGCTCCAGTACTACCCTTTCCCAGAGCGGCTCCAGAGATGATGGTAAGCAGTGGGATTGAGCTGTGTGGTGGGAGCTCAGGGTGACACTGGGAATCTTCTAATTCCCCAGTTCCACCAGGTCGCCAGGCTTGGCACTGAGGATGGGCAGCACGGGCTGGTGAATCCTTTGCAAGTGGTTTGGGGGCTGGAGACGTGATGAGTTGTGGGACTGCTCAGCCAAGCTGGGTCAGTGGACACAGGCAGGGGCCTGTGAGGGCTCAGGGTGGGACCCCCTGGGCTTGTGAGTTTGAATGGCCATGATTCTGCCCCCCATGGATGTGCCACCATCCCACCTCTTAGGGGCTGGTAGCAGCCAGACATGGAAACTGTGGTCCCACACAGTCCCCAGAGCTCCCCTAACCTGACCAGGGACCAGAGCTGCCTGCAGGGGTCCAGCACAAGGATAGAGAGGCATTGGCACATGGTTTTGGGGTTGCTGGGAGGCCCTGGTGAGTGGAGTTAGGATTTGGGAGACTCCAGCACATGAGTTTGGAGACAATTTGCTGTCCTGAAGGGGTCAAGCACAGGGCCTAACCCATACATGGGCTGCCTTTAAGGCTCTGATCAAGGGAAAGAAGATAAATGGCGGGAGTTAAAGCCCAGGTTTTTTGGGTGCATCTTGAGAACAGCTCCTCAGCCCACCTTGACCCCATGCTCAAGAGGGATGGAGCAGAATTTGGGGGGCACTGTGAGTGTGCAGGATGTGGCTCATCCTCTCTGTGAAAACCTGAGTTCATTTCCAGCTTGGAGGCTGTTTGGCTGCTTCAGAGACTGGGAAGTGCAACCTCCCTGCCTGACTGCTGCCTCTGAGTGTCCTTTGGGGTGACTTTTGCAATGGACCCTTCCGGGCTTGCTCCCTGGACCATGTATGTGGAGCAGCAGTGAGGTGCTCCCCTCTGGCTGGCATTCCTTGGCCCAGCCACTGCACTGGGAAGGACCCAAAACTGGACCCATTGCAACTGAAATAACTAAAAATAAGCAGTTTCTCACACTGATGCAGAAAAGCATCCAAACGTGGCCTCTGAACCCGTCAGCAGCTGAGGACAGGGCTGACCCCCAGCCCCACCCCATGTCTGGCAGACACGCTGTGACCACTACAACCCCAAATCTTCCCCTACTGAACCTCCCCTTTGAAGCTCCCTGGTGCAAGCAAAGCCACAAGGACTACCTTGATGCTGGGGTGATGCTGGCTGCAGGCAGGGGTGCAGGCAGCCCCCCACTGCAGGCAGCAGGAGGCAAGGAGTTAACCTCCCCCCACCCGGATGCAGCATCCTGGGCTGGGTTCCTTCCATCTTGTTTTGGTTTGGAGAAATAACAGCTTTGGCAGCAGCATAGTAGCTTCCCAAAATAACTCGGCCTCCAATGGTAATTACAGAGCTCTGGTCCCTGGTAGTGGATCATGGTGGCTTTCTGGCCTGTCCGTGCTGTGCTGGGACCCGCTAACGTTGGTGCCAGCCAGGGTGAGGGAGACTGGGATTCCTCGGGGACCTTGGGACCACTCAAGCAGCACCAGCCTCCCTCAGTGTCACCATTGCTTCCCTCATGTCGTCCCCTGGCCAAGGAAATGCAGCCCCTTGCATTCCCCCCTCCTGTTTCACAGCTCATCCCTTCAGCTTTTAATGCTCTAAAGCCTGGGTTGCAGCTTACCAGCCTCAATGTGACTGGGCTACTGGAGCAAGGCCACGGCAAGCTGGTGGCAGCTCCAGGTTTTGCTTGCTAGCATGGCTGAGAACGCCCACAGCTCATCACAGCGGTGTTCAGCCTGGCCTGCGGGGCTCAGCACTGCTCTTGAGGGGCAGTGAAAGATGGGGCCTCACATTTGAGCCTGTAATCCCCAATAATCCCAGAGGAAAGCGCTCTCTGTGGTGATTAGAGATGCAAACAGCCACCCTCCCCTGCCTGTCCCTGGCCGGCAGCGGGTGAGGGAGGGCTGCCAGGAGAGCGGGCTTGCTGCCTGGCCACCCCAGATGGATGGGGTCTGGGTGGCCACTGGGACTTCCCCATGTTGTGCTAATCCTGCACCGGTTGTTTATGGGAATGAAGGGAACACAAAACCATCTGGCAGCACCCTGGCCCTGTAGCAGGGCAGGGAACAAGGCCCTGGGCAGTGACAAAGTTGAGGGCCACACTGAAATGGTCCCTGCGGAGCCACCCAGCCTTGGTGGGAATCTCAGATTTGGCTTTTCCTGCTGGGACGTTACCATCAGCTTTGTTTTAGAGGTAAGGAAAGTGAGGCAGGAAGAGCTGCCCATGAGAGGAATGCTCTGGGAGCGCTTGTGGCCGTGTCACCTCCCCAGCATGGGGTGTGACTGGGGGGATGAGGACAGCCCCAGTGGGCAGCTGAAAAAGGACGCTGAAATTTGGGGGTGGCTGAGCCTCTGCCAGCTACACACCACAGGAACAGCTACCACTGGACTCCCCCATCCCCTTTCATGGCCAAGAACACAACCACCCCATATTGCCCCAGCTGCTGTGCCAGTGTCCTCTCCTGCACTTGCTGGGAACAAGGGGCTACAGCCACTTGACACTGGCACTCACTGCTTGTGAAAGCATGGGCCTGGGGCCAGGGCATCCCAGGAAGGGGCTGAAATCCCTGGCATGGGATAGGGATGGGGGCAGGGTGACAGCCTGTGGGGCTCCCTCTGCCAGATTTCCAGCCTGCCAGCCGATCACAGCCAAGCCAAGGCAGGGCCACTGGCAGAATCGCCTGACATCAGCCCAGGGAAAGGCTCAGAAGGCTGGGATTTTGCAGGGAGACCACGGAGGAAGGCCTGGATCTGGTGCCTCATGCCCAGTGCAGGGCCTGGTCCCTGGTACCCAATATGTGAAGTGCACTGCTGGTGTGTTTGCTTGGTGCTCAGTGCCTGGCACATGGTTCCCAGTGCCCAACACCGTTAAAGGGTACCCAGTGCTCCGCATACCCCGTCCTGGTGTGCAGCATCTGGTGCCTCCTGGTACCCACTGTGCAGTGCCAAGGGCTGCTGCTCACTGCCCGGGGGTCGCTCCTTGCTGCACTGGGCACAAGGGTGGCCGACACCAGGGGCTGAAGCCTTGTACCTGTGCCAGGACCCTGCCCGTAGCGCACATTACACCGTGCTGATGCCCTGTGCCTGGTACCTGATGCAGATCCTGGTACCCAGTGCCAATGCCCAGTCCCTGGTGCAGGTACCCGATGCCAGTGCCCTGTCTCCAATGCCCTGTCCCTGCTGCAGATCCCGGTACCCAAAGCTCTGCACCAAGGCCCTGGTGCCGCGGTGCTGCTGCCTTGTCCCGGCGCGTCATCCCCGCCGGGCAGTGCCCGGTGCCGGTGGGGCCGAGCGCCCCGCCCCGCCCCGCCCCGGGCCGCCCCCGCCCCCGCCGGCTTCTATTTCTGCTAATCCCAGCGGCGGGGCCCGGCCGCTCGGCAGCCGCCGCTCCCGGACGGTGCCCGGCTCCGCAGCCATGGTAAGGCCGGAAGGCGGGGGGGGGGGGGCCAGGCCGGGCTGCCCGGCACCGCACCGCCCCGGGAGCTGGGCCCGCTCCCGCATCCCGGTGCCCTCTGTGAAGGTGACGGCGCGGCGTGCGTGGAGCGGGCCGGTGCCGCCGGTGCCGCAGACGGGCGGAGGGCGGGGGGGGGGATGGTGGTGTCCGCGCGGGCAGCGAGGCGGCACCTGCCCGCAACCGGCCGCGGGGAAAGATGAAGGGGGAGCTGAGACCGCCCGCGCGCCGTCCCTCACCGCGGCATCGCGGCGGGCGTCCCCCCACCCCCTCCCGGAAAGGCGACGCCGCTTCTGAGCGGCACCTGCAGCTGTCCCCGCGACCTGAGAGTGCCCGGGCGTAGAGGTGGGGGCGGCTGCGGGAGCAGCAGCGGTCACGCAGCTGTACCTTTGGCAGGTCCCCGGGCTGCGGTCCCAGAGCGGTGCCAGACTGGACCGGCGCTGCTGTGGGTACTGTAACACACTCAGAGCCCCGCTGCGCTTTGAAGCCGTCGCTGCAGATACCTGCCAGGTCCGGAGCCGCCGCCAGCCTTTCCCCCTTGGCAGGAGCATCACTTGTCCCGCCTCAATTGCGGCGGGTCCCCAGGAGCTGCTCGCCAGGGCCACATCCTCGTGGGGACCTTGAGGCATTGGTCATGCCCAGGGTGAGGATGGTGATGGAGTGTTGTGGCTGTGGCTCACGTGGCACCGGGGTTGTGGCCGCTGGGACAGTTGCCCTTGTTGGGGACCATCCCGGCCATCCTTCCCTGGCAGCTGCCGTGGAAGTGGGACTGGCACATTCCCCTGGAGTGGAGCAGGATGCAGTGAAACCAGATAGGAGGGTGGCTGGCGGCATGTGTTGTGTTGCAACTGGCTCCCTTGAGCGCCTTCCCAAAAGTCTCCAAACCACGGCTTTGGGGATAGATGGTTCTGGGCTTGGAAACATCTGTTGGGGGAGGACAACAGCCACAGCCAGGTTTGGGAGGGGAGCTGAGCTCCCTTCTCCATTCATGCGGGGCAAGCTGGGGCTGGAGATGGGTGTGGATACATCCAGAATGACTGGTGGAGAGGAAGCTGGTGCTCCTGACACCAGTGCTGCATCCTTCTGTCCCCAAAGCAGTCCACCGATTATCCAGAGAAGTGGGATGAGCAGCGGTCCCCCTCAGACCTCTGCTGCTGGCTCTTAGTGGGATAGATCTTCTTGCCTGTACCCATGTGATCTTGTTTCCAGCATGGGCAGGCCCTGCTGTCACTTCCCAGCTGTGAAAAGCCGCTGTACATCGTCCCATACCAGGGTCCCTGTGCAAGTGCTTGGAGGTCTTTCAAGCTGGAGGATTCCCTCCAGGAATGGGTCTGGAGCTGCTGTGCAGAGGGATGTGTTGGGAAGGCTCTTGTCCCATGTGCTTGTCTGCCTGGTGCTGTTACCCTGCCTAGCCTGAAGACCTGGACCGCTGCCTGGCCCTGCATCCATTGTGTGCTCAGCACCCTGCTCCTGTTAAAGCTGTTGGTAGACTCAATTTCCCAATTGGGATGCTTCTGATGGGGTGGGAGGGGAGAGCTGTGGGTAAGAAACTCTGATTGTAGCATGTTGGCATGAGCATCCCATGCATCTGGGGGCAGGTTGGAGCAGGAACAGCCCTGGGGAAGAGCTGGGCTCCCCAGGCTGATCCTGGCAGAGTTGGGCTTTGATGGGGGCCACTGTGCCCTTCCCCATATGGAGTTTGTTCCTTTGGGACAGCGTGTTTGTGCTTGGTTTCCACAGCCGTTACACTGCAGTAGAGCCACACTGTATTGTGGGTGGCATGTCTAGACAGAATCACAGAATGATTTGGGTTGGAAGGGAATCATGTAGTTCCAGCCCTCCTGCCAAGGATGTCACCTTTAAGTGGGTTTGGGGATGCCTCGGCCAGCCTAACTGCAAGAACAGCCCCTCTCTGGGATGTTCCCTTCCTTTTTCTGTAGAAACAGGCTGGGAAAACCCATCCCATGGGAATGTGGTACCAGGCAGAAAGATACCAGAGGGGAGCCAGTGGCTTTCCTAGCTCAGACTTCTCCTGCTGCCCCCCGCTGCCTCTGCCAGAGCCCTGGGGCTGGCGCTGTCTGGGAAGGTGTGATGCAGTGTGACAGTGCAGCGTGTGTGTCACCTTGCTGGAGCTGCCGGGCCAGTGACAGCTGAGTACGAGCGTGCATGCAGCCGGGCGCGTAATCTGCTTATGGGGGCATCAGTGCAGCCCCAGGCTCCCGCTGTGGTAAATCCCCCCTCCTGCCGGGAGCGTGGGGTGGGATGGTTGGAGAATGGTGGGTGTTGTAGGAGAGCTGTGCTACACCAGGCAGGGGGAATTGGAGGGGAACTGCTGATGGGGTGCAGAGCCTGGCCAGGCTGATGGGATGGTGGTGGGGTGCTGCAGACTGTGATGGGTGCGGAAAGGGGCTGCAAGGCCCTGGGGAAGCTCCTTAGGGAGGTGCAGGGTCAGCTGGGAATGGTGGCCTTGGTCCCCTGGGACTAAGCTGCACAGGGACAGCTGAGGTTCTTGGGAACAGCATAGCTTCCATCGCTGGTGTTGAGTGGCCTCAAAGCTGGGTGAGGTGCTTGGGTGAGGCCTAGAGCTGCTGGGGACGGACACGGAAGGATCCAGGCCCCGCTCTCTGCCCAGTAGGCCTGTGGTTCATCGCATCTGTCCCAGCACCAGCCGATGCTTCAGTGCTCTTCAGTGCTCTCTTGGCAAATGCAGCCCTTCCACAGCCGAGCAGCTGCAGTTCTGTGCCTGAGCTGCTCTGATTCATTTTGACATACATCAAGGTGAATCACCATTCCTGGTGACCTCCGACATCGAAAGCTGGGGTCCCTGCTGCCAAGCAAAGCCCTTCTTGAGGCACTGTTAACCCTTTGCCTCCCTAAAGGTGAGCTGGGGAGGCTGAGGCAGGACTGCTGGAGCTTCTGCCAGATATCCTGTGATGGGCATCACCCTTGCTTATTCCAGCCCAGGGCTGGGCCCTTCCCAGCCAGACGCATCATGCCCAGCCAGAACAACAACATGGAGCCGTGCAAGGAAGCTTTGATTGTGAGGCGCAAAAGCATTTTGCTTTCAAAGAGTGTTTCATGGAAAATTTCTCCCGTCAAAGAGGCTGTGGAGCGCTGCTGGGGTGGCTCTAGGGTAGGAAGCAGGAGAGGACTGGTGTGCACTGGGATGAAGGAGGTTTTCGTCCTAGGATGGAGATGTTTCTATGGGCTGAACACCCCCCTGGGCTGCAGCCAAGCTCTGCCCAGGGGGGCTGCTGGTGGTGATGGTCATGGTGATGCAGCCCCCCAAGGACTTCCTTTGCCATCTCCTTGGCTAATGATGTTTTGCTGGTCCTTGACATCTTGACAACCTGGCAGAAGCTGCACTTGGCTGTGCTCTGGCACTCCCTCTCCCCTCCTTTGTCCTCCCTCTCTGGTCCTGCCCCCAGCACCCACAGGGGCTGTGCCTGGGTGCTGTGGGCGCCCCAGCCACGGTGCCTGCCCAGGGTGGAGTTATGCTAATGCTACTCCCCATCCCTTTGCGCAGCTGGTGCCACTCAGCATCCTCTCCTGGACACGGGTGACACCAGCTCTGCCATGGCCACCTGCCCGGAGCTGCAGCCTGGGCAAGAGGTAGGGAGACAGCGGCTCCCCCACAGCGCAGCGGGAGGCAGCACATGGGGATGGGGGACCCAGAGCACCCAGAATTATGGGAAGGTGCCACAGCAATGCTCCATTCCTGGGACAGACTTCCCAGAGGATGCACTTGCTGCAGGATTCCTGAGGATGCGGTGCAAATGCTGACCATGCCACAGCATTGCTGAGGTCATTGGTTTCTCTGGGGGTGGGGGACAAGGGACAGCGCCAAAGGACTGGAGCACCAAGAAATGGAGGAACAGCAGGGCTGGAGGTGCTTGGTGGTGATGGTGGCATTATCTCCCATCTCTGTGTGTCCCATGGCTGGGCTGTGCTGTGGTGGGGGCTAGTGCTGAGCCCCCCAGATCAAGGTCAGTGAGGAAGAGGATGCTGTGATCACAGAGTCCCACCGCCACTATCAACCTGCTGAGGGAGAGGAGGGCACGGGGGCACCCGTTGCCCCTCAAGCCTCGCCTCATGGCCTCTGCGCTGGGCTGTGCACCGTGGGGGGGAAGAGGGGGGGGAGGCATGTGAGCACACAGCCGTGCCCTGACCTTGTTTCCAGCCCAGTAATTCAGCGCATCTTGCCTTGCTGCCGGCACTGCTGCCCCCCCCACCAATGGAACGGGGACGTGGAACAGGAGAGGACGTGTTCCCATGGAGCGCTCTCACTTTGAGGCGCTGACTGGCGGGGCGCTGGCCCCTGGGTGTGAGCCTGCGGTGTTGTGTCGTGTCGTGTGCCCCCCCCGACTCTGTGTGCCCCCCCATTTGAGGATCTCCCTGCTCATGAGGCTGGGGTTTCCTGGCAGTTGCCGTGGTGGGGTGCTGGGGACCCTGTTGCCTACTGGCAGGAGGGCTTGTTCCCACAGGAGCTGCTGCCAGACATGTCTCTTCCCAGCAGCGCTTGTAAACAGGATGTGGAGCTCTCCCAGCCCCGGCATCCCTGTCCCTTGTCGCAGCCCCACCACCTCATGGGGCCACCAGCTCGGACACTGCCGTGCCCAGCCCCTGCCTGGCTTTGCTGCTGGTACCAGCTGCAGCATGGGCTGAGCTGGGTCAAGGGGGTGTTGGGGTCCTGGTGCATGTGAGGACACAGCCTGAGTGGGTGTCCTGGATTCAGGGGTAGCAGTCATATTTTTCCTTCTTGGTAGCTGGTGCAGTTCTGTGGTTTTGACTTTAGCCTGAGAACAACGCTGTTTCGTAGTCCCTTTGCACAACAGGTTCTGCTGTCCCGATCCTTTTGAACATGGGCTTGGTGACAGTCGTGGGTCAGGCCCCCTGTTCATCTCTTCTTGGTGTCTCTTCCTCTTCCCTGTCCTCCCAGCAGGCCATGGGGTGTGCGGGGGGCCTGGTTACCCCAGAAGACCCCGAGGAGCAGCAGGGTGCTCAGGGGGAATGTCCCCATCCCTGTTCCCAGGAGTGCCAGGAGCTAGCTGCTGTCCCGGTGCCACAAGCTGTAAGCGCCTGGGTGCACGGGACCATGGCTGTCCTCACTGCCATCCCCACGGCTGTCCCCAGGGTGGTGGCCATGTCCCCATTCTCCTCCTGTCCCTTTCATTCTTAGGTGCATATGTACGGCTGCTGCAGCCTAGGGGCGCATGCTGCCAAGTTGGGTGATGCCACCTCGGGCTGGCAATGCCACCCCAGTGTCATCTGCTGTCTTGGTCCACAGATAAAGCGTTTCCTGAAGGAGGACTCTGAGGAGGCTGAGCTGAGCCAGCTCCTGCAGGATTGCCCACCGGTTGACAGCCCCAGGAAGGTGGAGCCCCCGGAGAGCTGGCAGGAGCCCGGCCACCCCCTCTGCGGTGTGGGCAGGCTCCCCCCTGACATCGATGAGAGGGACACCAGAATCTTCTCCCGGTCTCAGCCCCTGGATATCCAGCAGCACATCGCAGCTCCCGCACCCCCTAGCCCCAACCGGCCCCGGAGCCCTTGGGGGCAGCTCGACCCCTATGACTCCTCTGAGGTGCAGGATGCGTCGGTGGGGAGGGGGGACAAAAGGCTGCAGGAGTCACAGCGAAGGACATCCTCGCTCTTCACAGCCAAAGGGCTTGGGCAGGCATGGCCTCATCCCATGCTGCTCCAACCCTGGGGGACCCCCTGGGGGGACAGGAGGAAGGGGGTGTCCTGCTGGGGTGGGGCAGGGGGGGTAGGATGGTGGTATCCCTGTACCACATCCCTTCTGCCTGCAGGATGACAAGGAGTACGTGGGCTTTGCCACACTGCCCAATCAGGTTCATCGGAAGTCAGTGAAGAAGGGCTTCGACTTCACCCTCATGGTGGCAGGTACGGGGGGTGTCCCAGCCTGAAAGCTGACCCTGCTGTGCATACCAGAAGCCATGTAGTGGGTGGGAAGGAGTGTGGGGGCTGCCCCCCCTTACCCTTGTTCCCCTTTCCCAGGGGAATCTGGACTGGGCAAGTCCACCCTAATCAACAGCCTCTTCCTGATGGACATGTACAGAGACCGCAAGCTGCTAAATGCTGAAGGTGAGGATGGGAACAGTCCCAGGGATGGGGTATTCTGGGTGTCTGGGGGGGTGGTGGCAGAGCCCCGTGCCACTCCTGGGGGGCTTCAGCCCCTCTCTTTGTCCAGTGGGGCTCCTCCAGGTCTCCAATGCTGCCTGCAGCGTGCTGCCAGCTGCCCATCGGTGCTGGGGATGGCTCCATGGCAGCAGGGACCCTGCTGCCTGGCACAGGAACCCCTGCAGGGCCTTTGTCCTCACTAAGGAAACAAGCACCAGCTTCTATGGACTGGCTGGAACTGCAGTAAATCCAGGAGCTGGGGACAGTTGGGGTCCAGGGCACGGGGCCATTTCAGCTGCAGCCAGTGTTTGACGTAAAATCACCCAAACTTGCCCAAATCCACAGGGGCTCGAAGGGGTTGTTTGATTTGTTTCCGTTGCTTGGAGTGAAAATCAAAATTCATGTGGCTACAAAATGCAACAGCAACAGCCTTGGGGACGCAGCGACGTAGAAGAGTCCTGAGGGTAGAGGGACATAGAATCATAGAATTTCTTAGTTTGGAGAAGACCTTTAAGATCAAGTCCAACCATTGACCCAGCACTGCCAAGTCCACCACTAAGTCCCCTAAGTGCCACACAGAATCATAGGGACATAAAATCAGATTGCTTTGGATTGGAAGGGACCTTAAAGCTCCTCCAGTTTCAACCTCTGCCATGGGCAAGGACACCTTCCACTGGAGCAGTTGCTCCAAGCCCCTGTGTCCAACCTGGCCTTGAACACTGCCAGGGATGGGGCAGCCACAGCTTCTCTGGGCACCCTGTGCCAGCGCCTCAGCACCCTCACAGGGAAGAACTTGTGCCTAAGAGCTCATCTCAGTCTCCCCTCTGGCAGTTAAAGCCATTCCCCTGTCCTGTCCCTACATCCCTTGTCCAAAGCCCCTCTCCAGGTTTCCTGCAGCCCCTTTAGGCACTGGAGCTGCTCTAAGGTCTCCCTTTAAGGAGCCTTCTCTTCTCCAGGCTGCCCCAGCCCAGCTCTCGAGCCTGGCTCCAGAGCATCTCCGTGGCCTCCTCTGACCTTGCACCAGCAGCTCCACATCCCTCTTGTGTTGGGGGCCCATTTACACATCTTTTGAATACATCCAGAGACAGTGACTCCACCACTGCCCTGGACAGCCTGCTCCAATGCTATGCATAGTCCTGCAGCTGTGGGATCATGCATAGGGGTTACAGGGAGCTAAAAATGCTCCCACAGTGATGCTTGGACCCAGCAGACTTCTCTGGTTCTGGAACTGGCGTGTCAAGGGATGGCACAGCCACCATGGGATGGGTATGCATTCATATGGATGCCATGGGCCATGGCATGGAGCATCAGATCTTGGCTATGGACAGTGGTGCATGTAAGGCCTGATCCTGCAAAGCTATCCCAGCCTTAGAAGGTTAGGGATGACACGTGAGGGGCTGCAGCATCTCCCTGCGTCACCCCCATTGCCTCTCACCTGCGGTGCCCTCCCCACTACCACTGTTCATGTGTCTCCTGCCACTGCAGAACGCATCACACAGACAGTGGAGATCATCAAACACATGGTGGACATTGAGGAAAAGGGTGTCAAGCTGCGCCTGACCATCGTAGACACGCCAGGCTTCGGTGATGCTGTCAACAACACTGAGTGGTACGTGCTGTGGAGGGTCTCCCCAGAGATTGCCTCTGAGGTTGGGATGCCCAAGGATCATCAGGCTGTGATGTTTGAGCCACGGGATGTGTTGAGCTGGGGGTTCAAGGAACCCTGAAGATCCCACAGTCACCTCCCTGTCCCCACAGCTGGAAGCCAGTGGCTGACTACATTGACCAGCAGTTTGAGCAGTATTTCCGTGATGAAAGTGGCCTCAACAGGAAGAACATCCAGGACAATCGTGTCCACTGCTGCATCTACTTCATCTCACCCTATGGCCATGGGTACAGGCAGCCCCTGCCCATGCAGATGAGGTAGGGGTGCTCGGGAAGGGACTTGGTGGAATGGTGCTCACTGGATTCCCCCCCACAGGCTCCGGCCCCTGGATGTGGAGTTCATGAGAGCCCTGCACCAGCGGGTGAACATTGTGCCTGTTCTGGCCAAGGCTGACACCCTGACTCCGACAGAGGTGCAGCGCATGAAGAGCAAGGTGAGGGGAGGTTGGCCCAGCAGGTCCCTGGGGAAGGGGCTGCACTGGGGCTGGTGGGCCCGCCCTGCTCACCTGGGGGCTTTCTCAATCCTCTGCCCAGGCTTTGACATGGAGGATCCTCCATGCTTGCAGCATTGTAGAGGACTCTGCTGCCCATATGGCCACCAAGGACACATCTCCTTGGTGCTCAGCTCTGGGCTGGAAGACTTTGGGTGGAACAGGGTCTTGTATTTTCTTGGGGGGCACTGGTGGTGCTTCTCACACCATTTCTGAGGGCCAGAGCCTTGCCCTCAGCAGGGTTGTCTGCCTCCAGATCCGTGAGGACATTGACCACTATGGCATCCGACTCTACCAGTTCCCCGACTGTGACTCAGATGAAGATGAGGAATTCAAGCTGCAGGACCAGGCACTGAAGGTGGGTCTGGTTCCACCAGCTCCATTCTTGGAGGGGCAGAGCCCCAAGGCCAGGAGGAGATCTCAACCTAGGGTACCCTTAGCGCTCTCTGGGGCCATGCAAGCCAGATGGGATGCAAGCATGATGGGATCGGTACATGTTGCACTACAGGGATGCATCACCAAGACCCCACATGTGCGACCTGCAGCTTGGTGGGATGGGGCTGGGGTGGAGAAACCTGTTGTTACAACTCTTGCCATCCTACCTGGGGTTCTGTGTAGCCAGGGCCCTGGGATATCTTGGCAAATGGGTTCTGGACAATGCCGAGAAGCATGTGGAGGGTTGTGGGCTATGGTAGACAGGACCAAGCCCTGCTAACCCCTGCCATCCTCCTGCAGGAGAGCATTCCCTTTGCTGTCATCGGCAGCAACACGGTGGTGGAAGCCAAAGGCCGACGCATCCGCGGGCGCCTCTACCCCTGGGGCATTGTGGAAGGTAACGCTGAGCTGTGTCCCCAGTGTCCCACTGGAGATGGGGACATGGCATGCCCCATCTCCATGCTGCTCAGTCCCGTGGCCTTTGGGGGAATGTGGGGGACTGGCTGTGACCCCTGACCTTGGGCTCTCCTGCAGTGGAGAACCCATCCCACTCTGATTTTGTGAAGCTGCGGACAATGCTGGTGAGGACCCACATGCAGGACCTCAAAGATGTGACGCAGGACATCCACTATGAGAATTACCGCAGGCAGTGCATCCAGAGCATGACTCGCATGGTAGTGAAGGAGAGGAACCGCAAGTAAGGGACCAGGAGTGGGGTGCTAGGCTGGGGGGTGGGGATGGCTTCTCCTGTCTTTGGGGTGACCCCAGCCCATTGCAAGTGGTGACCTTGGTAGGTTGGGTTTTTGTGTGAGTCCATGCTGGGCAGCATGGAAGGCTGGGAAAGAAAGCCTATCAGTGTTGTGGGGAACCCCAATGTGGTGGGGGACCCTTCCTGTGCCACTTGGCTGGGTCTAGCTGGGGGAGGATGCTCTGGAAGTGGGACCTTGTGACCCCCCTTAAGGCTGGGTCTATCTTAGGGGGATGCTTCAGTAGTGAGGGGAAGCCCCATAGGGCTGGCTTGGGGGGGAAATGCTATGGCAGCAGTGGGGGGACCCTGCACACCCTCCAGGGTTGGGGGGATCCTCCAGCAGCAAAGGGGAACCTAAGTCCCCCATGGCTGGTTGTGTCTTGGGAGTTGCTCCAGCAGTGAGGGGGACCCTGCATCCCACTCCTGAAGAGCCAACCAAGCAGCTGGTGCTGGGTTCATGTCATTCACATCCTCTTAAGCCACCCCTGCTTTGCGGGGCTGGGGCAGTGTGGGAGCAAGTGGAGGCTCTGTGGGTTGTGGGGGGCTGAAGCAGCGGTGCTGGTGGTGGGAGGCTGGCGGTGGCTGCAGGTGCCTCTAAGCTGGTCTCTCCTTATGTGCCGCCGGAGAAGGCAGCATCCCTCAGCACTGAGGATGTGCTGCGCCGACTGCTCTGCCGACTGAGCCACGCTGGGCCCCCGCTGCCCTCCCCCATGTCCCCCCCTCTGGCCTCTATATAAAGTACTTCCTGGTACCCAACGCTGTCTTGATCGTTCTGTGCCCATGCAAGGGCCAGGCAGCTCTCGGGGTAAGGCAGCCCTGTGGCCACCCACCTGCTGCCCACACAAATTGCCCTTGGTGTGCCAGCACCCCCGGTGGTGCTGGGAGGATGCTGTGTGCTGGTGGCATTGCCCTGGCTCATGCAGGCAAGGTGGGTTGGGAGAATGTGTTACTGTCTGGTGGCATCCAGCTTTTCCCAGCCGAGGGCTGCCCAAGGGAAGGACTGCAGTGCAGGTACCCCATTGTACTAACCTCCTATGGAGGTGTGATTTTGGGGTGCAGGAGGCAGTGGTAGACAGTCTGCCCTGGGCTGGTGAAGCTACTTGTCCCATTGTCAGCGTCCAGTTCAAGCCTTGCCTTGCTGCCACGGATGGAAAGAGCTTGATGTGCTCTGCTGAGTGTCCCCAAGGTGAGGAGCCGTGACAATGGGCAGTGACTTCCAAAGCAGCTCAAATCATGGCCAAGGCCCCTCCCTTGCTGTGGACATGCCGGCACAGTCCGCCCAGCACAAGAGGACCTTGCAGGGCTGGGGTAGCCCACCCACCCAGCAACATCTGCGGTGTCCATCAGCCCTTTGCACCAGCAGTGGCACGTGGCAGTGGCACATGGTGGCATGCGTGATCCCTCCCAGCCGCTACCGCTGTGTCACAGCCATGTTGTCACCCGCGGAGGTAGCACGTGACATCCACAGGGATTCATCTGGGAGAGCTGGTCCCTCCCCATTGCTGCTGGCATGGGAGAAGCTATCGACTGGGCTGGCTGCAGTCCTGCGCAGTGGGGTGGTCCCAGGTGGATGCCAACAGATTCTTCCAGTAGCGATGGGCTGATGGGAGCTGATGCTTGGGAAAAGGGGTTTTGAGCATCCCTGGGGCTGGCTGGGCAGTGGGATGCCACGGGAGCCCATACTGGGGTGGGGCTGGGGCTGCAGGAGAGGAGGGAGATGACAAGTTGAAGGTGCTTTAAAAGCAGCAGAGGAAATATTGGGTAAGGAGAGCCCAACCCCAGCTTGAACACCTAGCAGGATCCTTCCCAAATTGGGAGAGCATGGGGAAAGATCTGTGCCTTAGGTGGTCCCTGGCACCCACTGCTGTGGTGGTGCCTCCGAAGCTGGTGCATGGCAGGTCAGGGTAGTGCTGAGGTTTGGGGGGAATGCCTGGAACTGCTCCTGTTGCCCCTGCCTGGAAAATGACCCAGTCTGATGCTGGCTGGGGGCTCAGGGTCTGTGTAGGTGGGTGCTGGGTACCTGCAATGTTTGGGATCTCCATGGTTGCAGCACCTAAGGTGGAATGTCCATGTGGCAGCATCCTCACCTCCTTTCTCTGCCTGCAGCAAGCTGACACGGGAGAGCGGGACGGATTTTCCCATACCTGTCATTCCCTCGGTACCAGATGCAGAGACGGAGAAGCTCATTCGGGAGAAAGACGAGGAGGTGAGTGTGGGGTAGGGCTGAGCCCCCCCCCAATCACTCCATGTCCCTATCCTCAGTGATGGCATAGCTGCACGGGGCCACCCTTTCTGCAGCAACCCAGCAGCTGCTGCTCCTCAGGCCAGGGTGAGGAGGTATTGGAGGAGCATCAAAGGGTTTCCCTTCCTTCTTCCTTCCCTTCCTCCCACCCCCCCTCCCCAGATATTGGTGATCCCAATCTGCTTGGGCTGCTCGATCCAAATACGTTTGCACGGGAGCTGGCGTAGCTGGGCAGGGGGGTGCCAGCGCCCCCCAGTGATCCATTCTCTGCTCCCTTCCAGCTGCGGCGTATGCAGGAGATGCTCCAGAAAATCCAGAAGCAGATGAAGGACTCACACTAACTCCTTTTTCCTCCCTCTGCTTGTGCCCCAAATCAGAAGCATTTACATCTCTCTCCATCCTACCCTGACCCTGCTGCAAGACGCAGTACAACACTGACTGCATCTGCCACGTCAAGCTGCTGTGGTATTGCCTTATCCGACCAACCAGCGCCCATCCCATGGGGACAGTGAGGGGACAATGCACACAGTCTGGAAGTCCCCTGGCCTGGCCAGATATGCCGCTCACCTTGCCTCAGGCTGGGGCAGCTTTGTCCACTGAGCTTTGGCTTTCCCTGTTTCCCCCACAGCTCTGGGGAGAGATACCAGCTCCTCATGTTATGCCTGTCCCTCGTCCCTGTGTCACCTCCGGCCTCCCTGCTTACAGCCTTTAGGCTAAGCTTGGCCCGGGCTTCAGGGGTTGACCCAGCTGCCCTGCTGAGGGGAGGATGGGGCTGCTTCCCCCTGGCTTTGGCTGGAGCAGAGGGTCAGCAGTTCCTGGGGACTGCAGTGATCAAGGGGGTGAAGAGGCACCCACTGTCCTGGCCTGGGTGGCAGCTGGCATTCTGACCCCCTTGGCTGCCTCCCATCCAGCAAAGAGGGACTGAAACTCAGTCGTGTCCAGCCCCATGTCCTTGGCAGGAACCTTGTCCCCTCCGAGCACTGCCCCTTGGGAGCACTCCATGTCCCTCGGTGTTGGGAAGGGCCATGGATGGAGAGCACTGGGGAATCACCGTCCCCAGAGAAAATTCCTAGAACCCTAGATCAGAGGCCAGGTCCCCAGCCTGAACCCTGTGATGTTTGCCCTGTAAAGCAATAATGACTGTCCTGTGCCCGTGGTGCTTCCTGACCTGCAGCAGCAGCATTGTCCCTCACTGGTGTTTCAGCCCCTGGTGCCACCTGTTTGTCTGTGGTGTCCCTGTGTGGCCCTAGGATGGCCCTGTCCCTACTGCTTCCTGGCAGAGCATCACTGTGCCCCCCAAGATGTCCCCCATCTATATTGCTTCCCAGGAAATCACTGCTGTGTCCCCCCATCTGTGTTGCTGCCCTCCAGAGCACTGCAGTGTGTCACCCCACAGGGTGTCCCCATCTGTGCTGCTTTCCCACAGAGTACTAATGTCGTGTGCCTGTGGCCCCCCAGGATGTCCCCACCCGTGTTGCAGCCCTGCAGAGCCCTGTGTCTTGTCCCTGTGTTCCCCCCAGGATGTCTATATCTGCACTGCTGTCTGGCAAAGCACCACTGCATGGCCCCAGTGTGAGCCCTGGCCAGTGGCTGTGGAGATGGACCTGAACCCTCCCCACCAGCCTTCTGTTCACTCCCCCAGGTACAGGGAAAGATGAAAGGGGATGGTGAGGCTGCAGAGCAGAGGCAGAACAGGATTGCTGGGCTCCCCTGGGTGGGTTCACCCCACGGCGTAGGGGTTTGCACCCAGGCAGCTTGGCTGAGGGGGGCTGTGTCTGGTCAAGGCTCAAAGTGGGTTCTACAGGGTGCTGGGGCAGCATCCAGCATGTGCCACCCATGTCCCTGTGCTACTGGAGGGTCCTGTGACCCCCGTGGGCAGGGACCCCTTGGGCAGGGCCCCACAGGGTCTATTAGCACTTTCCTTTTTTTAATCTTGCTATTTTCTTACCGAAGTACCTACCTTCGCATGATGGTCATAGAGGCATTTATTAAAGTATAAGCAGAGTATAGGTTTATAAATTCTTATAGAGCTAGTGGAAATATTTTTATCCCTCCACAACCATTCTCAATAAATATGGCTGACCCACCTTGTCTGACACCTTGAGTTGCTTCCATGTGGGTGCTGGGCACCCTATGGCCCCAGGCAGGCATGCAAGGATGAGGGCTGATGGTGGCCAGTGATGTAGCCTCTTGCCCCTGGCTCCTTTTTCCCTGGCAAAGGCTCAAAATGGAGGGGGTATGTGCTGCACCCACTGCGGTTCCCAGCTTGGGGTGGGAGACCTTTTGGGACTCAGCTCTGCAGGTGAAAGGGGAACAAAAGGATGAGGTTCCCTGCCTGCCTGCTGCTGATCCATCACCTTCACATACACTGCCTTGGGATCACTATGGCCCTGGGTACTGTTGGTGTTGGGCTGTGATGGGAATTGGCGGGGGGTGGGGTGGGTGGGTGGGAGTGTGCAGAGCCTGAGCCCAGGGATGGAATTGCCCTGCAGGCACTGTCCCCGGGCATCCCTGCACCCTCACGCTGGGGTGAGCCCTGCTGGGGGACACACAGGCACTAGGCCCTGGGAGTACCAATGCCCAGTTACCCCAGTGTGGTTTCACTGGGAGGGTGTGCAGAACGGCACCGGGGTGGATGAGATGCCTTCTGGTGGGTATCACCCCATTATTCCTCCCTGCACCCTGTTATTCTGGCCTGCATACCCCCTGCACCCCACTATCTTGCACACAGTGCTGTTGAACTGAGCTAGCACAGGACAACATGCCCGATGGCTCTCCTTGGGACCCACAAATCCTGCTGCCCCCAAATCCTGGGTAACAGTGGGGAGGGTGCACAGGAGTGGGGCTGGCAGTTTGGGAGGGCACCTGCACTCATGTAGGGCTCGCTCTACCACAGGGCAGTGTGCTGGGGTGATCCTGTGTACTTGTTGTGACACCTGGCACGGGCCAGGACCTGCACCCTGAAGGGCTGGGCTGTGGGGTAGTAGGCACATCACTGATCTCTCAGGGCCCCCCAGGAGATCCCATGGGCATCTCTGGCCCTGATGCCTTCATCACCGTGAACATCTTCACCTGACACCCTAGGTAAGCTCAACAGCCAAGGTGCTATTGGTGTGCTAAGCCCAGCCCTGTCCTCTGTGCCCACTACTTGCATTTCTGGCTTCCCCTTAGGCTTTGTTTTGCTTCCATTCAGTGGACTGGAAAACCAGCCTTCCTCCCACCATGGAGGCATGCCCAGTCCCTTGTGCCCCCCCTCATCCACCATGGGAGCATGGACAGATGGAGGGATGGATGGAGGGATGGGAGAGCCACCCTGCAAAGAGCTGCAGAATACTGGTGGGTGACAAATGGGACATGACCCATCAGTATGCGCTTGCATCCCAGAAAGCCGAGTGTCTCCTGGGCTGCATCACCAGCAGCGTGAGCAGCAGGTAGAGGCAGGGAATGGTCCCCCTCTGCTCTGCTCTCCTGAGACCCCCTGGAGCTCTGTGTCCAGCCTGGGGGCCTCCAACACAAGACACAGACGTGGTGGAGTGGATCTAGAGAAGGCCACGAAAAACGTCTAAGAGCTCTGCTGTGGAGAAAAGCTGCCTTATGGGGAACTGCCAGATCCATCCACTGCCTGCTTCGCCTTCTGCCCTTGCTGTGGGCCAGAGCTGGGGCAGGAAACCACCCCAACGGGTTCTTCCCTCCTTTGCCAAGAACTGCCTCAGTCCCACCTTGCTCCCTCCTTAACTCAACAAAGATGCTGAAATGTACCTGTGGCCAGTGATGCCAACACAGGCTGTTCATTGGGCCCCAAATCATCAT
Organism: Myiopsitta monachus; assembly: GCA_017639245.1. NCBI lineage: Eukaryota > Metazoa > Chordata > Aves > Psittaciformes > Psittacidae > Myiopsitta > Myiopsitta monachus. The sequence continues at coordinate 11,460,964 of CM029932.1, forward strand.
CACAAACATTAGCCCTTTTAACATCATCATGGAGAATGTTTGTGCTTCTTTGGGTGGTGCTGGGATGGGTGAATCTGCCTCATCCCACAGTTTACCCTCACAGCTCGCAGCACCCCAGCATAGATCCCCATGCTAGTGGCCTTCCCTGCGTCTCCTCTCCAAGAAGAACCAATAGAGCCTCTGAGCCCAGGCTGACTGATTTAGCCTGGTTCTCCTTCCCCCTGGAGGACAAAACCCTGTGCTGATGCTCTGATGATAGTCTCAGCCTGCGCCTACCCTTCATTGAGCAACATTCCGTGTGATTTCGATCGCATATTTGAAACTAAAAGCCCCTAAACCCACTCAAGCCCAGCCTTCCCATGGCACAGAGATTTCTGCACAGCAACTGCTCCAATGCAAACTCTCCCATGGCCTATCTTAGGTTTCTTGCCAGCACCGGCACTGGGTGCAGACATTGCAGACTGTTGAGCCTTTGGCAGTAATTGCAGTGGAAGGAAATAAGGGTTTTTTAGGGAAGAAAAGGAAAACTCTCCCCTCCTTCCCAGAGCTATGCCATGCAAGAAAACCCCAAATAGCATCAGCCCTTCCTTCAATTTCCTGTATTTATTCTTTTATTCCTTATATTATTCATAGAATCCCAGAACTGTTTGGGTCGGAAGGGACCTTAAAGCTCATCCAGTTCCAACCCCCTGCCACGGGCAGGGACACCTTCCACTGGAGCAGCTTGCTCCAAGCCCCTGTGTCCAACCTGGCCTTGAGCACTGCCAGGGATGGGGCAGCCACAGCTTCTCTGGGCACCCTGTGCCAGCGCCTCAGCACCCTCACAGGGAAGAGCTTCTACCTAAGAGCTCATCTCATCTCCCTTCTGACAGGTTAAAGCCATATTTTCCTATGCTGGATAGCCCCATGCAATCCCAGCTCTTTTTCCAGAATTTGGGGTGAACCCCAGATTGGCACTCCCTGACATGGCTCTCCTGTCCCATGGTCTCTGTGCAGCGAGGGCAGTGCCCCACCATGCCCCATTCAGCTGCCCTGCCCCCTGAAGGGATGCCCCATGCAGCTCAGGGGTCACCATGGCAGGAAGATGCCTGCTGCTGCTTTCCTGGGGTACCCCATGGTTCGTTGTTTCTTTCTAAAGCCATTGGTTTCTTCTGCCTGCCTCTGGTACTTATTTGCCACTTGTCACATCCAACCCCAACACTGCCTCCCCCAGGGACAGGTGCAGCAGCAGCAGTCAGTTTGAGCCCTATGTGTTGTGGGTCACAAGAGTCACCTGGGACCCCCTATAGTGGCAGGGATGGCTGCACCAGGGATGCAGAGGCCACCAGGGACAGGGCAGGACAGACAGTAGTGACAGGACAAGAGGAAAGGCTTTAACGTGCCAAAGGGGAGGCTGAGATGAGCTCTGAGGCAGAAGCTCTTCCCTGTGAGGGTGCTGAGGCGCTGGCACAGAGCAAATGGGTGTCCCCTCACCTGGACAGTCTGTGCCACCTGCAGCTGGTGGTAGAGCTCCTCCAGGCACCGTGAGAAGCCCCTGTCTCTGCCAGCTTCACACAGGGTGAAGATGGTCTGCAGGAATTCCATCTTGGCATCCCGCTGGCAGCCGCCTTGGCACCCAGTGGATGGTGAACAATTGTATTGCACATCCCTTTTGTTTCCTGTCCTCTTCCGCTTCCTTGTGTGCTCCTCCCGGATCTCCCTGAGCCATTTCTCATGGATGCCGGTGTCCACCCCAGCCGTGGTGGGGACAGTGTGCCCAGGTGGGGTCCAGCCCCACTGCTCCTCAGTCCCTCAGCTCAGTGGAGCGGCGCTCCTCTCACACAGGCCTCCTGGTGCCTCACCACCTCAAGTCTCCCATTCTGCCTGCCACTGACGCCTGTGTGTCACCCTAGGTGTTCTTGGTTCCCTTCCAGGTGGAGGGATGCAGTTTTAGGTGGCTAAGAAAGCGCAGGTTAGCATGTTGGTGGGGCTGATCTGGTGCAGGTTGGCGTGTCGGTGGGGTTGATCTGGTGCAGGTTGGCATGTCGGTGGGGCTGTTCTGGTGCAGGTTAGCGTGTTGGTGGGGCTGATCTGGTGCAGGTTGGCATGTCGGTGGGGCTGATCTGGTGCAGGTTAGCATGTTGGTGGGGCTGATCTGGTGCAGGTTGGCATGTCGGTGGGGCTGATCTGGTGCTCACCGTGTGTAGGTGATGCCCCGCAAGAGCTTTCTGTCCTGGCAGAGTTGTTGTGGGAAGAGGTGTTGGGTGTTTGAATTTTGGGGGCTGGGCTCTTCCATGCAGGCTATCCATGATATAGTTCTGAGAAGTTCAGCTCACAGCCCTGTCTGTGGTAAGCACATGAGAACAGGACAGGGGCAGGAGGTGGATGGGTGACAGTGAAGCACAGTGCCATTGCAGAAGAACGCGCCTGTTGGGCTGATGGCTCTGGGAAGCTCCATTAGGTGTGTTCAGTGGCACATCACGCTGCTTCTGGAGCTTCCTTTCCAAACCACGACTTGTGCTCCATTTTGGCAATAGAATCCCCACCCCTGCAGTCGCACAAAGCCCACCGAGGACATTTGGTGTGACCAAAAGTTTGTTGCCTTTCTTCCAGCCAGTGCTGATGTCACGGGTGACATCAGCATGAAGCACGGGGACCAAGTGACAATGACAGTGAAAGCTTGGTCTGACGCTGAGGCCCCCCTGGGGAAGTGGATGAGGTGCCTCCTGGGTCTCCAGACCAGAAGCCTCTGGCAGAAGCCCCCAGCATGGCTGCTCTGGAGCAAGCATCATCTCTTTGCAGCACTGTCTTATGAGTGCCTCTGCAGAAAAGAGAACACGGCCCACGGGCAGGGCTGAGGTTCCCATCCTGGAGCCAAAGGCTTGGTGTAGTGCCCTCTGTGCCAGCCCATTGGGGCCCAGAAAGGTGTTGGCCCCACAGGACCAAGGGGCAGAAAGCCAGCCTGCCCCAGCTGTGCTTTGCCCAAGAAAGCTACCCCAGCCCATAGCCACCACTGTGGGGAGAGGAGCCGGGTGAGGGGCAGGGGATGTGGCTGCCTCCAAACCCAGCTCAGCACCCCTCCACCTTGGACCCACATGTTCCGGGGACAGAAGTGACTTGTGACCTCCTGTTTCAGCTCTAACACAAGCTTTGGAGGAACAAAAAGCATCTCCTCTATTAGATCAAGGGAGCAGTGTACAACGGGTGCTCTGCAGCATCCCCAGGTCTCGGGGAGCAGCCACTACTTCCTCTTGCTTTTCTTCTTGCTTTCCATCAGCTGCAGCCCTTGCTTCTTGATGGCTTCTCGGGTGAGGACAAGGCCACTCTCCTTCTCAGCAAAATCAAAGTCATCTGGAGGGGAGAGCAGAGAGAAGAGGGCTGGGGAGGCTCTGTGGGGCTGCCTCTGCTGTGCCTGCAGTCCCAGGGGGAGCCGGCCCATTTGGGAGGGCTGCTGGCATCCTGGAGAGCCCTCAGGACAGGCACTGCCGACTGGCTCTCCCACCCCAGCAGCCCAGGGGGACCTGCAGGACCTGCTGTGGCCTGTCTCCAACCCTGCTGGGGCTTCCCATAAAGGTCTGGGTCCCGCTTTGTTAAGAGCAGGTGGAAAGGTACCAGAAGCGCCCACAGGAGGAGGCCAGCGGCAGAGCCAAGCACTGCCTGTGAAGAATATGCACAGCCAAGTGCTCTTGAAGACCAGGGTCTCCCCGCTTGCACCACAGCATCCCTCCTTGTTCCTGTGGTGCCTCTGTGCTCCCCAACCCACCGTCTGCGTTCATTCTCCCGCATTCACACTTCAAACCAGCACCACGTTCAAAGCCTTGGAGGCAGCAGAGGTCAGCCCCAATGCCTGGGTTGGGGTCTGCTGGGACAGTGGGAGGTGGGCAAGGACGCCCAGAAATGCCAGCAGGCAGGGGCTGGGGCAGTTGCTGTGGATGTGTCCCCTTTCCTACCTTGGACCCTCATGCCCATGTCCTGCAAGGAAACCTTCTGGTTCTGGGCATCATCCATGAGGGATTTCTCCAGCAGCTGCCTCACCTTCACAGAAGTCTGTGAAAGAGATGCTGTGCTCATAGCTGAAGGGGGGGTGGGTGTTACAGCCAAAGGGGTGCCCAACCGCGATGTGCCCCTGGCAGGGAACACCCCACAGAGCCCAGTGCCACCTGGGCCGGAGCTGCTGCGTGGCTCTTCCCCTGAGCACCTCCATCCCCCAGCTGGGAAGATGGCTCGGGATGGGCCACCCGGGCAAGCCTGCTGTGGGCCCCCAAAGACCGCAGCAGGGATGGCACCCGCGCACCTCATCATCCTGGCTGCGGCTGGAGGGAGGCAGCTCAGCCACCCGCTGCACCAGGTACTGCAGCTTCTGCTCACACTGCCGCAGCTTCTCGGCCACCCCCACGGCCTCGACAGAATGCTCCTGGGGGCAGAGAGAGAACAGCCTTGGTAGGGAAAACGGGCCCCTGGGGCCATGGCTGCTGCCCCAACAACCACCACACGGGGCCGTCGCACCACCAAGCGGGGCCCGGGCCGCGCTCAGCCCAGCGCTGCGCGGTACCTGGCCGGGCACGGGGACGCCGTGCAGGCGGAGGACGAGGTTGTCAAGTCCGTTTTCCAACTGCAGCAGCGTCTCCCGGCTCCTGAGCAGCTGCGCTCGCCTCTGCTCCAGCCGAGCCTCTTCCCACCGCAGCCTCATCCTCAGCTGCTCCTCCAGCTCCCTGCAGCCAACAACAGTCACATCCACACAACTGCACGGGGCTGCAGGAGCCCCAAACCTGTTGCAAAAGCCGCTGCCCACGTTCTCCCCTGCCCCCAAGCGCCGAGCAGAGATGCTGCCTGCAACTCAGCCCCGTGCTGCTGCTGGCCCCACTTCCCATGCCGGGCAAGGAACAAGGGTCCTCCTGCTGCCAGCGCGGGAGCTTTGGGTGCTCCGCCAGCAGCACCCCGCTCAGAAACCCCCCAGTGCAGGAGGGGTGGGCAGCTGCAGGGTGACAGAGGAAGGGGTGCCCTGTGGGGACACCCGCCAGGCACATGTCCCCCTGCCCCCAAGGGTGGTGGCCGCTTTGGCACGGCAGTCCGGAGGTCAGCAGCACCGGGTTCTGTCTGGGGGCTGGCGAAACTTCAGCTCCTCCAGCTTCATCTGCAGCTCCTCCAGCGTCTTCTTCAGCTCCTGCTTCTTCTCCTTGCACTGGGTGAGGTACTGCTCGAGTCCCACCAGGGACTTCTGCTGTGCCAGGAGCCTGCCGGGGATGTCCTGTCCGGGGGAGAGCGCAAGGACTCAGCCCAGGGCACTCCTGCAGGGTACAGGATCTGGGCCGTGGTCCTGGGGAGGTTTCTGCACCAGGAACCACTGCAAGCTCATGTCACGGAGCAAAGCAGCTCCATCCCTGCCTGTACAAGAGGGGCTTTGGGGGGCTCTGGGGGCAGAGGAGAGCAGATAGCCCTGCAATGGAACAAGGTGAGCAGACGGGGCTCAGCTCCCTGGGCCTGGAGCAGCCCCGGCTTCTACCACAGATGGGGTTTCACCTCACCCAGAGGCAGGAGCACTGCACCGCAGCCTTGGCCTTCTCCATCTTCTCCATCACCCACGCCTCACGCTCCTGCCGGGACTTGGCGGCCTTCAGTTTGGCAGCTGGGGTGGAAGCGTAGTTGCAGGGAAGGATGCCTGCAGCTGCGCCTGCATCCCCCCCTGCACCCTGCCAGGCACTTACCCACCACTGGGTCCTGTGCAGGCTGGCTCAGGAAGTCCCCGGCGAGGTCACGCCTGGCTTGCTGCAAGGATGTTCATCGTCACCCCTGAGCTGCTGGCACCCTGGGGGAGCTGCCCTGCAGCCCCCGCCCTATGCCTGCAACGCTGCCTGTGCCAGGCCCCCCAGCTCACCGCTTTCAGAAGCCTTTCTCTTGGCTCCTTGAGCCAGCATCTGTCTATGGGCCCTTTCCGAGCAGCCAGGGTGCGGTGCCTGAGCTCTCTCTCTGCCAGGAACTGGGTTTCCATCCTGGCCATGTGCTCCTGGAGCAGAGCAGAAAAGAAGTGGCTCCCAAAGCTGGACCTCGGGGAGCTTCTAACCCTGGCACGGCCAACATCAGAAATGCCACCCCCTACCCCGTGTAAACAGCCTGGGGAGGAAACTGAGCAAGGACAGCTGGAGAACGGAGCGTGACACCTTCCCCATGGCCACTGCTTCGGGCAGCTGTCCCCATGCTAGGGCAGCCCGGCCCAAGAGCCAGACACACGAGGAGCTATGGAGGCACCTGGGTGCTGTGGGGAAGCCAAGCTCAGTCTTGCTTTTTCTCCAAGGAAGACTCAGCAGCCTGGACACGTGGTGCCATCTGCGGGCTCCGGAGGGCAGGAAAGCACCCTGAGCTGCCCTGGACCATCTCACCTTGCTTACACGAGCAGCTCTGAGACCACCCGAGGCCATGAGCTCCATGTCTTCCACCTCCCCATGCTGCAGCTCGACCATCTCACTCAGGAGGTCCAGGTGCAGAGGCAGGTGGGTCAGCTCCTGGGACATGGGGAGACACAGCCCACTGAGTCCCAGGGGTGCCCTGTGCTGGGACAGAAGATGGAGGGCAGCAGGAGGACCTCCTGCAGGAGGGGGTCCCACCAGCACAGCCCCTTGGGCACTTCAGTGCCTCTGCAGGGGGAGCGGGTGAGACAGTGGCACAGTGAGGATGAGCTCACCTTCCTCAGGGCATCCCGCACCACCAGGTACAGGGCAGTCACCTTCTGTCCAGCACGGACTTTTCTTTGCACCTTCTCAAGGTTATTCTGCAGCGTACGAATCACCTGGGGCAGAGATGGTTGGGGACAAGGGATGACTCCGTGTACTGAGCCCAGGGCACACCCAGGGGTGCAGGGTTGACTGAACCCCCCCACGGGTGCTGCCACCCCAGCAAGGGGCCCTGGGACCTGTGCCTGGTGCTGCTTCTCATCCAGCTGGGCATCCTGCAGCTGCTGCAGCCGCCTCTGCAGCTGCTCCTGGGCCCAGCTCCGCTGCTTCACCTGGTACAGCAGCATGTTGCATGTGTTCACCCTGTCATAGATTTCAGCCCGCAGCTTCTCCTGGGCCACCTGGATGGGATGTGAGCTTTTGCCAGGCTGGAGGCAGGGCTCGCTGGGCACCCACGGCAAAAGGGGTCCTGCCTGGAAAGCTCTTTGCCAAGCTAGAGCTGGGCATGCTGGGACATGGTCACTCCCTTGGCAGAACTGGAGCTGTGTTGGGGCAAAGGACCTGCTCAGGAAGCTAATGGAGGACACTGATGGGTCCCACAGTGCAAAGGGTCCCACGGGACCACCCAGAACACCCTGTGTCCCACGGCACCAGCCCTGTGGAGCTGGCCTGGTGCTGGCATCAGGTCCCTGTTCCCTACACCCTGCTCTCCGGAGCATCCCCTGAGTCCCAGGCCGCTGTGAGCAGCCTGCACCCGCTGGACCCTGCTATTACCTCCAGTGTCTTAGTGGCCAAAGCAACGCCCAAGGGCTGCTTCGCTCCGCAAGCCTCGGAGATGGTGAGCTTGTGCTGTGGGCAGAAGAGGGCAGAGAGCACATCACTGCCAGCCTGGGGATGCTCCCGGCCTCCTGCTGCCCTGCACTTCCTGCTCCTGGAGAGGACCACTGTAAGAGCTGGCTCTGCAGGTCCAGCAGAGTCACAGTCATGGAGACAGCAAATGGGATCTGCTGGTACCTTCCGGACAAGGCCCAGGACATGGACATCCTCCTGCACCGCCTCTCGCAGCTGGGGCAGCAGCTCTCGGTTCCAATTGAGCTTTTCTTCCTGCAACTTGCTGTAAAACTTCCTTGCTTGCCCTGCAGGACATTGAGGCACTGTTGGTACCATGCAAGATGATGCGGGGACCAAAAGCTCCCTACCTGGCCCAGTCCATAATGCAAAGCCAACGGGGCAGCACCTTGCAAGGCTATGCTGGCACGCATCTCACGGATGTGCTTGCTGAGGTTTGCCTTCTGGCCCAGCATGGTGCTGGTGCTCCTGCCTTGGCTCTCCAGCCCCACTGTGGACGTAGCAGCCACTGCAGTTCCACTGCCCTCTGCAACTGCCACAGAGCCGTGACCACGCCGGTGGAGCTGAGCAACCTATGACCCGATAACTGTCGCTGTATCCACAACAGGGAGCTGAGCTCCCTACGCCCTCAGAACTGTTGCCGGGTTGTAACCACAGCAATAATGCAGCAAGAGCAGCCTGTTGCTGCTCAGACACGGCCCTCTGGAAATGTCAGTTCATTAGTCAGGAAACAGCCGTGCAGGGAGTTACGCTCCCCTTGACAAGGGCAAGAACCAACCAGCTCCCAGTACTGATGTTTATTTTGATGCTGACCGTATGTTCTCGCTCAGCTACAAACGCGACAAGAAATGCAGCACATACAGTTGTTTGTTGGTCAGTACCATCAAGCTCCTGCTACCAGAGAGCTGCAGAAAAAGACTTTCTAAGGAAACGGCCTTCCCAGCACCAAGCTTGTACATCAGCTGAGCTCAAGTTTCTGTAAGGTGGATCTTTAACCTGCAGCCATCCTGTGGTGCTCTCAGGGCTGAACACTGAAAACAAAGAAATACAGGACTGTCAAATATCCTCTGAGGCTCTTACTCAGCATCTCCTTTGCACATTTATAAATGGCACGTCAGTGCTAATAGCCAGTGACAAACTAAATACCAACATGGTCATCGCCAGGGCTTCATCAGGCCTGCATGAAGAGATGGCCATTTGAAAGACAAGCAGCTAAGGGTTTGCACACCCAAGGGATCTCATCAGGCTGGCCATGCTTGTAGAGATCTCCACGTTGAGGCCGTGTCCACGTGACAAATACAGGAATCCGGCCCCTGAACTTTCCTAGGCAACATTTCAACACAGGTTTCACCTTGAGGGCAGGAGAAAGCATTTTAAATCAGATCAAGTGGTTCATGAATCTCCATTTCACTGTCCCTCAGCAAAACTCACCTTTGACAATGGCAGAGCCTTCCAAAGTGCTACTAAAGACATTGCACCCAACCTTGCACAGCCAACAGCCCTCAGACTGCTGCAGCAGTGAGCTTCCAAGAGGAAGCCTCTGACTGAGGACCTAGTCCTGCAGGCCCTCTGCACCTGACACATCGAACCTCTCCTCCTCCAGGTAACTCCAACATTCCCCGGTGACATGTTAGAAAATTCACAGCCTGTTCATGGCACAAGGGAAAAGGCCCGGTCAAGGCTACAAACCAGGGCTCTCTTCAATTGTCATGGCTCAGGCAGTCGAGTGCTCGGAGTCAACAGCAGACAAGGAACACAACACAGGCTCACCCACAAGAGAGATCTAGCCCTTGGCTGGCCTGCAGCTCCTGCCTCGCTACGTACCATCAGTGTGGAAATAGGCACATAATACTAAAGGCTCCTGGAACTCCTGCTGGTTTATGTCCCACAAGTACAGGTGCTTTGTATTTTAAGAATCTCCTTCTCCAGTTGTCATCCTCTCTTCTCATGGCCTTTGAAATACACAAATTCAATTAAAAGCCGTTATTTGACACAGCTGAAACAAGACTGAACACAACTGTCAAGAACTATAGACTGTGCTGCAGGAGCTGGCTGGGAGCTCTGTGCATGTATTAGAAAGCAGCTTAGAAAGACAGAGGGAAAACGACAGCTGCCACAGTTGTGCTCTACTGCCCACTTTCAACAGAAAAGGGGCACACACAATCAGTTCCTGCTGGGGAATTGAGACCCAACTACAGCCTGGCAAGTTGAATGGCCAGAGGCCACTACTGCCTGGTCAAGAGGCATTTGAGAACAGCTCACAAGTGCAGGCTCCCCCCTTCAGCCTCCAGAAAGCACTGCTACGGCCACAAATACCTCCTGCATCGTTAACAAAAATAATGATTTCTTTCTGGACCTAGAATACAGAAATAGACAATAACTTATTTTTATTAATGGAGCTAAATCTATTTTGTGAAGAAGCTATTTGCAGAATAGTTTTTTCCAGGTCAGCAACTACTGTTCTATCCAGTGAAAGAAATCTTCCAGAAGGGTCCTTTGAAGTATTTCAATTCTCCAGCAGCCCATTAGGGAAGTCTAAGTCAGTTTTCACACTGCCAAGAGATCAGTTTTTAGACATTCTGCATCTCTTCTTCTAAAGAGAACGCAGCTCTCTCTTCTTAAGGCTCCTCTCCTCACATACAAAAGCCACCCCTCAGGGACCAATGCAACCTTCCAGTCAACACTGACAACTTACAAGGAAAAATGATTGGCACCGTATCAGTCAAGCACTCGTCAAGAGCAACCCTTAAAGGAAACCAAAGCTAGAGAAGCTCTGTATCACATCTTAACTCAATCCTCGTTAGTGCAACTCTGACACAGAATGTTCCTATAGGCAAATACAATCGTAATCCAAGCAAGGGTAAAACAATTTAAAAAAACCCTAAAAACACTGCATGGAAAAATCCCAAAGGATCAGTGTCAGAGAACACTTGGCTGCAAGAGATTGGAATAAACACAAAGGCCTAACAGAAAAGAGTGGCCAACGCCAGTCAGTTTGGAAGATGGTTTTCATCATTCCAGCTTTTCATCGCCTTCCTCCACATCTTTCAGACTGAGCACTTCCAGGGTTCCTTTCCCTTTTGTCTCACTCTGGATCAGCTCATCAATTCCTCTGAAGCAGCCGGGGTCAATAAGGCACACCTGAAACATTTCACATTTCATCAGTCAGCATTTGACTTTTAACAGCCTCTTTTCAAGGTCAAACATTCATTTTTATCAAATAAAGTTGCTCCGTTACTCAGAAGGACTCTGCAGCGTTCAGAACTGATTTCTATTAAGGGATCTTTCCACACAAGTTCTGCAGTTCTATCTACCCACACTGGACATGGCTTTTGACAGCTGGCACTGCTAGATTCTAATCTGCTCTCAGAAAGATTTTGCCAAGACCAAATTTTGCTTTCACATGGACCTTTTTCTAGAACGCTAATTAACCACTGTCAAAATATAGGCCTGACCCACCAAATAAAGATGAGCAACATTCTACGTATGCAGAAAAACTCAGCCTAGTAGTAGAATCGTAGAATAGTCAGGGTTGGAAAGGACCTTAAGATCATCCAGTTCCAACCCCCCTGCCATGGGCAGGGACACCTCCCACTAAACCATGCCATCCAAGGCTATGTCCAACCTGGCCTTGAACACCACCAGCAATGGAGCATTCACAACTTCCCTGGGCAACCCATTCCAGTGCCTCACCACCCTTACAGGAAAGAATTTCTTCCTCATATCCAATCTAAACTTCCCCTGTTTCAGTTTGAACCCATTACCCCTTGTCCTAGCACTACAGTCCCTTATGAAGAGTCCCTCCACAGCATCCCTATAGGCCCCCTTCAGATACTGGAAGGCTGTTATGAGGTCTCCACACAGCCTTCTCTGTTGCAGGCTGAACAGCCCCAGTGTTCTCAGCCTGTCTTCATACCGGAGGTGCTCCAGTCCCCTGATCATCCTCGTGGCCCTCCTCTGGACTTGTTCCAACAGTTCCATTTCCTTTTTGTGTCGAGGACACCAGAACTGCACACAGTACTCCAAGTGAGGTCTCACAAGAGCAGAGTAGAGGGGCAGGATCACCTCCCTCGACCTGCTGGTCACGCTCCTCTTGATGCAGCCCAGGATGCGGTTGGCTTTCTGGGCTGCGAGCGCACACTGCAGTCGGCTCACGTTCATTTTCTCATCAATCAACACCCCCAAGTCCTTCTCCCCAGGGCTGCTCTGAATCTCTTCTCTGCCCAACCTGGAGCTGTGCCTGGGATTGCTCCCACCCAGGTGCAGGACCTTGCACTTGGCATGGTTAAACTTCATCAGGTTGGCATCAGCCCACCTCACAAGTGTGTCAAGGTCCCTCTGGATGGCATTCCTTCCCTCCAGCATATCAACTGAACCACACAGTTTGGTGTCATCGGCAAACTCACTGAGGGCGCACTCAGTCCCACTGCCCATGTCACCGACAAAGATGTTGAACAAGACAGGTCCCAACACAGATCCCTGAGGGACACCACTCGTTACTGGTCTCCAGCTGGTCACTGCTAGGAGATTACACCATCCTTCTCAGCTGGAAGCACCAATCTCTCTGGAATAAAGGCCACTTTCAAGCTGACATCACTAGGATTGTGTGAAACTAAAACCCACAAACTGCACCTCTGCTTAACAATTCCTGGTAAACTTACAGTTCATCTGAATAACTTCCATACACTAATTCACCTTCTAGTAAAACATACAGCTGCAGTCAAATCAAGCAGGAAACCCAAGGACTGCTTATTCCTTACCATTTCCAGCTGCTCATGGAAGTCTTCACTCTCAATAACTTTAATCAGCGGCTTGAGCTTCTCTTTCAGTTTCTTCCCTTCCTTTGCTGGAAGGATAAATCGCAGCCTCATGCGAGCACGTTCAATTTGCATGGTCTCCTTCAACTGCCTGATCACTTCCAGTGCCTGTAAAGACATGCAGACAAAAGGGCATTTACACACCTTTAAAAAGCATCATCGAGAAGTTACACCCGAGGACAACACCTCTAAGCAGGAGCACATTTTGCCAGAAACAAACCAGCTGCTTTGTGCTCTTGTGGGGTTTGACAGAGTAGTGAATATCCTTCATGGCTCTCTCTATAAGGATCACTGTGTACGGCCTCTTTGTCTCTGGATTCACACATTTGTCAGCCACAATAGTCGCGATGTCTCTGAACATCTGCTCCAGCTGCGTGTGTCGTTCTTTGTCTGATACCTGCAGCTCTCCTTTTGATAAAATCTGAGCAGAAGTAAAGAAACCAGTTCATAAACATCACAGATTGGACCAGTGAGAATTCCTGTACCTTGGTGTCCTGGCTTCATCTGTAACAGTGGGGTTTCTCCCCTTCCTCGTACCTGGGGCAGTGCTGTGTTTTGGCTTCAGTCTGAGAATACCACTGCTAACCCACTGATGGTTTAGCTGCAGCTCAGTAGCACTTACCCTGGTCAAGGCCTTTTCAGTCTCTCATGCTCTGTGAGGAAGGGCCCAAGAAGCCAGGAGGAGCAGAGACAGGACAACTGACCTGAACTAGGCAAAGGGGTATTCCAGCCCACAGCACATCATGCCCAGTATAGAAACCTGGGGGGTTTACCCAGAAGGGACCGATTGCTGCTTAGGTCAGGCTGGGTACGGGTCAGCACGTGCTGCCTGAGCAGGTATTGGGCAGCACTGTTGCTTATTGGTTTTCTTTTCCTTTTAGTTTACATTCTCTCCCCTTATTTCTCTTATTATCATGAGCAGTAATAGTATTATATTGCATTTTAGTTATTATATTGTTCTTATCTCAACCCCTGGGGTTTACATTCTTTTGATTCTCCTTCCCATCCTGCCCAGAGGGGGGAAGAGGAGTGTGAGTGAACAACTGAGTGGTGCTGAGCTACCGGCACAGCTTAAACCATGACACGTGGTTAAATTTAACAGCTGCTTGAATCTGGTTAGACATGAAGTGCGGAAAAGGAATAACCATATCAATAATGTACATCACTGTGACAGACAACACTGGAAAGACTTCAGACAAAAACTCACCACAGAAACACTCAACTACCAAAAAAGAAGTGCAGGCATTAAAAGCCCACCTCCTTCCTAAACCTCTGTTCTTTCTAACCCCACTTCCTTTTCCTTAGAGTCAGTTGGGATTCCTGCTCTCCAGTTTAAAGAAGCACAGAGGCAATTACAAGTTGGCAACTCTGAACTTTGACCACTGTATGGGAAACAAAAAGAGTCAACTTCAAGAGGCGTTGTAGGTAGTGCTGGGACAAGTCAGAGAGATTGTTTCCACCACTGAGCAGATCCACATGTCCTGTTGCTCACTGCAGCTTGGCTGTACCTGCTGAAGTGAGAAGCAGAGAGCACAGGGTCTGTGTAGCCAGTGTCCTTCCCCATCCCCATTTGGCTATCAATGCTTCATTCTCCCTTCTTTGGCTTACATTAAGTGCCCAGAAAGATATGGCAGCATTTGGACTGAAACCCTCACATACACCAGACAGCACATTCCAGGAGGTAAACCAACACATTCTGGCCTACACCCTCAAGGTATCAAGTTGTGAAGGATGAAGAGTGGGAGGCAGTGGAGAACCGAGGGCAGAAAATGTGAGGAGGAACAGCAGAGGAACATGAGCTCTGTTTCCATGCCAGGAGAGGATCAGAGTGCCATTCCTGTTAGCACCGGGCTGTGACACAAGCGCAGACAAGCAGAGGGGCAGAGCAGAAGTGAAAAGCCAACCTCCCATCTCCCCGCAGTGCTGGGGGCAGGGGCAAAGTCAAGTGCATTCACCAGTCCCAGCGGAGCATGGAAACGGGCAAGATCTGCTGGGCCCGTTTTCAGCCACAGGGAATTTCTCTTCAACACACCAGAGAAAATGCCTTAGTGATGGCAGATGAGCCTTATTCATCGAGCTGATGGCAAGTCACGCTCATGGAAAGAGAATCCGCGGAGCTGCTCCGGCCTGAGGCCCTTCCACAGCCCATGGCACCACTGGAGCCTGCCCTCTTCCTTCTCACACAGCAGCGCAGCCTTCGCAGTGGGAGCTGCTTCTAAACATGCCTTGCTATTGCTTTGGGGGTACTTTGCACGGGCACTGTCTGGGAAAACATTGCTTTCCAGCACACAAAGGGAACAGGTTGCACTCCTCTCTGTAGCCCTAGGTTGCCAAGGCTACAATGGTACCAGCATGGGGGGACACACAAACCATACTCCCTATGAGAGGAAAGGCTGGGCTTAGACAGGTGCCTTGTGCTGGCATTCACTTGGAAGCTGTGGCAATGGGCTTCTTCAGATGTTGGCTCATGAGCTCCAGAGCACGAGAGACTTGGATGTGGACAGAACAGCAGTTACAAACAGCAACAACGTAGAAAGGAAATCTGCAGGGAATTCAGGAGGCCTTGGAAATAACAAGGGGAGAGAAGACAACTGCTCACCAACAGTCAACCAATACCCAGCCCCATCCTCACAGGGAAGAACTTCTGCCTCTGACCTCACCTCAATCGACCTTTCTGTAGATCTGTCTGGTGCTTAAAGTGGCAGCAACGCTGACTGAAACGGGAAGCCTTTCTTTCAACTGGCACACTCCATCAGTTGTAATTACAGCACAAAAGAAGCCAGAAACGCAGCACCCATTGCAGTTCAGAAAACCAGTTTATTGCAGATTGCTCCTGAGCAGAGGCAGAGAACATCCCCGGGGAAAACAAATCCCTCCCTGAACCCCTTAACAACAACAGAGCTAAAAATGTCTTATCACCAAACTTACTCAATCCTATGTATTACCCGCATGTGTAAACGGAAAGTGCTGTACCGCAGGAGATCCTGCTCCAAACCCTTTTAAAATCAGCATAGGACAATATTCTAGTACTAAGACTTCATCACCTGTCATCCCATCAAGACAGAAGCACAGTTAGTCAAACCCCAAGATCGACTATCGCTGCAAATATAGTACCTGAGAAATGAATCAATTGTTTGGATATATACTACTATATAACTATAAATAACTTGACATAATTTATATAACTATAGAGTTATAAATAACTATAAACTTATAAATAAAGCTATAAATAATGTATAAAGCTATAAAGATATAAATAACGTACAAAGTTATGAATAAAGCTTTAAATAACAGAGAAAGTTACAAATAAAGCTATAAAGCTATAAATAACTATAAACTTATGAATAAAGCTATAAAATAATGCATAAAGCTACAAAAAAGCTATAAAGCTATAAAGAACTTCCAGGTTAGCAAAGGTGCAGAAGAGGTGTGAGCCCCATCCCAGGTGCCACTTGTGTGCGGAGCGCTGCTGCCGCACTCTCACGAGGGAGCCCACATGTTCACACTCTCCTCATCCCGGTGTCCTCCTCCGCAAGGCAGCCCCGCTTGCAGGCTCCACCTCCCAGCTCCGGGGGATCCAGGAAGCAAAGAACACCGAGTCAGTCTCAGGCCTTGCCCACGGCTCTCTTGGCAGCATGCACAGCAACTGTGCTGCCATCAGCTACAGTCAAATCTGGCCCAAAGGCGGCCTGTCCTTGAGCATGGGAGGCCGACTCTTTGGAACAGGAATTCTTCCAACCTCTCAAAGCTGCCAACAGAAACACAGCAACAACTAAAATGTGCTCCCGTTCTTCAAGCTCCATTCTTTATCTCTGCCTTTGCCACCAGGGACACCAGCTGCCAAACATCACTGCTATCAAACCCTGGTGCGAGCTACAGAAATGATCTGTGCCACCAGGAAGCCATTGATCAAGAACTCTCCGTTCTGCATTTTAAACAAAAGCCTGCCTGCTCTCAAGATGGCATCCAGCCTTTCCTCTCACCTTCCGCACATGGAGGCTTTACTCCTTCCTGAAATGGTTGAAAGGGACAGGCCTTTGGAGCTGCATTCTTAACTACCATCAGCATTCAGAATCTAGAGACTACTCTTTCAAGTGAGCAACAGCTCTTCAAACTCTACAGTCACCTCTGGGATGAACGGATCAGACAGAAACGGCTTCCCACGAGACCTGCAGGCTGCTCCAGCCTCTCATCTGGGATGGGCCCTTTGGGACGCTCTGTGTCCTCTTACGTCTCTCTAACCAGAGCCCATTCGGGTGTCACCTGGAGGTTTGTGACTTGCTTGGCCTCAGATCTGCTGCTGCCTCTTTTTCTCACGTCTTTCTGCACAGCTATCAGCAGACTGGTACAACATTTAGTTAGTGAGCTGAGCCAGACGGTTGGACTCGTGCACCAACTCCATCAGTGTGGTGGGTTTGCGCTCTCACTTCAACTGGCACCTCAGTAGTCAGTGTTTCTTTCGTGGCACTGTCACCCCCCAGCAAACGTACCTCTGCACTTCACCTCAGCGATGTGTATGGTGACATCCAGGCTCTGACACAACTCCCACAACTTCAGCTTTTATCGACCCATCTCATTTTTACCCTTTTCCACAGAGGGTTCCTTAGCGCCAGCATATCCAAAGCACCGTGTGGGGAAGGACACCGAGGGCTTCTGCAAGTGGAACGTTTGAACCAAAGGCCCTTCCCGAGGTACTTACACTGCAGACAATAGCTCAACTCTTCTCATCTCCCTGTCCGGAAGACTTTCACAGCAGCTGCCTCGGCCATCTCTAAACAATGGAGAATCTCTTACTGGGGACTTACCCTCCTCGGAGCTGCGTCTTCTTTTCCTGCAGCCAGGTTTTACAGGTGGCCCTGCCTCCTCTACACCTTTGCTCACTGCCTGGCTTCCTGAAGTCAGTTGTCTCTCCTCTGTCACTGAGTCCCACTGAACACCAGGATTCTCCTTGAAAAAACACCACACAAACGAACAGACAAAGAAATGAAACCAAAGATCCCTCAAGGTTTTCTTGTTATGCCTGGAGGGACAAAACAGGAACTCTTCTCCTCTCCAAATGGACACCTGACCAGTGCTGAGCGCTGCCCAGATGCTTTACGTGGCAAGTGGTTGGAACTCGGCATTCAGGTTGCCAAATTGGAACTAGAAGCCACAGCGTTAGGGGACATGTCCTCACCGCCTGAGCTTTGCCCTCACATCTCAAACCACCTACCAGAAAGGAGCTACAAGAACTGCAGCAGCAACACCTCTTGCTTGCTTTTTGGAGCCCTCTGCTGCTGCTCCCCAGTTAGTTTGTAGGCAACCATTGCCTGAGCTGCTCCATTGCCATGGCCATGGGGCAAAACTCAGTAAGGGAAAGAAAAAGACAGGAAAAAGCCAACCAGCCAAGGGATGGTTCTGTTCCACTGAGGAGGTCAAAGCCCACAGTTAGGCGCCTGCAGTTCCCCTGTAGACAGAAAGACCTTCTCTCCATCAGCTGCCCTAGAGTAGAAATAGCCTAGAGAATCTATACCTGAAGCTGAAGGATTGTTCACAGTCCACAACGTTTCCTTCTAGTCAGGCAAAACGAAGCTTTGGACAACTGCTACGTGTGAGTTTACAGAAGACAAAAGCTCATCACACTTGCCAAGGAGGTACCACCGATGCCAAACCTCACAGTCCCTATCTTGAGACCCTCATTACTCAGTGTTAAATACACAAAAGGCAATGCCTGTGCACAGTAATAGAAATACAACCCTGTTCTTTGACAAAGTTGTGTCATGAGAGTCCAAAAGGCACGTGCAAATACAGAAACCAAACACTCTGGGGAGAGCCAGTACCGCCAACACACCTCCTGCTCCTGCAGGACACCCACTGCACTGTGCTATTTCTTCTTGGAAATGTGCTCTCTGTGTGCATGGCACGAAGACTGCTAAGAAGGCCTTGTGAAAACTCTTTGGAGGGAGGACTGTAGCTCACTACCTTCGCCAGCCACAACCCACATTTCACGAGCGATGAGCTAAACCTCTCCATTCCTG
Organism: Myiopsitta monachus; assembly: GCA_017639245.1. Lineage (NCBI taxonomy): Eukaryota > Metazoa > Chordata > Aves > Psittaciformes > Psittacidae > Myiopsitta > Myiopsitta monachus. The sequence continues at coordinate 11,479,294 of CM029932.1, forward strand.
GGCACATCTACTGCCTTTAGCCCTTACCTGCTCTTCACTGAACAGTCCTTCCAGAACCAACAGTTCAGGGCCTTGAGCTGGGCAGTGATCCAGCGGTTCTCTGCCTTCCCTGGGGGCTTCCTGTGTGGCCACAGGTTCTAGGGCCAGTTCAGCAGCAGCGGCACCTCCTACGCATGCAGCGTCATAGGGAGCAAAGAGAAGTTCTCCACCACAGCCTTCTGCAGCACTTAATGCTTGAGCTGCTTCCAGAAGAAAGGATGTGTCTGCCGCTGCAGGAGTCAGAGGTGCCGGCTGACTTTCCTCAACGGCAGAAGGGGTGTCGCTGTTCCCACTCTTCACCAGGAGTGGCTGACTTGTGACAGACTGAGGGGTTGACATCTCGCTCTCCACAGGTTCCAGCGGCACTATTGCAGCGTGGGGCGGTGAAAGCATCTTATCCAGAACCTCAAGGATTTCTTCAAAACTCAATTCCTCCATCATCTTCTCTTCCCCAGGTGCCCCGCCACAGGGCAGGCATTCAGCTGCAGAAGGGGATGCGCTGCTGGACTCTGGAGAAGCAAAATACAGGGAACGGTTATACCAAAACCACACAGTGATTGATCAGTCAGGGCTGACGGTGTTACTGTTTCTAAGGCCTGGGCAGGTGGTTTCTGACGATCAATGCACAAGCAGGGCAGGATGAGCAATGCTGCAGCTGCCTGCATCCCTCAGCAGAACCTTGGGGAAGTGCCTGCCCCAGAGCACACACAAGGTAAACTGAATACTGGCCAGAGCTCAGGGAGATCCACAGGCAAAGCACCGTCTTCAGTACCACCTGCACAGCCCCTGCCACCCTGCTCCAGGAGGAATGATCCGGCCTACACGAACACTTGCAAACCTCAAGTCCTTTTGAGCCGTTCTCTGCAACGCTCGTGTTGTCCTGCTCAGAGGCAGCCAGGCACTGACCTGCCAGCACTGCTTTACGTCCCTGCTTGCCTCTGGGCTGCTCACAAGGAGGGGACCTTCCGGCAACCTCTGCTCAGATGCACCAGCAGCTTTTGACTGGCACTGCCCTGCTGGCAGCTGCATAATCCAAGCAACCGCCAACCAGCAAGTGGTTAACCAGGAAGTTACCGGGCCATTGACTGCTTCAGGAACCACTACATCTCCTCTGACTCCATGGACTTGCTTTGCATCAAGCACCTGATTTTTACTAGACCCCGTCGACAGTGTATTTCTATTCCCTTTCAATCGAGCACACCACCACCACCCGTGACAACTCCTTGGGGACCGTTTGCTATTCCAGACACCGATCTCAGCCTTCCAAGATGATCAATTTTGTCACTGTGACTTCCTGACACTCAGCCTGATCCTCATGTCCTGTAGGGAAAAGCGGCTCACAACGGAAGCGGGAGGACAAAGATGCACTGCGTGAAGAAGAAATACCAGCCTACCAGCGGCAGGCCTACCCGTTGGCTATTTCCAGCCTTACAGCAACACGTTCTCCTGGCCACAACCTGCCCAGCTCGGCTAAGCTCAGAGGAAAAAAGAAACACATGCAATAAAGACAAAAGGTTGGTACTTGCAAGACAAGGAACTGGATGATCAGGCTTGCATAGGTCAACCCTTTTGCAACACACACAAGCAGAACTGGCTTTGCTTCTCCTCCGCAAGGAAAACAATCTAAAGCCTATGCACGCTGCGGCAGTGCAAAAGGAAGCCCTGCCATTTGTCCTGAGGTTCTTTTGCTATTCGATAAGCCAGGCCACCCAACAGGGAGCAATTGCCACCAGAATTCCAGAAGGCATCGGCAGCAAGTACTGCAGTTTTCTCTAATGGGACATCTCTGAGGTGAGGCCAATTCCAAAAGTCACCTCAGCTTTTCTCCTTCACCCAAGGAAACTCAGAACTGCCGCAGGCTCTCTGGGACAGAGCAGTGGAGCCGCTTCCAGGATTTCCGTAACATTCAAGAATCGCCTTTTGCGCAGGCAAGGACATTCTTCACATAAACGGAGACTCCTGAACTAAAGCGAATGCTGGGGCAGCCAAACGTAACACTTGGACAGGAAAAACCTCTCCAGCGAGGAGGACACCCGCGATGCTGCTGCCCTGACACCTCACCTGCATGACACCACTGCCCCTGCCACGGTCAGTGCTGCTTTGAAATGGCCACTGGGAAACCCCCTGACTCGCCCTTTCTCCAGCAGATCCATTCCCAAACTCCTCTCCTTCCTGCCACAAGCCCACAACCCTGCGGTCCGTGCGCAGGGGCTCCTCTGCTTCCCCCTGCTCTCCGTGCGCTGCACTCACCTGCACAAAGCCACAGTCGGTGGACGCTGCAGCTGCAGCACTGCCGCTGACAGTGAGAGGCTCTTCCCGGGCAGGGGGTGAAGGACACTGCAGCGCGCCTGCAGAATTCAAACACAGACATCACACTCCCAGAACCGGTGTCCAGTGTGCACAGTTCTATCGCTTACTTGGATCAAACACTGCACCGACCACAGAGTAACTTAGTGCCTGAAATGGGTTTTGACCTCCCCCCTGATTGGAAGAATGATTTCTCCACCCTAAAACATAGTGATTCTGACACATGATTGTATGGAGATGACAAATATATATTGTAAAACTGATCTACACACTCCAGGAAACTTCATAGTCACGGTCTTCTGGATCTGAAGATCACCCTTTTGATTTGGCCGCTTGACTCTCTCATCACAGCGTACCACAGGAAGTGGATTCACACAGGAAGGGCCTGCATGTTCACACTCCCAATTCAACACTGATCTTATTCCAGAAAGCAGCTTGGGAGCTGGAGCAGCACTCTGCAGGTATTATTTTTTGGTGACTTGCAAAGGTCTCCTCAGAGGAAAGGCGTTATTTGCAGGACAGATCGTCTTTACTGATGGGCAGCGGTAGCAAAGGCAAAGGTGTCAGTTTATTTGGAGTACTTCAAGTCTTCCAATTGAACCAAGATTCCACAAACATACCTGCTGCACTCACACACTTCTGTCCTGCCCTGTGAATCGCAGGAAAGACATTTCTAAGCTCTTCTGCCTCTGCCATAGTTCATCTCGTCAGAGCCAGAAGGAAGGAGCAGCTAAAGCGCATTCTGGCACCAGCTGTTGTCAAGTAACGGACAGGGAACAGGGATCTCATTTGAACGCTCACGAGAGGGGGATGAATGGCAGCTTAGGAAAGAAATCATCCTTTACTGAACAAATGAAGGAACAGATACAGCCCCTCCCATCAAACAAGATGGATCGGCCTCAATGCAGATTTGGGGTTTGCCAAACAAGAGACGCTTCTGCCCGTACAAGCTACAGATGCAAAACTTCACCCCCTCTGTAGGACACAACAGGGGAGAAGTGAAAAACCCCCATGCAAGTTAAGCCCAACACTGACCGGCTGTGGCCAATTGGCTTTCTCCTCGCCCTTGAGCCTCCAAAGAGAGGATCTCTGGAAAATCACCAGGAGACCCTCCAGAGCTGGACCAGGGACAGCAACACAAACCAGAACACCTTTGGCCTCCCACGGCCTCTCCTCCTTTTCTAGACTTTACGCTGCTGTCCAATTTGCCCCTCAGATACACACACGGTGACAGACACTGCAGAAAAACATCTCCAGCATCACTTGTCACTGACTGCTTGAGCAGAGTGCAGAACTTGGGCCATACCTGTTGGATCGGGGGCTTGCGAGCACTGCCCCGGAGACGCGCGGCTGCTGCCTTGCGGGAGGGAAGCGGCACCCGTTGGAGCCCCTCGCTGAAGGGGCAGAAGCGAGAACACAGTCTGCAGAGTGTACGTGACCTCTGTGGAACACTTGCGCAGGACGGGAAAGGGAGCCCCGGGGCCTGGAAAAGCCGCGGAAGCCCCGTGCCCTGGCAGCAGACCACAAGAGCCCTGCCATGTTCTCAAAGGGGCTGCAGTCTGCTGGAAAGGCTCTGTCACCCAAAGCACCGCGCTTCTGGCACAAGGCCGCTTTGTCCGAGTAACCAAACAAGCTCTCTGCACCACCAGGTTGAGGAACCTGTCCTACAGTCCCCAGGCCTGCAAAACAAAGGGAAACAAGGGCTAAGGAAAGGAGCTTTCACTGGCACTGCAAGGCAGGATGAGGAGCCGAGGCTCCACAATGTTCTGCGGGAAGACCACCTTTGCTCCAATGTTCTTAATCCACAAACAGACTTTATTCTTACACCTCCACAGACAATAACGTAACAGGCACGTCAGTGCCGTGCCAACACATGGTCGCCTGTGGAGCATTCAGGCTCCTGAAACCTCCAGTAACAAGCGATCAGGAGTTAGAAATGTGCTATAAATCCAAATGGGTGGTACGTGACTAAACCAAGCATGAGGAATTCAGAAAGCGCTGTGAACTGCAGCAGACAGTACGTTACAATAAAAGGGGAATCACGAAGCGCTGCTCTACCAAACTCCAGCTTTGCTATTAATAATAATAATGTTTGATCATGATAATAACCCTGACACTTTAAGCTTAGGGATAGGATTAGGGTAACGAGCCATTAGGAATAGCCTTTGAGGCCATCAGAGTTAGGTATAGGGGTAAGGTTTGGGTAAGGTGTTAGCATTATGGGTAGGGTTAGCATTAGGGTCATTAGGGTTAGGGTTAGTTTTAGAAATTAGATTTAGGGCTGGGATTTGGTGTCAGGGTCAAGATTAGGCTTAGTGTTATGGTTCAGGGTAAGGGTTACTGTAGGGCTACGGGTTACCATTAGGCTTTGGGTTATAATCATAACCCATTAGCTCATGGGGACACCTGTCAGAAGCCTGGGTGCCACGTCTTTTCTCCTTTGCACAGAGCTGATGGGACGCTCTGGCTGTCACTGCACATGGGCCATCGCCTCACGCCCATTGAACGACAGCTGATGCAGCATCCCTACTGACGCCCAGGGAGGAGGGACGTCCTTCAGGTTCCCCTCACCCTCCGGGCTGCCCATTCACAAACACACCGCCCCAGCGCTTCTCACCACCACGCCGGGGCCCACCCCAGCTCACCGGGCCTGGCAGCCTCGCCGAGCGTCGAGGGCGGCAGCGGCGGGTCCCCGTGCAGCGCAGCGCCGCGCCGAGCGGGCGCCGGGAGCGCTGGGCCGGGCGGCTGCGCACCGGTCGGTGCCGCCTTCGTCAGGCGCTTCAGGTGCACGAGGAGGTCGGGGCGGTCGCGGCGGAAGCGGGGGCCGTGGAAGCGGAGCAGGGTCCCGGCCGCGCTGCCCCCATCGCCCCCCCCCCGCCAGGCCCTGCAGGGCCCCGGCCCCAGCTTCCGGAAGCCGTACAGGTTGAGCCGCCGGACGGAGCTGCCGAGCTCCCGGTCTTGAGGAAGGCGTCGGACAGCGCCGCCCCCTCGGCGGCCGGCGCCCCGCCCAGCAGCTCCCGCTCCGAGAGCCGCCGGTCGCCGAGCAGCCCCTCGGCGCGGGCATCCCGGCGCACGGAGCCGCAGCGGGGGCTGTTCACCAACTGCCACAGCTTGGCCGGGAAGCGGCCGGGGTTGAGAGCGCCGGGCAGCCGCTGTCCCTCCGTGGCTCTCCCCGCCAACGGACGCCCGGGCCGCTCGCCCTGCACCGGCCGCCGCGCGAGGGCCGCCCCCAACGGCCCGCGCTGGGGGAGCGGCTGCGGCCTCCGCTGCCCGCCCGGCCCCGCGAGCCCCTCGCCACAGCCGCAGCCGCCCCCGCCTCCGCAGCGCCGCCACAGCCCCCGGCGCCAGTCCCGGCCGCTGCCTCGGCGGCTCCCCGCTTCCCTCAGCTCCGCCGCTGCCTTCGACGGCCCCAGGTCCCGACGGCCCCTGAGCGCTGCCGTCCCTTCAGCGCCTCCCCGGCCCCCCCAGCCCCGACCTCGCCTCAGCCCCGTTTCTTACCGAGGCTCCAGCGTCACACTGCTCAATCCCCGGGAGCTCCATCCCTCTGCCCCGCGAAGCCGGGGAGGTCAGACCCTGCTGCTGCCAACGGCACAAACCACTGCAGGACGCGCGGGGCGGCCACCGCCTCCGGCGCTCTCACGCCACACAACCAAACGCCGCTCAATTCTCAACGGGAATTCTCTCTGCTCCTCTCTTCAGCGCTTTGCTCAGCGCAAAGTTCTAAAGCAGCAGATGGCTTCTCCTGACGGGTACCGTCAGCTTGAAAGGGAATTCTTGCAACTCCGCACTGATGTAAAAGATCTGCAGCTGTCCCGCGCCACTGGAGCGGCTGCCGGGGGGGAGCTGGCGTAGGCAGGCGTCCTCTGGGCGGTGTGGGACAGAGAAGGGGAAAAGGACCGCTGGCTTGGCCGTTCCGCCGGCACCGAACCGGTTCATCGGTCGGTGCTCAGGCGGCGGAGCAGGCGGCCCGAGCCCCAACGGCGGCTCCTGGCGATTGAAGCCCCCCGGCTCCTCCCGGCAAGGTGCCAAAGGGGCGGTCGCCTTCGTCTCTCTCTGGGCTCCTAAGGGTTTCTCCCGCGATTGCACCCGTTCCCGGGTGTGCTCGCTGGGCTGTCCGTGCCACCTCGCTGCGGTGCCCCTGGTAAAGCTGCGGCCTCGGCGTTTCGTCACCCGCAGTCAATTGGAAGCCGCCGCGGCGCCGTCGGTGTTTTCAGCGGCCTGACAGGGGAATCGTCGGAGGAACGGGCGCGGGGGATAACGCCTCTTCCCCACATCCGTCACGGCCCCGTCAGTTCCCCGCTGTGCTGCAGCCGGCGAGGGGCATTGTCCCGCCTTAGTGACCGGCGAGGGGAATTGTCCCGCCTTAGTGACCGGCGAGGGGAATTGTCCCGCCTTAGTGACCGGCGAGGGGAATTGTCCCGCCTTAGTGACCGGCGAGGGGAATTGTCCCGCCTTAGTGACCGGCGAGGGGAATTGTCCCGCCTTAGTGACCGGCGAGGGGCATTGTCCCGCCTTAGTGACCGGCGAGGGGAATTGTCCCGCCTTAGTGACCGGCGAGGCTGGCACAAGTATGGACACTTCTGCGTATGGAATCGGCTTTGGTCCGAATTCCCGCGTCCACTCTACAATTGCAGTCAGCATCGATAAGGGCCCTTCTCCGTCCTCTCGTCCCGCAAAACTCCAAAGTGTTCCACCGGGCAGTTCCCACGTCCTGCCCTAGAGCAGGTCAAACCCCGGGCTGCTCCTAGGAGCAGCACAACCGCTACTTGAGCATCACTTCGCTTCTGCTCACCGGGAGCCAAAAGGAAACTTCTGCAGTGGGGCATTCTTTGATCGTTCCCTCAGCTCCCCGCACGTTCCTTTGACGGTGAACCGGCTTTCTATCCAGATCGTTTGCTGTTCCACTAGGAATTCCCGACGCCTGCTCCCCTGCGTCATTTAGGAAGTTTGCCGATGATCTCCTGGGTCCTGTCGGGATGGAGAGGACGGACTGCAGACGTTTACCAAAGAGGCGTTGCATTGCTCACCCCGCCGGGCAGGGCGGCTCACTGCCCGCCCCGGCGGTGCCACTTGTTGCTCGGGATATGAGCGAAGTCAACTAAAGCCCGTTCCGTGGCCGAGGGCACGCGTTTAGAATGAATGATTTGCTTTCTTTGGGGGTGTGGGGGGCGTGTGTGGGGCTGACGTTTTCCTGGTGGCCGGAGCTCCTCTGACCGGATCGATCGGGCCGAGCACTGGGGATCTCTCCTCCACTGCTGGCTGCCGCTCGCACGGATGCAGCGAGATCCCCGAACTCCTCACGTTGATCCTAAGAGGGTCCCCTCACTCCTGCGGGTCTGGACCAGGAAGCTGGCGCAGGAAGCGGTTCGTGTGGTCGATGGAGTGTTGTGGTCGCCCGGTGGGGTGGTTCCAAATGCTCCGGGACGCCCAGAATCTCCCGCTTCTGCTCCCCTCGGGAACATTCCATCTCCTCCCGTGAGGGAGATTCGCCACACGCATTCCCACTTGGATTCCAGTGGCCACCTGCACTATTTGTCCTGCAAATTTGGCGGCTCAGCAGGAGCCCCTGGGATGGGGCGTGCAGCAGCACGGGCATCATCGCCTCCTCCTTTGCGATGTCGGGTTTAAGCCAGGGCCGCAGAGGTACGGGTTCTGGGGCAAGATCACAACCAAACCCTTCCTGCAGTTCCTCCTTACCATCACGGTGCCAGGTGCCTCCAGCCCACATCGCGGGCTCCGCACAGCGGATTCATTGCCTGATGTGTTCCGCTGAACCCGACGGCGGCGCTCGGCTCCCCACATCCAAGTGCTCCTGCTGAACACTTGGCTCGGGTCGCAGCATTCTCAGCTGCTTGTTTCACTCGGGAGGTCACCAGCTCGTGCCCTCGAGTTTCGTCCGACTTCTTTTTCAGTGTTCAGCCATGTTCTCAACACTTCGTTTCCCGATTCCAAAGCAAGAGGTTCTCCAGGGACAATTGTTGCGGGCGGAGGGGACTATTTGATTGCCTTTGGCGCGCAAGAGAAACAAGCCCCAGCATCGCACCAACTCTTCCTTTCCCTTTTCCCGTTTAACCTTTTCGCTGACTCCCACATCGCTGTATCCGCTCCACACTTTATCGCCATCTCTCCAACATTTTGGGGCCCCTTCTATTCCCGCCGGGGATGGCGCACACGCCCATCGCCGCGCCACTTAATCCGTGGTAATGGCGCGGGCGGCATCGCCGACGTTTGCTGTTGCGTTCAGAGGTTCGACATTTGGCACAAAATCCCCGCTGGCATCCAACCGGTGCTCGGCGATCAGAGGGGCTGGGGGCTGCTCGGCTGCATCTCCGATTATCGCCGGTCGCGATCATCAAGAACTGTCACGATTCCGGATGCACGACTAGCGCTGTTTCTTGAAGCAACAGAAACACGGACTCGACTTGCCCTTGATACAGTCACGAAGCGCATTAGCGCTACAATCCAAACCTCGCCAGCGATTCACTGAGTTCATCGAGACAAATATGCTCGAGGAGGAGACCTCATACCTGGGACGATTCGGGCAGAGGGTGTTGTCAATGAAAGAAATTACAGCGATTGCTGCAATGGGGAGAAAAAAGGGATTGGAAAGAAAAGGGAAAGAGAAAAGCTCTGCAAACGCGCTGGGCTGCTGCCGGCTGGAGGCCAGGCGGGGCCGGGAAAGGCTGCTGTAAATGCTGGGCAAAAGGGATTTGCAGTAGCTTGAGAGAAGCGCGTGGGTCTGGTGCTGGTCTGAAATTCACAACTAGAAACGACAAGCTGTGGTATTTCTACTAAAGGCGAGGGTTCAGAGCAGAGGGAGGGCTCCCTCCCGCCGGCAGGCAGCAGGCAGCAGGCAGCAGGCAGCAGGCAGCAGGCAGGTAGGCAGCAGGCAGCAGGCAGGTAAGTAGGTGCGAGTGGAGCTCCGCAGCCCGAGAGAGGCTCCAGCGAGCTCCAAGGAGAACGTTGGTGCCGAGAGCGAGCTCCGGGGCCGGCCCGGCTGGAGGCGACGCGTCCGCAGGCACCCGCCGAGCCGAGGACGGAGCCGAAGCGGCTCGGGAAGGCGCCTGCAGCGCGCCGGGGGCTGCTCCCGCCGCAGGACGCGGCTGCCGGCTCCGGGCGCACGGCGGAGGGCGGCGGCGGGGCTGGGCCGGGCCGGGAGCGGCGGCGGGGGCGGGCTGCGCGATGAGCCTTATTCACAGAGCTGATCGTCAATCACACTCATGGAAAGAGAATCCACAGAGCTGCTCTGGCCTGAGGCCACGCAGCAGCGCGGCCTTCGCAGTGGGAGCTGCTTCTAAACATGCCTTGCTATTGCTTTGGGGGTACATTGCACGGGCACTGTCTGGGAAAACATTGCTTTCCATCCCACAAAAGAAAGAGGTTGCAATCCCCTCTTTAGCCCTATGTTGTCAAGGCTACAATGGCTCCAGCGTGGGGACACACACACCATACTCCCTAATCTGAACCCCTCTGCTCCAGACTGATAGTAAGACTGCTGAAGACCATGCATTCAACCTTGGTGTTCAAGTGTTGCACCGAGGCCTTCACAATTACAGTGGAGGCAGTCACCCGTCAAACCCACGAGAGGAAAGGCTGGGCTTAGACAGGTCCCTTGTGCTGGCATTCAACTGGAAGCTGTGGCAATGGGCTTCTTCAGATGTTGGCTCATGAGCTCCCTGGCACGAGAGACTTGGATGTGGTCGTAACAGGAGTTACAAACGAGGACAGGGTCGTACAACTGCTGATCAGGGATGGGCAACTTTAGGTGGCACCAAGCGGCACAGAAGACATTTCCACAGTTCCTGTCAAGGAGCAAAAAACAACCCGTGAAAAGAGAGCTGGGAACACCACATCAGAACCTTATCAGGTACAAAGGATGCAGTTGAGGGCGGAAATACCAGCCTTACTCATGGCTTGTTGACATGTTTCTTAAAGTACACGCTGTGCTCTCCAGTGCAAGCTAACTGGCTTGCATGAAGGAGGGACTGATGGGCATCACCACCCAGGAGAAGGATTGAAGGCCTTGGAAAAACAGAAACAGCAACAATGTAGAAAGGAAATCTGCAGGGAATTCAGGAGGCCTTGGAAATAACAAGGGGAGAGAAGACAACTGCTCACCAACAGTCAACCAATACCCAGCCCCATCCTCACAGGGAAGAACTTCTGCCTCTGACCTCACCTCAATCGACCTTTCTGTAGATCTATCTGGTGCCTAAAGTGGCAGCAACGCTGACTGAAAGGGGAAGCCTTTCTTTCAACTGGCACACTCCATCAGTTGTAATTGCAACACAGAAAAAAACAGAAACGCAGCGCCCACTGCAGTTCAGAAAACCAGTTTATTGCAGATTGCTCCTGAGCAGAGGCAGAGAACAACATCCCTGGGGAAAACGAATCCCTCCCTGAACCCCTTAACAACAATAGAGCTAAAAATGTCTTATCACCAAACTTACTTAATCCTATGTATTACCCGCATGTGTAAATGGAAAGTGCTGTACCGCAGGAGATCCTGCTCCAAACCCTTTTAAAATCAGCATAGTACAATATTCTAGTACTAAGACTTCATCACCTGTCATCCCATCAAGACAGAAGCACAGTTAGTCAAACCCTAAGACCCACTATCACTGTAAATACAGTACCTGAGAAATGAATCATTTGGATATCTATTACTATATAACTATATATAACTTTATATAATTCATATAACTATAAAGTTATAAACAACAGCATAAGCACCCAGACAGAGCTGATAAGAGGGGCGGATGCAGCGCAGAGCTCGGGGTGCAGAGAGCGCCTGCACTGCTCTCATGAGGGGGTGTGCACAATGGTCGGGGCTGCACTCAGTGTGCCCTGGTGGAGGTCCTCCTGCAGCAGGGGCTGAGCTGAGGAACGCTGTTACAAGGCTGAAAGATGTCACAGAAGCTGAGGGGAAGCAGCACTGCTTGCTCCAGGACCAGACTGTGCAGGACTCAAGCATCCACTGTCGCTCATGCAGGAAAGGAGGCCGCTAACCCAGGAAGCTGGGAAACAGTGACAGAAAAAAACAACAAAGAAAGGAGGAAGAGGACAATTAAAAGCAAGGGGGTTCCTCCTAAATCTGTTGTCCCACCCAGAGCCACTTTGCTGTCCTGCAGGGGGCTGATGAGGAAACACACACCAGGAACATCCGGCTGATGCACTGGTAAAGAAGATCGCTACTGGTGCTGCCAGGAAGAAGTGGCAGGTCGTAGTGGTGGGGGACTCTACTCTGAAAGGCACAGAGACACCCATGTGTCGGCTTGACCCAGTCTCAAGGGAGGTGTGCTGCCTACCAGGGGCTTGGATCAGCGATGTTGCAGAGAAGCTGCCTGCTCTAGTCGGTCCCACTGACTATTACCCACTTCTAGTGATTCACTTGGGTGCTACTGATATAGATAGCAGTAGCCTGGAGAACATAAAGAAGGACTACAGAGCTCTGGGAGAGGTGATCAGGGGCTCTGGAGCTCAGATGGTCTTTTCCTCAATTCTCCAGGGTACAGGGCAGGACTTTAAAAAGGCTAGGAGGATTGGCCAGGTTAATGAATGGTTAGAAGGGTGGTGCTATCGTCAGGGGTTTGGGTACCTTGAACACGGGACTCAATTTAGTAGGCCAGGTCTACTGGGAGCTGGTGGAGCTGGTCTGACAAAGAAAGGGAAGAGTGGATTTGGTAGGAGGCTTGCCAGACTGGTCAAGGATGCTTTAAACTAGATGTGTTGGGGAGGGGGGCATCATTCCATCCCAACACACCCAGTCAGTTGCCAGCACCTATAATAAACATTCAGAGCAATGTAGAGATATTCCAGCTGCTCCAGCCAATGAGCCGGCTTCAACTGAAGCTCAGCTCAGATGCCTCTATACAAATGCCCATAGCATGGGGAGCAAGCAAGAGGAATTAGAGATGTGTGCACGTCTATGGGGGTATGATGTCACAGGCATCACAGAAACATGGTGGGATGGCTCCAATGACTGATGTGTTGGAATGGAAGGTTACAGGCTCTTTAGGAAAGACAGGCCCGGTAGGCGGGGAGGGGGAGTTGCTATTTATGTTAGAGATAGGCTGGAGAGTATGGAACTCTGTCTGAGGACAGGTGAGCAGTCGACAGAGAGTTTGTGGATCAGGGTTAAAGGGAGAACAGTGCTGGGAGACATTATTGTGGGGATCTGTTACAGACCGCCTGACCAAGAGGACTTGGTGGATGAAGCGCTCTATAGACAGATAGGAACAACCTCACTCTCACAGGCCTTTGTTCTCATGGGGGACTTCAACCACTCTGGTATCTGTTGGAGGATGGCACGGCCTGGCACAAGCAATCCAGGAAGTTCCTCAATTGTGTGGAAGACAACTTCCTTCTGCAAGTAACAGAGGAGCCAACAAGGAGAGGTGCCATGCTTGACCTCATCCTCACCAACAGGGAAGGGCTCGTTGGAAATGTGACGCTCCAGGGCAGTCTTGGTTGCAGCGATCATGAGATGGTTGAATTCAAGATCCACAGGACAGTGAGAAGAGCATGCAGCAAGCTCACTGCCCTGGACTTCAAGAGAGCAGACTTTGGCCTCTTCAGGAACCTGCTCAGTAAGGTTCCATGGGATATAGCCCTAGAGGGCAGGGGGGCCCAAGACTGTTGGTTGATATTCAAGGATCATCTGCTGCAAGCTCAGGAGTGATGCATCCCAACCAGAAGGAAGTGCTGCAGGAGGGCCAGGAGACCACCTTGGATGGATTAGGAGCTGCTGAGGAAAATTCAAAGGAAAAAAGAGGTGGAAGCAAGGACAGGCGGCCTGGGAAGAATACAGGGATGTTGTCCAGGAAGCCAGGGGCCAGGTTAGGAAAGCTGAGGCCCAGTTAGAATTAAACTTGGCTAGGGATGTTAAGGATAACAGGAGGGGATTCTATAGGTACGTAGCAACTGAAAGACAGACTAGGGACCATGCGGGCCCTCTCCGGAAGCTATCGGGAGAACTGGCTACCCTGGATTTGGAGAAGGCTGAGGTTCTTAATGACTTCTTTGCCTCAGTCTTCACTGGCAAACTCCCTGACCACATGACCCAAGTCTTGGAAGGCAGATGCAGGGACAGTGAGAATGACGACCCTGGGCCCACTGCAGGAGAGGATCTGGTTCCTAAGAGACCATCTTAGGAACCTGAATGTATGCAAGTCCATGGGACCTGATGAAACCCATCTGTGGGTCCTGAAGGAGCTGCAAATGAAGCTGCTAAGCCACTGTCCATCACATTTGAAAAATCATGGCAGTCAGATGAAGTTCCCGACAACTGGAAAAAGGGAAATATAACCCCCATTTTCAAGAAGGGGAAAATGGATGACCTGGAGAATTACAGACCAGTCAATGTCACCTCTGTGCCTGGCAAAATCTTGGCACAGATTCTCCTGGAAGGCATGCTAAGGCACATGAAAAACAACAAGATGGTTGGTGACAGCCAGCATGGCTTCACTAAGGGGAAATCCTGCTGACCAATCTTGTGGCCTTCTGTGATGGGGCTACGTAACTGATGGACAAGGGTAGAGCAGTTGATGCCATCTACCTGGACTTGTGCAAAGCGTTTGACACTGTCCCACATGACATCCTTGTCTCTAAGTTGGAGAGAGATCAATTTGATAGGTGGACCACTCGGTGGATAAAGACTGGGCTGGATGGCCGCTCGCAAAGAGTTGTGGTCAATGGCTCAATGTCCAGCTGGAGATCAGTAACAAGTGGTGTCCCTCAGGGATCAGTGTTGGGATCAGTCTTATTCAACATCTTTGTAGGTGACATGGACAGTGGGATTGAGTGTGCCCTTGTCATGGGTTCAGCAGTAGCAGTCATTTTTCTCCTTCTTAGTAGCTGGTGCAGCACTGTGTTTTTAATTTCGTGCCCGGGAGCAGCGCTGATAACACCAGTGTTTTCAGTTACTGCTTGGTAGTGTTTTGGTCTGGCCAAGGACTTTCTGAGTCTCATGCTCTGCCAGGGAGGAGGGGAAGCCGAGAGGAAGCAGACAGGGCACCTGACCCAAACTGACCAAAGAGGTTATTCCATACCACAGCACGTCATGTCCAGGATGTGAAAAAGGGAGAGCAGAGACCTGGAAGGGTGTGGTGGACTGGGGGGTTCACTGCTGGGGCATGCACTGGCTGGGTTGGGCTTGGTGAGCAGTTGTATTCTCTTTCTTTGTACTTCTCTTGTCATTATTATTATTGGGGGTAGCAGTAGTGATTTGTGTTATACCTAAGTTACTAAACTGTTCTTATCTCAAGCTGTGGGTGTTGCCTTCTTTCGATTCTCCTCCCCATCCCCCCAGGACTGGGGGAAGAAAGAAAGGACAGTGAGTGAGAAAGAAAACTTCGTGGTTGACTGGACTTAAACCAGGACAGCCCTCAGTATGTTTGCTGATAACACCAAGCTGTGAGGTTGGTATGCTGGAGGGAAGGAATGCCGTCCAGAGGGACCTTGACATGCTTGTGAGGTGGGCTGATGACAACCTTATTAAGTTCAACCATGCCAAATGCAAGGATCTACACCTGGGTCGGAGCAATCCCAGACACAGCTACAGGTTGGGCAGGGAAGAGATTCAGAGCAGCCCTGCGGAGAAGGACTTGGGGGTGTTGGTCGATGAGATGGAATAGCAAGTTCTGCCTGTACAGTATGGTTAATTTGCAGCAACTTAGGGTCCAGCTTTGATCTCTTCTGCTGGCAGGTGGGGCCTCTAGTGAGAATCACTCATGGATAAGACAGATGTACAGTCACAGATGGTCAGAATTCCTTGCTGTCCTGCCTGTTGTGGGCTGTCAGAGTGAAGCTGTGGAGTTTTATGTGATAAACATTTTCTCACATCTCTGCAGGTGATCTGAATGTAATTTTGCATCCATCTCCTGTTGCCTGACCTGATGGAAGTCAAGGCTGAGTTCTGTTCTACTGCTTTTTTCCCTGTGCTTCAGTGCACTTCACAAAGGATCATCAAAGGGCTCAGGACAGATGCAGGGTTCCTGGAGTCGTTTGGGTCAGGCAGATGAATTCAGGAGTTCAAGGTGAATGCCAGAAGCTCTTTTTCCTGTCAGTCATAGCTATTCTACTTAGGAACTACTCTCAGGGAGCTGCTCTTGCTTGGGACAGAGGTGGAGTTTCAAAGAGCTTCTGAAGGTGCAGGTGCGCAGTTGAAGATGATGGTGCCTTTTGCACACTGAGTGAGCACAAAAATTGGCAGGAGGTTGGGTGGCAACAGGAAATCATTCAAATACATAAAATGGTGGCTGATACAAAAGTAAATCCCACACTTGGTTTACCAAATCACGTACTATGTGGTGGTGTCTACTTCAGAGCTGCTAAAAGCCAGCCCTTTGTTTGCTGAGGAATTCAACGTTTGGAACTTGCTGCAGGGGGTGTAGCTGCAGATGATGCTGGTCAGGGTCCTGAGCTGGACCCAAACCTTGATGTGAGTGCAGATAATGCCTGCTGTTTCAGGAGGGGAATTGCTGGGGGTGGAAGTTCACCAGTGGGTAATAGGACTGTGGGTAATTACCAGTGGGTAATAGGACTTGGGGAGGTCTGAGGCAGCTTCTGTGGGGTGCCTGGTGATCCAAGGCTGTGGTGCAGGCAGGGATGGATGATGCACAAGTAGGTGGGTGAAGGTCTGGGCTTTCTCTGCATTTGCCACCCTTCCAGCTGCTTCTTTCTAGGCCTAGAACCTGTTCTCCAAATGGCTTTTATGCACCAGGAGAAGGCAGCGGTGGTTCTTAGTGAATTTAGTACCTAAGTGGACTTCTACAGTTGTGGCACATTTTCCCTGTCCCCCAAAGTTATTCCCCTGAAATGTGTTTATCAGATCACAGGAGAGCTCTAATGGGTGTGTTTGTGGCCTGCAGGACTGCTGTTAACCACAGGGACACCATTTCTTCAGGCAGATTATTTCCCACAGCTGGGAGACTGTGGTAAACTGGAAAGACAGATTAATCTAGACTTGTTCCCAGGGAATGAAAAGGCTTTATTAACCTTTGTATTTATAAACTGCCAGCATGAGTAATAGTGATGATAATACCCTGATTTTCTGTTGATGGGCTGGAAAGCAGTCAAAGGGGCATATTCTCTTGACACAGTTTTGAGGTTAATGTTCTTGATTTCCCAAACAGAAAGGTTAATGATGCTGAGGGTCACATTTGCAATGTAAATAAAAAAAGGGTGTGTGTGTGTGTGTGTGAGAGAGGGCAAGAACAGGATGGGGTTTACAGGAAACAATATATGGTCGAGAAGTTTATTTCCTTCTGTGTGCATTTGCCACGGGGGATGTTTCCTGATCCCCTTTGGCACTCTCCCCTGAAAAGCCATTCTGTGGGAAGGTGTTCACCAGCACTGGGACTGTCCATCACCCCCTTTGTGAGCATGTGAGGGCTGTGCAAGACCAAACCTTGCTGACACTGGATGAAGAAACTTCTGGTGAGGTTCTATTTGAAATGAGGCAGTGAGTGTTAAGGTATAAGGTGCTTAAGGTATAAGGCTTACAGAAAAAGAGTTGTGTGCAACTTTGAGTTGCAGGCAGAAACTTCTTGGAGTCTACAAGAATGGTTCGCTGTATTCTAAGCTACGTGCCTGAGGCCGGGGTACTTAACTGTCAGATTGAAGATCACCTAAAACTGATGTACATGTTTGGAGGCTCCAAAAGCTTCCTGGAACTTGTAATGTGTGAATGATTCCTATGGGAACACTGTGCCTTTATCTGCAGCAGCTCATTTGGCTGGGCTGGGCTTTGACCTCTGCTGCTGTGGCTCAGGGTTCAGTGTAAGCCTGCATTTTAAACCAAGCTTTGATAAATATCCTTTAACGGCTTGGTGACTACTTCTAGCATTAAAATCTGGATTTGTCACAGGGACACTTCACCCTTTCCTTCAAATCTTTCTTCTCTAAATCTTGTCCATTGAAAAGGATTATAATTCATAAATAACATTACAAGAGCTCTTGAGGCTTGCCTTTTCTGGGTAGGACTTCCCTGATAAATAAGGGCAGAAAAGGCAAAGTTACTTTAAAGGTAAGCTCAGGCTGGACCTTGTGTTTGGCATGTGGTGTGGTACTGGCTCAATTGACGAGCCTGTAAAGGGCAGTGAGCTCTGTGAATGAAGACTCTTCTTTTTGCCCTGGCTGGTAGATGCCGTAGCCCTTGCTGTTCTTGAGTCTGCTGTAAATTAGTCAGTAACAGGGCAGTGAAGCAGAGCTGATGGCTATAAAAAAGCCTGGAAGTCTGAAATTCACCTGCAGTGTTGTTTGCAGCCGTTTCTTGAGCACCTGTGATTGGAGATGAGCAGGGCTTGGCCTGCAGCAGCTCAGCCCATCTGCCTCCCGCTTCCCAGAAGCTTTGTGCTTTGTGCTCAGGTGCTTTTTTCTCCTGGGCATGTTCTGAGGTGCTTGTCAACCAGATAACACAGCTGAGAGATGCCCGCAAACCAATGCACACAGTTATCTGCTGAGGGTAGTTCCTGGGAGAAGCATGGAGCAAGCGGCATGTTGATTGCATTGCTGTATCCAAGGAGAGTAGCACAAGGATGTCTTGTGGGAGTGCAGTGTCATCAAATGAATCAGTTTGAATCAGGTGTTAGGAGGTGCAGTGGCTGCACTCGTGTTCTGCGGGTTAAGCCCTTCAGGCTGGGCCTGCAGCTGCAGCAGCTCTCCAAGCTCTCGCTTGCAGTGGTCAGTGCAGTTTGTAGGTGGCCCTCAACTGCAAACACATCCTCACCTTGTCCAGTGTCCCCCTGCTCTGTGTGAAGAGCAGCTTTGGACGGTGGGAGCTGCTTTTTCTTTCCTGTTACAAGGTGAGGCACAGTTGTGCTTCCTTTGCTGATCCTTGTGTTGCCAAAGCAGGCGAAGCATTCACCTGTCCTTGTTCGTGTGTCAGAGGTGCTCTTCTGACGTCCCTCTCTTGCTGTTGGGTTGCGGAGGCCTGGCATGAGATGGGGATTGCGTTTGGGTAGGTGCTGTGGGTGTGCAGATGAGCTGCAGTCTTTCCCAAAAGCATTCTCAACAGAAGAGAGTGGCACTAAGAGAGCAGAAATAGCATTCTGTCAGCTCTGCAGGAGGAGCTGGATGCTATAACATGGCATTAAACTGTTTCTGTGTTGCACGGAGTACTAATGTGTGCCAAACCATCTGGATTTTTTTCAGTGTAATTGTGAAAAGCATTTTCTTGTAATAATGCAGTTCAGATTTTGCACAAGGAAATGAAGTTCCTCTTTGCCACTGGCGGAGCCTCTGCCAGTGTCTGGTGGCAGCCTGGGGCTGGATCCGTGCTCCCTGTGGAGGGGGTCAGTCTGACCCAGCTCAGTTGGGCTGGCCTAATCCAGCTGATGTCTAATCCACTTTTCTGACCCCCCCGGGCGGTTCTTGCCTGTGGTGCCACTGACAGATGAGCCTGAGCTAAGGGACAAGTTGTCAGCTTTTCTAGCTGTCCTCTTGCCACTGCAGTATTGCTTCCAGAGCTCTGTGGTGTGAACTTCAGCTCTTCATTTGTGCAATCCGTGAACTTTAATGCTCCATTTAACAGCTCCACTGGGAATGTTGCAGCAGTGTTCCTTGCTGCCGGGCAGGCTTTCTCTCTGACAGCCTTGCCGACGTTTTCCCTCAGCGCTGTTCTGTTAGTCCTGGCTCCAGCCCTTGATTGTTGTTTTCTTCGAGTTTGTGCCTTTCATTGATTAAAAGGCCCTGGAACCTTTTCCTGGATGGGGCCACGAGAAGGCCAGGGTTTCCCTCCTGGTTGGTCTCTGGGAGGTTAAGTAGGAAAGATGTTCAGGCAGAACTGGGATATTCTGGGTGTCCTTTTCCTTCTGGGAGTAGAAACTCCTCGGGAAGGTGGTTTTTCAGCCAAGGCACATGAGTGTACCGAGCCATGTGGCTAAAAATGATCAATTAAGTTAACATAGGGAATACTACTTTGCATGGTGGTTAGGTCTTCTTTTTTTATTTTTTATGGTTTTTACCTCTGCAATATTAGTTTGAAGAGTATTTGATGTAATAAACTGGAAAACACATAGATATAATGGGCACCTTGGCATCCTGGAGTGAGCACAACACAGGGGAGAAGTGGCAGTTGTATGTCCTGTGGGTCATATTTGGATGTGGCAGAGGATGAGATTGGTACGTATATTTGTAGGCAATCTTTTGAAACGCTTGAACTGAGATTTGTCAGAGGGGCAGTGACGCCTCTGCCTTGGCATAGAATCACAGAGTGGTTTGGGTTGGAAGGGACCTTAAAGCTCATCCAGTTCCAACCCCGTGTCACAGGCAGGGACAGCTTCCACTGGAGCAGGTTTCTCCAGGCCCCATGCTCCCTGGCCTTGAGCACTGCCAGGGATGGGGCAGCCTCAGCTTCTCTGGGCATCCTGTGCCAGCGCCTCAGCACCCTCACAGGGAAGAGCTTCTGCCTAAGAGCTCATCTCAGTCTCCCCTCTGGCAGGTTAAAGCCATTCCCCTCTCCTGTCCCTACAGGCCCTTGTCCAAAGCCCCTCTCCAGGTTTCCTGCAGCCCCTTTAGGCACTGGAGCTGCTCTCAGGTCTCCCCTTCAGGAGCCTTCTCTTCTCCAGGCTGCCCCAGCCCAGCTCTCTCAGCCTGGCTCCAGAGCAGAGCTGCTCCAGCCCTCGCAGCAGCTCCATGGCCTCCTCTGGCCTCGCTCCAACATCTCCACGTCCTTCTTGTGCTGTTGCCCCAGAGGTGGATCAGGACTGCAGGGGGGTTCTCCCCCGAGGACAGCAGAGGGGAAGAATCCCCTCTCTTGAGCTGCTGCTCACGCTCTGGGGGTGCAGCCCAGCACACAGTGGGGTTCTGGTCTCAAGCATCCACTGAAGCCGGGTCATGGGGAGCTTCTCATCGGCCAACACCCCCAAGTGCTTCTTCTCAGGGCTCCTTTCAATCCATTCTCCCGCAGCCTGTGTTTGTGCCTGGAATTGCCCCAGCCCTCATGCAAACCTTGCCCTTGGCCTTGCTGAACTTCATAAGGATCCCACAGAATGCTGAGGTCCTTGCCTGTGTCTGTGCCCTCTGTCAGATAGCCTCTGCTCTTGACCCATCAAAAATGGACTTCTGCTTTCCCATACACTGTGTGCTGCTGCTGCTGCCTGTATGGCAGTGAAAGGGAAGAGGTGGGGTTTTTGCCTTCACCTGCAGACCAGAGGTTGACTCCTGAGTTTTTTGGTGGTGTGGTATTTCCAGGGCCTGAAAAGCTGGCTCTTATCACTGCTTGCTTGATTTGTTATGGGAAATCTGTAACTTGTCTTGGGTTTACTGCTGGACTTTCTGCTAAATCACCAGAACTTGAGAATCTTGCTCTGTGCAAAGTTAACTTTGCTCTCACCACTCAAGCCCTAAATAATAGACAGGAAATGTTTATTAAGCGGATAAGTAGATCTCCCAGGGTGTGAATTCTGTTTCCCACGAGAAACAGCTGAAACCAGTCACTTGCCAAACGGAATGAGCCAGGTGGTGCAGCTCAGAGAAAAACAACTGATGGTTTTCCTTACAGGCTTTCCTTTGGGACTGGGGAGGGAAATTGTCATCCCTGTGAGGAAAAATGAGTACTGTAATGTGTTTCTTCCCTGCCAGTAAAGGCAAGTTTACTTGTTGTTCTTAGTTCAGATGCTTTCCTCAGACGTTGCTGTAGGAGGCCCGACAGGCCTTTCCATATCTGAAGGCTGTCTTGGGCAGGATGTTTCTTTTGTCCTTAAGTCAATCACTGCATTATTAATACTGTGATGGCAGGGGGTTGGAACCAGATGTGGCGCTCTTCAAGGTCCCTTCCAACAAAAACCATTCTCTGATATGATTCTGTGTGTTCTGTGATGCAGCTTTGGTTCTTCTGGGAGAATTAACCTGGCATGAGATTGTAGGGCAGACAGACCAGGATGTGTCCACTTCTAAATCCTGCATAGCATTTTGCTCTGAGTAGCTCACAAATCTGTGCTCAGATGGTGCCTTTGTTTTTGAGTTGAATGGCTGGTCCTCGTTCTGGGTTAAATGGTAGCCTGTGGGAGGAGAAGGTCTTTGTTTAATGCTTACTAGTAAAACGATGAAGATCTTCTCTCCTTCCTTCCTTCCTTCCTTCCTTATGTGTGGGCCAGTGCAAACCTCATGAGATTCAGCAAGGGCAAGGTCCTGCCCCTGGGTCAGCTCAGTCCCAAGCCCAAACACAGTCTGGGGGAGAATGGATGGAGCGGCCCTGAGGAGAAGGATTTGGGGGTGTTGGGTGATGAGAAGCTCCCCATGACCCGGCTGCAGTGTGTGCTTGAGCCCAGAACGCCCCTGTGTGCTGGGCTGCACCCCCAGAGCATTGGCAGCAGCTCAGGGAGGGGATTCTCCTCCTGGGGAGACCCCCCTGCAGTCCTGATCCAGCTCTGGGGCAACAGTGCAAGAGGGATGTGGAGCTGTTGGAGTGAGTCCAGAGGAGGCCATGGAGGTGTTCTGGGGGCTGGGGCACCTGGTGGGAGCTGCCCCTGCCTGTGGCAGGGGCTTGGAGCCCGATGGGCTTTGAGGTCCCTTCAGCCCAAAGCATTCTGTGATTCTGTGATTAATATTTTACTGCTGAAGCATCTTGCTGATAAATCAAGTCTCCAGAAAGGAGCTTTTAAACCCAACAAATGACAGGTACTTTATGGCACTGCCTTCGAGGGAAGTTCTGCTGTGTTAGAGAAAGCAATGAAATCCTGCCTAAAAATTCAGCAGAGTGAAAGGAAGTAGAAGATGGAAACCGCTTGGACCATGTTGTGTCACTGTCATTAGAAATCACCTTCCTGAGCAGCCTCCCTGAAAGGGTGAGCCAGAGGTTTATTCAGGGTGGGTAGGGAAGGTAATAACCTCTGTCCCTAAATGGTCTACTCTCCTGTTTCCTTTGCAAGTGCTTTCTAGGAACTGTCTTGCCCTCGAACCTCTGAGTCTCTTGTTTGTGTTGGTTTGGTTTTTTGGTTGGGTGGGTGGGTTTTCTCTTTCTTCTTTCTTCTGGGGCTCCTTTATTTCTGAAACTTTGCTCAGATACACCAGAAATCTGTGGTTTCCTTCGTAATGCCCACAGTGGGTGGGTGGACTGTGAAGTGTTTATATGAGCTTCCTGATGTCTTTGGCATGAAGGAGGCTTGGATGGGAGATAACCCCATCTGTGAAAACAAAACATCCTCAGTTGATTTTCAACTCTGAAGGCTGCAATGTGTCAAGGACCCTGCAGTGTGCTGCAGAGCAGCCACAGCACTGTTACAGCCTTAGATTTCCTATGTATTCATTTATTTAGTTACTAGTGTCTGTGTTTGATGCAGAAGTCTCATTGTTCTGCCTGCCTGCAGGCAGCTGAGGGGACTGGTGGTTCTGGCAGGCCTGGAGTGTGCTGCTGAAGACAGGGCTGTCTAGAACTGTGCAGTGGGGAGGTGTCATGGTTTAAGCTGTAAATTTCACTTCTCCCTCCCTTTCCCCCCCCATCGGAGTGTGTGTGTGGGGAGACTGCACTGGAAACACAAACGGGGTCAGTTTCATGATCACTGAGTCTATTGTATTAAAAATCAGTGCAATAAAGTACAATGTAACAGGAACCTTAACCCAAAACCCAGATCTGAAAAACGTTAAGATAAGAAATACCGGCTGTAAGTAAAGTATCATATACTGAACCTGTGAGAACCAGAGCAACAACTTGAGAGCCAATAAATCAGCATTGTGGCAAGTGGCTATTAATCCTTGTCGTTTATCTCAACCCTTCGAGCCCCACGTTGGGCGCCAGAAAGAACTGTTGTGGTTTAAACTGTAAATTTCACTTCTCCCTCCCTTCCCCCCCCCCCCACTCTGATGGGGGAGAAATGGGGAGAAGAACCGAAAGAATGTAACTCCCACGCGTTGAGATAAGAACAGTCCAGTAACTGAGATATAATACAAATCACTACTGCTACCACCACTAATAATAATAATGATGACAAGGCAAATACAAGGGAAAAGGATACAACCGCTCGCCGCCCGACCGAGCCGAGAGAGAGAGCGAGAGCCACTTCCGGGCTCCTGCCCCCACTATTTTACATCCTGGACATGACGTGCTGTGGCATGGAATAGCTCTTTGGTCAATTTGGGTCAGGTGCCCTGTCTCTGCTTCCTCCTGGCTCCCCCTCCTCCCTGGTATAGCATGAGACTCAAAGTCCTTGGCCAAACCAAAACATTGTCAAGCAGTAACTGAAAACACTGGTGTTATCAGCGCTGCTCCCGGGCACGAAATTAAAAACACAGTGCTGCACCAGCTACTAAGAAGGAGAAAAATGACTGCTGCTGCTGAACCCAGGACAGGAGGGAAGTGGTCTTGAATTCTCAATGAATGTTTTGAATTTCAGTGAAAGGACTGCTAAAGGACAGGTTTTTAGGCACTGTTATTTCCAATACAGAGCTGAAATGCTGCAAGGCGGTTTCAATGGTCACAGAAATGTGAAAATGGAAACAGAACTGAGAAGCCCCTCAGACTGATTCTTGAGCACGTGTCCTCACGTGTTTGGTTTGGAACTTAGCACTGCTTCGTCTCGCTTAAACCTTGGTACTTTCTTTTAGCCCAGACTGCCCTGGCTGCCTGTGTTACAAACCAGCCATAAAGCAATTGCTGGGAGAAACAGGCTCTGCTGAGCTGGAAGGACTCTGCTCACTTAGAGCAGGTGTGTAGCAAATGTTCTGATTTCATTTATCCAACTTCCAAGTCTGGAAAAGCATGGGGTGGCCCGTGCTCGCTGTGGTGGCTTACCAGGGTCACCACACTTTCTCTTGGTTACCTACATGGTGAAGGCCCAAGTTCAACAGCTTCATACAGTGGTTTTGAAGCTCTGCAAGTATGTGCTGTTTCTTCTTGTAGCCATAGCTGGGACTCCTGGCAGCAGCAACCAAAAGGAGTAAAGCCCTTCTCATCACTGAAGGTGGCTGAAGTTTGTAAGACTCTGTTTTGGTGTTGAATGGGTACAATTTTCTTGGCCTTCAAAGGAAGCTGTGGGCTCTCCACATGGTGGAAGTTGATTTAAGTAATGAAGAGCTTGGCACCTTGCTCAGTTTAGCTGCTTCCTCTCTTCCCTCATACAAGTCAGTAGCGGATCTGGGTGAGCATGTCCCATTTCCAATTTAATTTTAATCTAAACCCCATTTTAAAGCAGCCATCTTACTTCTGCTGACAAGAGATCTGTGAGAGAATGATCTTACATGCATGCTGTTGCTGGATTCTGAGAAGTGGAATAAATAAGGCTGGGGCTGTGCTGGTTGCCATCAGCAAGGAGCCTGCCTTGGGCAGCTGTAGTAGAGGGAGCAGGAATGCAGCATCCTTTTCACGTTTGGCATAGGTTTCTTGTCAAGAGATCCTTTGAGAACGCAACCTTTAGGAGCACATGGAGGTCTCAGTTGAGGTTAGACCTCACTGGACAAGCCTGTTTCAAAGACATGCTGAAGGAATGAGTAGGACAGACTCTGGGTGGGAGAGATGATGTGATGCAGCCAAATGCAGCTGTGCGTTTGGCTGTCCCTGCAGGTGTTGGTCAGAAGTTGCCCCAGGGTCTTCTGGGTTTCATCCAGTCATAGGTAAAGGTGTCCCCAGTATTGGATTTGGCTTTGGAGACTATAAATTCCGTGTTAGAAGTGCTGATGTCTTTCTCCAGGAGCGGATTGGATGATCGGCCATATGAAATGCCAAGGCTTGTTTGGCTTGCAGTAGTTCTTTCTTCCGTGCTGTACAGGGGTTTATTCATTTAGGGAGGAAACGGCTGAACTGTTGTCCATTCCCACAGAGCTGTACGAGAAGAGGGAGCTCCGGACATAGGAGCAGCCTGACGCTGATGTCGCCAAAGCCCTGTTTAGTGTGGCAGTTGGCCCCTTTGCCATGTAACAGGGGATCCCCACTGGTTGCTCCTGCAGCCACTTCCCCTGTGCTGTCCATACAGTCTCCTGGAGAGGCACTTCAGGGGAGTGGTCAGGCTCAAATCGGCTGTGTCCTAGCGCCCAGCGAGGATAGAACCCGTGTGAGGAGACAGGAGTGTCCTCAGCCATGTGGGCATCTTCCTCTTCACACAACTCAATTTTTAGCTGGTGCTGCTCTCACTGTAGTTCGTGGCTCAGTGTCCTCGGAGCTGTGGGGACTTTGGGGCACAGTCACACTCGCCTGGGACCTCAGCATGCAGGTAACTGCTGTACATTGGTGTTTCCTCATGTTTGGCAAGTATTGCTATTTTAGGACTAGAGCAAGGGAAGGTGATCTGGGGTTCCTGAGCAGTGTTGTTACCTAAAAACCTTGAGAATTGCCCTCAAAATCAAGGTTGAAAAAAAATAAAGTGAAATTTTTGGGGTTTTCTCTTTAACCTCTCTCCTACAATGATGCCTGTGACCCTCGGCTTCATCTCTTCTTTGTGGCTGCCAGGAAGCCAGGCTCTTCCAAATACATTTGCTCTCATACAAGAAGGAATCCTGACTGTTGGAGATAACATCGGTCTCCTCGTTAGGTCAGGCTGGTCTGATGACGCCCTCTGAAGATGGCAGTTAAACTCTATTGTCTTACATTCCTAATTGAAAGTGTCAGCTGATGATATCAAAAGAAAGCATCTTTGAAGTGTAGAAATGAAAATTAGAGCAGGTGGTCAGCGGCCTTGTTGCTTTGAGTATGTAGAACAGCTAGTGCTGGAGAGAGAGCTTGTGTGTGAGCGCCAGGTTGTGCAGCACTGGCTTTGTAGTACTGATTTTGCATGATATTGGACTTTGACCTTTTCTAATGGTCCTGCATTATTTTAATGCTGGTAACTGGCAATTCTGGGGTCATTTTCGGCTAAATGGTGAATCTTTGAACTTTCAAGACATCTCTATTTCTCGTTTGGTTTTGAGAGGGAACCAGCTCCTACGCTGAGGAGCATCTCAGGGTAGGAGTTGTGCCATGCAGATCAATGCTGCATTTTTTTCCTACTTCAGGTTCTATCTCTTTGTGTTCAGCAACGATCATCTACTACAGCTTCAACTCCAGCACCTTCCAAGCAGCGCGTCTCCCACACCTCATATCACGGTTAAAGCACCTCCTGAAAACGGTAAATCGGGATCCTCGACTTCATAGGCTGGCTCACCGTTCTTCTCATGCTGAAGGTCAACCTCACAGGAGAGGATTTCCCCGGACGTGACCGCTCAGCCTGATACCAAGGCAAACAGAAGAGCACAGGCTGAGAAACAAACCTCAACCAAGCAAGAAAAATGGAAAGCAAGTGGAAAAACAGAAGGAGGAGCTTGGCCAGTCAGAAACAAAGTTGGAATCACCATCCCCTTTGGAGGATAAGCTGCCCAATGGTAAAGTGTCCTGGTTTCTGCTGGGATAGAGTTCTTGTTCTTCCTAATAGCTGAGAGGAAGCAGAGACAGGACACCTGAGCCCAGCTAGCCAAAGGGCTGTTCCAAACCACAGCAAGTCATGCCCAGTATAGAAACTGGGGGGAGTCACCTGGAAGGGACCAGTCACTGGTCGGGTCGGGCTGGGTATCAGTCGGCGGGTGCTGAGCAATTGTGTTGTGCAGCACTGCTGGGTTTTGTCTGTCCCCTTTTCTGCTTCAGATTCTCTCCCCTCCTTATTTCCATCCTCATTATTATTATTTTTATTGTTGTTATCAGTGCTATTATTACTATTAAAATTATATAATGTTAATATACACATGACAATATATATATCATATGTATGGTTATTATTAGTAGTATCACTATTGCCATCATTATAATAATAATGATCATCATCACTATTATCATTATAATTCTTATAATAATTATTGCTACTATTGTTATCATTGTCATTATCATCATCATCCTCACATTTGTTATTACTTTCATTATCATTATTATTCTCATTCCTATCATCGCCATTATTAGAATCATTGTCATTATTGTATTTATTATCATAATTGTATTTTATTATCATTAAAATTGCATTGTACTTTCTTGTTGTTATAATTAATTGTACTTTAGTACTTACTGTTGTTATTTATTACTATTGCGGTATCAAACTTTACTTTAGTTATTAAACTGCTGTTCTCACAGCCCGTGGCTTTTCCATCCCTTCGATTGTCCCCGTGCAGGCTGGGCTGGGAGCAGGGTGCGTGGTGCTGAGGTACTGGCTGGGTTTGAACCACAACGGGCTGGAGCTGGAGCTGGAGCTGGAGCTGGGGCAGCCAGAGCTCTGCTGGGCTCTGGGTGCAGGAGCACCCAGCAGAGAGGGATCCTCCAGGGCTGCCCAAACCGCCAGCTCGTCCCTGAGAGAGAGTTCTGCTCTTCTGCTGCTCCCTGAGCCCGGCCTGTGAGATGAAGGTGCCGATGGAGCATCTCATCTCCCACACACTGCCCCTCATGAATCGGAGCCGGGGCAGTGGTCCCATTCAGGTGGGGGAGGCTGCAGGGGGAGGAGGTGGGGGTGGGATCAGCTGCACTCTGAGCCCCTCAGCCAGACTCCAGTCCCTTCTCCCATGCATCTTCTTCGTGTGCCGGTCACAGGTACCCATCGCCACAAGGCATCCTCGGCAGTGCCAGCTCTTGGGAAGTGTGTCCAGAGGAGGGCAGGGTGGGCAGAGCAAAAGGCCCACTCAGGGCTGAGTCAAGAGCCATCCTGAGGGAACGCGCAGGGATGAGGAGAGGGAGGCAGGTGCTCAGAGGGGCAGAAGTGCAAACGTGTTGTAGGAGAGGGGAGGTGGTGCTGGCCGGAAGGAGCTCCAGCTGCCTCTGAGCCTCTCAGACCCAGCCTGGACCATCCCTGGCCCTCTGACCTCTGCCACGTCGCTCCTGCCCACCCGGGACAGCAGAGCCCTTGGTAGCACGGCCGGCTGCTGCCTTCTGCCTCCACACGGGTCTCCTCTCTGTCACACAGCTGGTTTGTCACACAAGTGGTTAAGGGCTGCGTGTGTCTCAAGCACGAGGGGAGGCTGTGAGTGCTGTGGGAGGTGGGGTTCTTCCATACCTGATGGGAGAGGATGAAGACGGAGCCAGACTCTTCCCAGCAGTACCAACCGCAGTGCAAGAGGTAAAGGGCACAAATTAAACACATGAAATTCAAGGCAGGAAACCACTGTCTTAGAGCAAGGCGGGGGGTGAAAGAGCGGACCAGGTTACCCAGGGAGCCTGTGGAGCCTCCATCCTTAGGGATGCTGAAAACCCAACCAGACTGCATGCTAAGCAAGCAGCTCAAGGCGACCGTGCTGCAGCAGCTGGCTTGCACTGAAGGATCTCTGGAGGTCCCTTCAACCCCCAGCGATTCTGAGGCTCTGTGAACAGGTAAGAGTAATGTCTCCCATGAAAATCTTACTTCAAATGTTGTGTGTCAGAAAGTGCTTTCCATGTATTTTCTTTTTTGATCCTAGTGCCTGTTGAGCTTTTCTGAAGGCAAGGTGAACAACGTCCGCTGCTCTTGCCTTCTCCATCAGGCTAGGCGCCTCCCTGTAGAAGGCTACCAGCTTGGTAAGGATGACTTCTCCTGCATTAACCCATGCTTCCAAGTCCCAAGCCCCTTCCCGTGCCACCTGTTCTTGTAAAGCACTTCCCAGATGTTTTGCTCTCTCCTCAGTGCGGGGATCAAGGAGGCAGTGAGATTCCTGTGAGTTGATGGATCTCCCTTGTTCCCCTTCTTGTTCCTCTGGCAGACAGAAGAGGTTGAGGAGTGTGCTGAGCCACTTGAAAACCTTGGGAGGTCTCTTCAGGCCACTGTCATCTCAAAACAAGGTCTTAGCTGGGACACACTGAGCTGACCGACGAGGATGGGATTCGAACCCATGCGTGCAGAGCACAATGGATTAGCAGTCCATCGCCTTCACCACTCGGCCACCTCGTCAGTGTCCTCCTGCTGCCGCTGCTGCTGCTGTTGCTGGTGATGATGATGATGATGCCGCTCCTGGCTTTTTATTCTGCTTGATATGGGAGAGTGTGGTGAAAAATGACTGGGGTAGGGTCATTCAAAAAACGATCATCAAACGTATTAACAAGAGCAGTTTATAAATAAGGCATGATTGAACAGAAGTTGGTGGCAGGGCTCACTCTACTACATGGATGAAGCATAGAGAGAAAACTCGAGGTGAAAACGAGCTGAAGGGGATTGATATAGGGCCGGAAGGCATAGACATAGAAGGCAGACCCTGACACTCAGTCGTGAGGGTCAGAACAGATGCCCCCTGCTTTCTACTCCCCACAGAGCCGGGGTGTGGCTGGATCTTGCCTTAGCCTCAGACTTGGTCAACACTTTGTGTCTAATGGAATGCATAAAGGAAAATCGAGGTAGAACCAAGGTAAAACGGTTTGTATCGAGACCGAAGGTGAAAAGGGGAAGGGAGACCCTCGCGTTAAGTGTCAACGTTCAGAATAGACCCCTCTCGCTTTCTGAGCTCCTGGCGGGGCCGAGGTGCGCCTGGATCCTGCCTTAGCCTGAGACTTGGCCAACGGTGCGTGGAGAGGAATGTAACCTTGAGAGTTTATGAGCTCTGAGGGACGCCCCACTCGGAGAGAGCTGCCTGGTTGCAGCTCCCTGCAGCCCAGGAGAGTCCAAAGCGTCTCTCTGCTGGCACAGTAACTTACAGGGTCATAAGGTGATTGGCTTTAGCCGTCAGCTCCATCCTGACCTCAACCGTTCCTGTGCTCCACAAGTTGTATTCCAGGCTGTCAGGGAATGACCGCTCAGCCCTCAAGTGCTGCGGCTGCAGTCGGGGAGCTCGCAGCCATCCAGATCTCGGAGTGCTGCGCTCTGCCTTTGCCAGGCAGCAACAGGTCTTGCTACAGCCACGGAGCGCCCAGCCGTGCCGCCCCGCGTACTTGTGCAAAGGCAATCTCCATTGCCGTGGGACATCAGCGGCAAAAGAGGAGGATCTCTCAAGGCCAGAAACTATGGAGAAAGCCATAGTTTTACCCAGGGAGGAACGCTTCTGGATACTCTGCTGGTTGGGATTGGAGAAGAGGGAAGGAGGACAGAAAGATGACTCTCTTGCAGAGCTGATGCCCGATGTCTTTATTGGCGTAATCAAGGGAAAAGGGACCAGACGAGAACTTGAGCAGCGCATTCTGGAGGCGGAGTGAAGCTCAGGTAAGAGGTGCCAAGTGAGGGAAAGCGGAGCAGGAAAAGGGAAGACAGAGGTTTCCTGGAGGCCGCTGGCGCTGCAGCACGGGCAGGCAATGCACGCGCTTCAGCAGAAGAGATTGCCCCGGCCCGGAGCCCCGCAGAGCCCCCGGCCCAGCCCTGCCCCGCCAGAGCCCCCCAGCCCCAGGGAGCCCCCAGAAGCGATGGGCGCGCCGGCAGCGCTGAGAGAGCCGCCCACGGCGGCCGAGGCGCTGGAGCCCACGGCCGTGCTCTGCGGGAAGGAGCCGAGGACGGGGCCCGGCAGCGTCACCAGCGCCGGCGAGGGCTGGATGGCAACGCTGGAGTCGGCGCAGCGGAGGACGCAGGGCTCGGTGCAGCTGTTGGCGAGCGGGGCTGGGCCGCAGGCGGCGGGCGGGCACGAGCTGTAGCGCGGCATTGCTGGAGGGAGGCGACCCTGCGAGCCCCCGGCAGGGAGCAGAGGCCGTGAGCTGCCGGGCCCTGTCAGGCGCTCAGCTCCGCGCCTCTGGCACCGGGCGCTGCCGGGCCGGGGGCAGCACAAAGCCTTCCCCCTTCCCGCGCCATCCCACCTCCCAGCAGAGCGCAGCACAGGGCGTTTTCGGCCTGGACCCCTGCCCAGGAGGACCCCGCACAGGAGGGGAGCAGTTGCCCTCCAGGTGCTCTGCTGCCTCTGTTTGCTCCTTCACCAGGGGATTGTCTGCTGCCCCTGAGGGGATTTCACAGCAATCCTCCTGCTTGGCCTTGAAGGCCCCCGCAGACAGCCCAGGAGGACCCCGCACAGGAGGGGAGCAGTCCCCTCCTCAGAAATCCTACCAGCAGGAAGAAGAGAAGGGAGTTCGGACGTACCAAGTTCACCGAGGAATGCAAGGGAAGAGCTGCGGATGGAAGGTCCCAGAGAAGCACGGCCTTTTATACGGTGAGCCTGCACCTCGGGACACATGGAACACGTGTGTCTTTGTGAAGCACATTAACAAACAGTAATTTGAGGTTTGCAAAGCACGGCCATGAGATGAAGAATTGTCTCTTTCATCTGTAAGGTCTGATTTGCATTTCACCATTGGCTGAGATCGCAGCAGTGATGCATCCGATGCTGCTCCTTAAAGCAGCGGCCATGGAGGTCCCCGCCAGCTTCCAGAAAGGGTTTCAGTCGCTCCAGCCCTGTGGGAGGGTTGTGCGCATCCTTGCTGGGGAGTGTGAGTGCCCCTCTCAGTCTGGCCTTGAGCTGCAGAGCGCTGCTGCTGAAGGCCACTCCCCTGGGTCATCTGTGGAGGGGCTGAGGCTGAGGAACACAGCTCCTGCAGGGCCACAGAAGGGCTCAGTACGCAGCCAAGCCCCGGCTGGGTGCCTTTCTGGATGCGGGACACCGAAAACGGGAACTCAGATCCCCAGAGGTGGTTGAAGGTGAAGGCCAAAGAAGGACCCTTTGTGGGGTGGAGAAGCACCATTGTGTGACTGATGGGGGCACTGGGAGCATTCCTAGAGGTGGCCTCAAAACAAGGATAAAGATGTTGAAGGGGAAAAGGTCTTGCTGCGGGGCAATGTGTCATTCCTCAATCCCTGAATTCTCATTCCCAAAGTGAGTCGCCAGCCCCAAGGGTGCCAGCCCAAAGGGGCAGAGGAGTCCACTCACGGGCATTTGGCTGAGGGTGCTCTTCACTTTCGGTGTCCTTGCCAGGCCTGGGCAGGACGCGTCCTCTGGTGGCTGCAGTTCAAAGCAGAAGGCTTCCCGCAGAGCAAGCGTGGGCCTGTGGTGTCCGCTGCCTGCCCTCGGGTGATACCACAGGGATGCTGAGGCAGTGGATGCATGTGCCCCTCCAGCTGCCTCAGCTCTGCTCAGGCACAGCCAAGGCCGGGCTCCTCGTGGCACAGGAATGGCTCTCACCCTTCTGCATCCTGCAGCGGGGCAGGGGCAGGCCAAGGAGGAGAGCAGCCCAGGCACGGTGCTCACCTCCTGCCTCCGCTTGGTCTGTGCTCTGGGACACCTCTCAGTGGGAGCGTCAGGGCACGTCTGTGCTGTCCCCCTCTGGCTGCTCTTTCACCCAGGAGCACATCAGGGTTGCAAGGAGTCACCAAGTGTTTGACGCTGACGGTCGTGACAGCACTGCACAGAAAGCTGTGTGTCTGCAGGAATGTGGATGTGAAGCTGCACCTCTGCACATCTGAAGCCATTTCCCCCAGAGGCCCTGGTGCCAGGGCATGGGTGACTCACCCCGAGGTGGAGCTGAGGTCTCTCATAGTGGCTCAGCACTTTCTGGTGGCTGCTGCTGCCACCTTGCAATTAAAGGGCCCTGAAGGTGCCCATCTGTCCCTGAGCTGGGCAAAACAAGCCAGACCCCCCAGGTCAAGTGACCTGAGCGAGCCATGCTCCAATGATGCAAAGAGGAGCGTTGTTTTCCTTGGGAAGAGTGTGCCAAAGCCAATAGGTGCACTTGGCGATGGCTCACACTCAGGCATGAGTCAACAGCTCCTTCATGGCTCTCGAGCACGTGCTGAGCCGCTGCTCCTCCTCGGGAGAGGAGAGGGATGAGCAAAGTGCTGTCCGGCGAGGCAAGGGCTGAGCTGTTCCCAAAGAAAACACGGTGTGCTTTCCTGACTGAAGGCAGCACCTGAACTGCTGGGCTCCCTTTGCATGGCTGGAAAGCGTGTGCAGCCGCGGGGAGCACAGGTCCGCCACAGAGAAACCTCATCCCCTCCAGCAATGGCCTCTTCCCTGCACACATTAGGGTTTCCCTCCCGAGCTCAGGAGGGCTTCGTTTGACCATCACCTCCAACCACCCCGGCGTTCCGAGTCCCCTCAGCAGAGCAGCCATCCTGCAGGGGCTTGGTTGGGCTCGGAGCATCTCCATAGCCTGCAGGCACTGGTCTTGCTCAGGGCCAGCCAGAGCCCACCAAAGGGAGACCCTTCTGAGTGCCTTTCAGCCTCGCCCCACAGGCAGAGTGGTCTGTGCAGCGTAAGCAAGCAGTGGCCATGCTGCCCAGGAAGGGCAGGACATGCACAGCACCCAGTCACGGCCTGAATCTGCCCCAAGGCTCCACCAGCACCTGGAATGGGACCTCAAAGGGGCGTTGGTCTGTGGGAGAGCCATAATTGCTATCAACACAGTGACATGAGTGATTTTTCCAGGATGAAAAGGGAGCCGAGCATTTCAGGCAGAGGAGGCATGTCTTTCATCTTCCAGCCGAGCTTTGAGAAGCCAAAATTGCCGTTTCTCAACATGCTTTGTGTTTGGGTCATTTTTCAGCTCCCCTGGGGCTCTGGGCCGCAGTATAAGAGCAGCCCAACTGCCAACTCCTCCATCCTCTCCTCACGCCTTCCTCTGCTCCGGGAAGTCGGTAAGTTTCATTCATTTTGCCTCTTGTCTCCCTGGTTGGCAGAACAGCTTTGGTGATGAGGGCCTCCCTTGTTCTTGGTGAATGATCTGGGATGTGGATCAGGACATTGGTTGGTTTCTTTGCCAGCGTGGTTCTTCCCAAGGCTCAGGTCCCATGGCCAGCACTGTCTAACCAGTGACTGGGTACTTCCTCCAGCATCCACAGCTCAGCAATGCTGCTTTTGCACAGGATGAGGAGCAGTTTGCTTTGGCAGGATGAGGAGCTTCCTCAGGAGAGCTAGTCCCACCATTCACGTCTTCCTCCGTAGTGGCTGCTGACTTCAGGAGCCTGCTGCGCTGTGCTCAGCCATGTCCCCTCCTGAGAGCAGTGGGTGAGAAGAGCAGGGGGCTCAAGGGCAGGGCGTTTGGCTGAGTGAACAACTGGGTGCGGGTGCAATGGCTGATGACCAGGAAGTGCAGAGCCAGTTCCAAGGAGAGGCGTCTTCTTGATCTGCAATAGAAAACCTTTCCTGCCTTAGGCCAGAGCGCCAAGGCCGCACGCAGCCCATCTGAAAAGCTCGACGTCCGTCTTCTCGTAGTGGGAAGGGGCTTCATGAGGACTGTCTGCGGGGGCCTTCAAGGCCAAGCAGGAGGATTGCTGTGAAATCCCCTCAGGGGCAGCAGACGATCCCCTGGTGAAGGAGCAAACAGAGGCAGCAGAGCACCTGGAGGGCAACTGCTCCCCTCCTGTGCGGGGTCCTCCTGGGCAGGGGTCCAGGCTGAAAACGCCCTGCGCTGCGCTCTGCTGGGAGGTGGGATGGCGCGGGAAGGGGGAAGGCTTTGTGCTGCCCCCGGCCCGGCAGCGCCCGGTGCCAGAGGCGCGGAGCTGAGCGCCTGACAGGGCCCGGCAGCTCACGGCCTCTGCTCCCTGCC
The DNA here is from genome assembly GCA_017639245.1 of Myiopsitta monachus. Taxonomy (NCBI): domain Eukaryota; kingdom Metazoa; phylum Chordata; class Aves; order Psittaciformes; family Psittacidae; genus Myiopsitta; species Myiopsitta monachus. The sequence goes on from CM029932.1 coordinate 11,513,939, forward strand.
GGGGGCTCGCAGGGTCGCCTCCCTCCAGCAATGCCGCGCTACAGCTCGTGCCCGCCCGCCGCCTGCGGCCCAGCCCCGCTCGCCAACAGCTGCACCGAGCCCTGCGTCCTCCGCTGCGCCGACTCCAGCGTTGCCATCCGGCCCTCGCCGGCGCTGGTGACGCTGCCGGGCCCCGTCCTCGGCTCCTTCCCGCAGAGCACGGCCGTGGGCTCCAGCGCCTCGGCCGCCGTGGGCGGCTCTCTCAGCGCTGCCGGCGCGCCCATCGCTTCTGGGGGCTCCCTGGGGCTGGGGGGCTCTGGCGGGGCAGGGCTGGGCCGGGGGCTCTGCGGGGCTCTGGGCCGGGGCAATCTCTTCTGCTGAAGCGCGTGCATTGCCTGCCCGTGCTGCAGCGCCAGCGGCCTCCAGGAAACCTCTGTCTTCCCTTTTCCTGCTCCGCTTTCCCTCACTTGGCACCTCTTACCTGAGCTTCACTCCGCCTCCAGAATGCGCTGCTGAAGTTCTCGTCTGGTCCCTTTTCCCTTGATTACGCCAATAAAGACATCGGGCATCAGCTCTGCAAGAGAGTCATCTTTCTGTCCTCCTTCCCTCTTCTCCAATCCCAACCAGCAGAGTATCCAGAAGCGCTCCTCCCTGGGTAAAACTATGGCTTTCTCCATAGTTTCTGGCCTTGAGAGATCCTCCTCTTTTGCCGCTGACGTCCCACGGCAATGGAGATTGCCTTTGCACAAGTACGCGGGGCGGCACGGCTGGGCGCTCCGTGGCTGCAGCAAGACCTGTTGCTGCCTGGCAAAGGCAGAGCGCAGCACTCCGAGATCTGGATGGCTGCGAGCTCCCCGACTGCAGCCGCAGCACTTGAGGGCTGAGCGGTCATTCCCTGACAGCCTGGAATACAACTTGTGGAGCACAGGAACGGTTGAGGTCAGGATGGAGCTGACGGCTAAAGCCAATCACCTTATGACCCTGTAAGTTACTGTGCCAGGAGAGAGACGCTTTGGACTCTCCTGGGCTGCAGGGAGCTGCAACCAGGCAGCTCTCTCCGAGTGGGGCGTCCCTCAGAGCTCATAAACTCTCAAGGTTACATTCCACTCCACGCACCGTTGGCCAAGTCTCAGGCTAAGGCAGGATCCAGGCGCACCTCGGCCCCGCCAGGAGCTCAGAAAGCGAGAGGGGTCTATTCTGAACGTTGACACTTAACGCGAGGGTCTCCCTTCCCCTTTTCACCTTCGGTCTCGATACAAACCGTTTTACCTTGGTTCTACCTCGATTTTCCTTTATGCATTCCATTAGACACAAAGTGTTGACCAAGTCTGAGGCTAAGGCAAGATCCAGCCACACCCCGGCTCTGTGGGGAGTAGAAAGCAGGGGGCATCTGTTCTGACCCTCACGACTGAGTGGCAGGGTCTGCCTTCTATGTCTATGCCTTCCGGCCCTATATCAATCCCCTTCAGCTCGTTTTCACCTCGAGTTTTCTCTCTATGCTTCATCCATGTAGTAGAGTGAGCCCTGCCACCAACTTCTGTTCAATCATGCCTTATTTATAAACTGCTCTTGTTAATACGTTTGATGATCGTTTTTTGAATGACCCTACCCCAGTCATTTTTCACCACACTCTCCCATATCAAGCAGAATAAAAAGCCAGGAGCGGCATCATCATCATCATCACCAGCAACAGCAGCAGCAGCACTGGCAGCAGGAGGACACTGACGAGGTGGCCGAGTGGTGAAGGCGATGGACTGCTAATCCATTGTGCTCTGCACGCATGGGTTCGAATCCCATCCTCGTCGGTCAGCTCAGTGTGTCCCAGCTAAGACCTTGTTTTGAGATGACAGTGGCCTGAAGAGACCTCCCAAGGTTTTCAAGGGGCTCAGCACACTCCTCAACCTCTTCTGTCTGCCAGAGGAACAAGAAGGGAAACAAGGGAGATCCATCAACTCACAGGAATCTCACTGCCTCCTTGATCCCCGCACTGAGGAGAGAGCAAAACATCTGGGAAGTGCTTTACAAGAACAGGTGGCACGGGAAGGGGCTTGGGACTTGGAAGCATGGGTTTATGCAGGAGAAGTCATCCTTACCAAGCTGGTAGCCTTCTACAGGGAGGCGCCTAGCCTGATGGAGAAGGCAAGAGCAGCGGACGTTGTTCACCTTGCCTTCAGAAAAGCTCAACAGGCACTAGGATCAAAAAAGAAAATACATGGAAAGCACTTTCTGACACACAACATTTGAAGTAAGATTTTCATGGGAGACATTACTCTTACCTGTTCACAGAGCCTCAGAATCGCTGGGGGTTGAAGGGACCTCCAGAGATCCTTCAGTGCAAGCCAGCTGCTGCAGCACGGTCGCCTTGAGCTGCTTGCTTAGCATGCAGTCTGGTTGGGTTTTCAGCATCCCTAAGGATGGAGGCTCCGCAGGCTCCCTGGGTAACCTGGTCCGCTCTTTCACCCCCCGCCTCGCTCTAAGACAGTGGTTTCCTGCCTTGAATTTCATGTGTTTAATTTGTGCCCTTTACCTCTTGCGCTGCGGTTGGTACTGCTGGGAAGAGTCTGGCTCCGTCTTCATCCTCTCCCATCAGGTATGGAAGAACCCCACCTCCCACAGCACTCACAGCCTCCCCTCGTGCTTGAGACACACGCAGCCCTTAACCACTTGTGTGACAAACCAGCTGTGTGACAGAGAGGAGACCTGTGTGGAGGCAGAAGGCAGCAGCCGGCCGTGCTACCAAGGGCTCTGCTGTCCCGGGTGGGCAGGAGCGACGTGGCAGAGGTCAGAGGGCCAGGGATGGTCCAGGCTGGGTCTGAGAGGCTCAGAGGCAGCTGGAGCTCCTTCCGGCCAGCACCACCTCCCCTCTCCTACAACACGTTTGCACTTCTGCCCCTCTGAGCACCTGCCTCCCTCTCCTCATCCCTGCGCGTTCCCTCGGGATGGCTCTTGACTCAGCCCTGAGTGGGCCTTTTGCTCTGCCCACCCTGCCCTCCTCTGGACACACTTCCCAAGAGCTGGCACTGCCGAGGATGCCTTGTGGCGATGGGTACCTGTGACCGGCACACGAAGAAGATGCATGGGAGAAGGGACTGGAGTCTGGCTGAGGGGCTCAGAGTGCAGCTGATCCCACCCCCACCTCCTCCCCCTGCAGCCTCCCCCACCTGAATGGGACCACTGCCCCGGCTCCGATTCATGAGGGGCAGTGTGTGGGAGATGAGATGCTCCATCGGCACCTTCATCTCACAGGCCGGGCTCAGGGAGCAGCAGAAGAGCAGAACTCTCTCTCAGGGACGAGCTGGCGGTTTGGGCAGCCCTGGAAGATCCCTCTCTGCTGGGTGCTCCTGCACCCAGAGCCCAGCAGAGCTCTGGCTGCCCCAGCTCCAGCTCCAGCCCGTTGTGGTTCAAACCCAGCCAGTACCTCAGCACCACGCACCCTGCTCCCAGCCCAGCCTGCACGGGGACAATCGAAGGGATGGAAAAGCCACGGGCTGTGAGAACAGCAGTTTAATAACTAAAGTAAAGTTTGATACCGCAATAGTAATAAATAACAACAGTAAGTACTAAAGTACAATTAATTATAACAACAAGAAAGTACAATGCAATTTTAATGATAATAAAATACAATTATGATAATAAATACAATAATGACAATGATTCTAATAATGGCGATGATAGGAATGAGAATAATAATGATAATGAAAGTAATAACAAATATGAGGATGATGATGATAATGACAATGATAACAATAGTAGCAATAATTATTATAAGAATTATAATGATAATAGTGATGATGATCATTATTATTATAATGATGGCAATAGTGATACTACTAATAATAACCATACATATGATATATATATTGTCATGTGTATATTAACATTATATAATTTTAATAGTAATAATAGCACTGATAACAACAATAAAAATAATAATAATGAGGATGGAAATAAGGAGGGGAGAGAATCTGAAGCAGAAAAGGGGACAGACAAAACCCAGCAGTGCTGCACAACACAATTGCTCAGCACCCGCCGACTGATACCCAGCCCGACCCGACCAGTGACTGGTCCCTTCCGGGTGACTCCCCCCAGTTTCTATACTGGGCATGACTTGCTGTGGTTTGGAACAGCCCTTTGGCTAGCTGGGCTCAGGTGTCCTGTCTCTGCTTCCTCTCAGCTATTAGGAAGAACAAGAACTCTATCCCAGCAGAAACCAGGACACTTTACCATTGGGCAGCTTATCCTCCAAAGGGGATGGTGATTCCAACTTTGTTTCTGACTGGCCAAGCTCCTCCTTCTGTTTTTCCACTTGCTTTCCATTTTTCTTGCTTGGTTGAGGTTTGTTTCTCAGCCTGTGCTCTTCTGTTTGCCTTGGTATCAGGCTGAGCGGTCACGTCCGGGGAAATCCTCTCCTGTGAGGTTGACCTTCAGCATGAGAAGAACGGTGAGCCAGCCTATGAAGTCGAGGATCCCGATTTACCGTTTTCAGGAGGTGCTTTAACCGTGATATGAGGTGTGGGAGACGCGCTGCTTGGAAGGTGCTGGAGTTGAAGCTGTAGTAGATGATCGTTGCTGAACACAAAGAGATAGAACCTGAAGTAGGAAAAAAATGCAGCATTGATCTGCATGGCACAACTCCTACCCTGAGATGCTCCTCAGCGTAGGAGCTGGTTCTCTCTCAAAACCAAACGAGAAATAGAAATGTCTTGAAAGTTCAAAGATTCACCATTTAGCCGAAAATGACCCCAGAATTGCCAGTTACCAGCATTAAAATAATGCAGGACCATTAGAAAAGGTCAAAGTCCAATATCATGCAAAATCAGTACTACAAAGCCAGTGCTGCACAACCTGGCGCTCACACACAAGCTCTCTCTCCAGCACTAGCTGTTCTACATACTCAAAGCAACAAGGCCGCTGACCACCTGCTCTAATTTTCATTTCTACACTTCAAAGATGCTTTCTTTTGATATCATCAGCTGACACTTTCAATTAGGAATGTAAGACAATAGAGTTTAACTGCCATCTTCAGAGGGCGTCATCAGACCAGCCTGACCTAACGAGGAGACCGATGTTATCTCCAACAGTCAGGATTCCTTCTTGTATGAGAGCAAATGTATTTGGAAGAGCCTGGTTTCCTGGGAGCCACAAAGAAGAGATGAAGCCGAGGGTCACAGGCATCATTGTAGGAGAGAGGTTAAAGAGAAAACCCCCAAAATTTCACTTTATTTTTTTTCAACCTTGATTTTGAGGGCAATTCTCAAGGTTTTTAGGTAACAACACTGCTCACCAACCCCAGATCACCTTCCCTTGCTCTAGTCCTAAAATAGCAATACTTGCCAAACATGAGGAAACACCAATGTACAGCAGTTACCTGCATGCTGAGGTCCCAGGCGAGTGTGACTGTGCCCCAAAGTCCCCACAGCTCCGAGGACACTGAGCCACGAACTACAGTGAGAGCGGCACCAGCTAAAAATTGAGTTGTGTGAAGAGGAAGATGCCCACACGGCTGAGGACACTCCTGTCTCCTCACACGGGTTCTATCCTTGCTGGGCGCTAGGACACAGGCGATTTGAGCCTGACCACTCCCCTGAAGTGCCTCTCCAGGAGACTGTATGGACAGCACAGGGGAAGTGGCTGCAGGAGCAACCAGTGGGGATCCCCTGTTACATGGCAAAGGGGCCAACTGCCACACTAAGCAGGGCTTTGGCGACATCAGCGTCAGGCTGCTCCTATGTCTGGAGCTCCCTCTTCTCGTACAGCTCTGTGGGAATGGACAACAGTTCAGCCATTTCCTCCCTAAATGAATAAACCCCTGTACAGCACGGAAGAAAGAACTACTGCAAGCCAAACAAGCCTTGGTATTTCATATGGCCGATCATCCAATCCGCTCCTGGAGAAAGACACCAGCACTTCTAACACGGAATTTATAGTCTCCAAAGCCAAATCCAATACTGGGGACACCTTTACCTATGACTGGATGAAACCCAGAAGACCCTGGGGCAACTTCTGACCAACACCTGCAGGGACAGCCAAACGCACAGCTGCATTTGGCTGCATCACATCATCTCTCCCACCCAGAGTCTGTCCTACTCATTTCTTCAGCATGTCTTTGAAACAGGCTTGTCCAGTGAGGTCTAACCTCAACTGAGACCTCCATGTGCTCCTAAAGGTTGCGTTCTCAAAGGATCTCTTGACAAGAAACCTTTGCCAAACGTGAAAAGGAGCATTCCTGCTCCCTCTACTACAGCTGCCCAAGGCAGGCTCCTTGCTGATGGCAACGAGCACAGCCCCAGCCTTATTTATTCCACTTCTCAGAATCCAGCAACAGCATGCATGTAAGATCATTCTCTCACAGATCTCTTGTCAGTAGAAGTAAGATGGCTGCTTCAAAATGGGGTTTAGATTAAAATTAAATTGGAAATGGGACATGCTCACCCAGATCCGCTACTGACTTGTATGAGGGAAGAGAGGAAGCAGCTAAACTGAGCAAGGTGCCAAGCTCTTAATTACTTAAATCAACTTCCACCATGTGGAGAGCCCACAGCTTCCTTTGAAGGCCAAGAAAATTGTACCCATTCAACACCAAAACAGAGTCTTACAAACTTCAGCCACCTTCAGTGTTGAGAAGGGCTTTACTCCTTTTGGTTGCTGCTGCCAGGAGTCCCAGCTATGGCTACAAGAAGAAACAGCACATACTTGCAGAGCTTCAAAACCACTGTATGAAGCTGTTGAACTTGGGCCTTCACCATGTAGGTAACCAAGAGAAAGTGTGGTGACCCTCGTAAGCCACCACAGCGAGCACGGGCCACCCCATGCTTTTCCAGACTTGGAAGTTGGATAAATGAAATCAGAACATTTGCTACACACCTGCTCTAAGTGAGCGGAGTCCTTCCAGCTCAGCAGAGCCTGTTTCTCCCAGCAATTGCTTTATGGCTGGTTTGTAACACAGGCAGCCAGGGCAGTCTGGGCTAAAAGAAAGTACCAAGGTTTAAGCGAGCCCAAGCAGTGCTAAGTTCCAAACCAAACACGTGAGGACACGTGCTCAAGAATCAGTCTGAGGGGCTTCTCAGTTCTGTTTCCATTTTCACATTTCTGTGACCATTGAAACCGCCTTGCAGCATTTCAGCTCTGTATTGGAAATAACAGTGCCTAAAAACCAGTCCTTTAGCAGTCCTTTCACTGAAATTCAAAACATTCATTGAGAATTCAAGAACACTTCCCTCCTGTCCTGGGTTCAGCAGCAGCAGTCATTTTTCTCCTCCTTGGTAGCTGGTGCAGCACTGTGTTTTTAATTTCGTGCCCGGGAGCAGCGCTGATAACACCAGTGTTTTCAGTTACTGCTTGACAATGTTTTGGTTTGGCCAAGGACTTTGAGTCTCATGCTATACCAGGGAGGAGGGGGAGCCGGGAGGAAGCAGAGACAGGGCACCTGACCCAAATTGACCAAAGAGCTATTCCATGCCACAGGACCTCATGTCCAGGATGTAAAATAGTGGGGGCAGGAGCCCGGAAGTGGCTCTCACTCTCTCTCTCGGCTCGGTCGGGCGGCGAGCGGTTGTATCCTTTTCCCTTGTATTTGCCTTGTCATCATTATTATTATTAGTGATGGTAGCAGTAGTGATTTGTATTATATCTCAGTTACTGGACTGTTCTTATCTCAACGCATGGGAGTTACATTCTTTCGGTTCTTCTCCCCATTTCCCCCCCATCGGGGGGAGGAAGGGAGGGAGAAGTGAAATTTACAGTTTAAACCACGACAGTTCTTTCTGGCGCCCAACGTGGGGCTCGAAGGGTTGAGATAAACAACAAGGATTAATAGTCACTCGTCACAATGCTGATTTATTGGCTCTCAAGTTGTTGCTCTGGTTCTCACAGGTTCAGTATATGATACTTTACTTACAGCCAGTATTTCTTATCTTAACGTTTTTCAGATCTGGGTTTTGGGTTAAGGTTCCTGTTACATTGTACTTTATTGCACTGATTTTTAATACAATAGACTCAGTGATCATGAAACTGACCCGGTTTGTGTTTCCAGTGCAGTCTCCCCACACACACACTCCGATGGGGGGGAAAGGGAGGGAGAAGTGAAATTTACAGCTTAAACCATGACACCTCCCCACTGCACAGTTCTAGACAGCCCTGTCTTCAGCAGCACACTCCAGGCCTGCCAGAACCACCAGTCCCCTCAGCTGCCTGCAGGCAGGCAGAACAATGAGACTTCTGCATCAAACACAGACACTAGTAACTAAATAAATAAATACATAGGAAATCTAAGGCTGTAACAGTGCTGTGGCTGCTCTGCAGCACACTGCAGGGTCCCTGACACATTGCAGCTTTCAGAGTTGAAAATCAACTGAGGATGTTTTGTTTTCACAGATGGGGTTATCTCCCATCCAAGCCTCCTTCATGCCAAACACATCAGGAAGTTCATACAGTCCACCCACCCACTGTGGGCAATACGAAGGAAACCACAGATTTCTGGTGTATCTGAGCAAAGTTTCAGAAATAAAGGAGCCCCAGAAGAAAGAAGAAAGAGAAAACCCACCCACCCAACCAAAAAACCGAACCAACACAAACAAGAGACTCAGAGGTTCGAGGGCAAGACAGCTCCTAGAAAGCACTTGCAAAGGAAACAGGAGAGTAGACCATTTAGGGACAGAGGTTATTACCTTCCCTACCCACCCTGAATAAACCTCTGGCTCACCCTTTCAGGGAGGCTGCTCAGGAAGGTGATTTCTAATGACAGTGACACAACATGGTCCAAGCGGTTTCCATCTTCTACTTCCTTTCACTCTGCTGAATTTTTAGGCAGGATTTCATTGCTTTCTCTAACACAGCAGAACTTCCCTCGAAGGCAGTGCCATAAAGTACCTGTCATTTGTTGGGTTTAAAAGCTCCTTTCTGGAGACTTGATTTATCAGCAAGATGCTTCAGCAGTAAAATATTAATCACAGAATCACAGAATGCTTTGGGCTGAAGGGACCTCAAAGCCCATCGGGCTCCAAGCCCCTGCCACAGGCAGGGGCAGCTCCCACCAGGTGCCCCAGCCCCCAGAACACCTCCATGGCCTCCTCTGGACTCACTCCAACAGCTCCACATCCCTCTTGCACTGTTGCCCCAGAGCTGGATCAGGACTGCAGGGGGGTCTCCCCAGGAGGAGAATCCCCTCCCTGAGCTGCTGCCAATGCTCTGGGGGTGCAGCCCAGCACACAGGGGCGTTCTGGGCTCAAGCACACACTGCAGCCGGGTCATGGGGAGCTTCTCATCACCCAACACCCCCAAATCCTTCTCCTCAGGGCCGCTCCATCCATTCTCCCCCAGACTGTGTTTGGGCTTGGGACTGAGCTGACCCAGGGGCAGGACCTTGCCCTTGCTGAATCTCATGAGGTTTGCACTGGCCCACACATAAGGAAGGAAGGAAGGAAGGAAGGAGAGAAGATCTTCATCGTTTTACTAGTAACCATTAAACAAAGACCTTCTCCTCCCACAGGCTACCATTTAACCCAGAACGAGGACCAGCCATTCAACTCAAAAACAAAGGCACCATCTGAGCACAGATTTGTGAGCTACTCAGAGCAAAATGCTATGCAGGATTTAGAAGTGGACACATCCTGGTCTGTCTGCCCTACAATCTCATGCCAGGTTAATTCTCCCAGAAGAACCAAAGCTGCATCACAGAACACACAGAATCATATCAGAGAATGGTTTTTGTTGGAAGGGACCTTGAAGAGCGCCACATCTGGTTCCAACCCCCTGCCATCACAGTATTAATAATGCAGTGATTGACTTAAGTACAAAAGAAACATCCTGCCCAAGACAGCCTTCAGATATGGAAAGGCCTGTCTGAATATCAAGGGTTTGCCTGTTGGGCCTCCTACAGCAACGTCTGAGGAAAGCATCTGAACTAAGAACAACAAGTAAACTTGCCTTTACTGGCAGGGAAGAAACACATTACAGTACTCATTTTTCCTCACAGGGATGACAATTCCCCTCCCCAGTCCCAAAGGAAAGCCTGTAAGGAAAACCATCAGTTGTTTTTCTCTGAGCTGCACCACCTGGCTCATTCCGTTTGGCAAGTGACTGGCTTCAGCTGTTTCTTGTGGGAAACAGAATTCACACCCTGGGAGATCTACTTATCCGCTTAATAAACATTTCCTGTCTATTATTTAGGGCTTGAGTGGTGAGAGCAAAGTTAACTTTGCACAGAGCAAGATTCTCAAGTTCTGGTGATTTAGCAGAAAGTCCAGCAGTAAACCCAAGACAAGTTACAGATTTCCCATAACAAATCAAGCAAGCAGTGATAAGAGCCAGCTTTTCAGGCCCTGGAAATACCACACCACCAAAAAACTCAGGAGTCAACCTCTGGTCTGCAGGTGAAGGCAAAAACACCACCTCTTCCCTTTCACTGCCATAGAGGCAGCACAACAGGCAGCAGCAGCACGTAGTGCATGGGAAAGCAGAAGTCCACTTTTGATGGGTCAAGAGCAGAGGCTATCTGACAGAGGGCACAGACACAGGCAAGGACCTCAGCATTCTGTGGGATCCTTACGAAGTTCAGCAAGGCCAAGGGCAAGGTTTGCATGAGGGCTGGGGCAATTCCAGGCACAAACACAGGCTGCGGGAGAATGGATTGAAAGGAGCCCTGAGAAGAAGCACTTAGGGAAACTGGTCTATGAGAAGCTCCCCATGACCCGGCTTCAGTGGATGCTTGAGACCAGAACCCCACTGTGCGCTGGGCTGCACCCCCAGAGCGTGAGCAGCAGCTCAAGAGAGGGGATTCTCCCCCTCTGCTGTCCTCGGAGGAGACCCCCCTGCAGCCCTGATCCACCTCTGGGGCAACAGCACAAGAAGGACGCGGAGATGTTGGAGCGAGGCCAGAGGAGGCCACGGAGCTGCTGCGAGGGCTGGAGCAGCTCTGCTCTGGAGCCAGGCTGAGAGAGCTGGGCTGGGGCAGCCTGCAGAAGAGAAGGCTCCTGAAGGGGAGACCTGAGAGCAGCTCCAGTGCCTAAAGGGGCTGCAGGAAACCTGGAGAGGGGCTTTGGACAAGGGCCTGCAGGGACAGGCCAAGGGGAATGGCTTTAACCTGCCAGAGGGGAGACTGAGCTGAGCTCTTAGGCAGAAGCTCTTCCCTGTGAGGGTGTTGAGGCGCTGGCACAGGATGCCCAGAGAAGCTGAGGCTGCCCCATCCCTGGCAGTGCTCAAGGCCAGGGAGCATGGGGCCTGGAGAAATCTGCTCTAGTGGAAGCTGTCCCTGCCTGTGGCACGGGGTTGGAACTGGATGAGCTTTAAGGTCCCTTCCAACCCAAACCACTCTGTGATTCTATGCCAAGGCAGAGGCGTCACTGCCCCTCTGACAAATCTCAGTTCAAGCATTTCAAAAGATTGCCTACAAATATACGTACCAATCTCATCCTCTGCCACATCCAAATATGACCCACAGGACATACAACTGCCACTTCTCCCCTGTGTTGTGCTCACTCCAGGATGCCAAGGTGCCCATTATATCTATGTGTTTTCCAGTTTATTACATCAAACACTCTTCAAACAAATATTGCAGAGGTGCAAAAAATAAAAAAAGAAGACCTAACCACCATGCAAAGTAGTATTCCCTATGTTAACTTAATTGATCATTTTTAGCCACATGGCTCGGTACACTCATGTGCCTTGGCTGAAAAACCACCTTCCCAAGGAGTTTCTACTCCCAGAAGGAAAAGGACACCCAGAATATCCCAGTTGTGCCTGAACATCTTTCCTACTTAACCTCCCAGAGACCAACCAGGAGGGAAACCCTGGCCTTCTCGTGGCCCCATCCAGGAAAAGGTTCCAGGGCCTTTTAATCAATGAAAGGCACAAACTCGAAGAAAACAACAATCAAGGGCTGGAGCCAGGACTAACAGAACAGCGCTGAGGGAAAACGTCGGCAAGGCTGTCAGAGAGAAAGCCTGCCCGGCAGCAAGGAACACTGCTGCAACATTCCCAGTGGAGCTGTTAAATGGAGCATTAAAGTTCACGGATTGCACGAATGAAGAGCTGAAGTTCACACCACAGAGCTCTGGAAGCAATACTGCAGTGGCAAGAGGACAGCTAGAAAAGCTGACAACTTGTCCCTTAGCTCAGGCTCATCTGTCAGTGGCACCACAGGCAAGAACCGCCCGGGGGGGTCAGAAAAGTGGATTAGACATCAGCTGGATTAGGCCAGCCCAACTGAGCTGGGTCAGACTGACCCCCTCCACAGGGAGCACGGATCCAGCCCCAGGCTGCCACCAGACACTGGCAGAGGCTCCGCCAGTGGCAAAGAGGAACTTCATTTCCTTGTGCAAAATCTGAACTGCATTATTACAAGAAAATGCTTTTCACAATTACACTGAAAAAAATCCAGATGGTTTGGCACACATTAGTACTCCGTGCAACACAGAAACAGTTTAATGCCATGTTATAGCATCCAGCTCCTCCTGCAGAGCTGACAGAATGCTATTTCTGCTCTCTTAGTGCCACTCTCTTCTGTTGAGAATGCTTTTGGGAAAGACTGCAGCTCATCTGCACACCCACAGCACCTACCCAAACGCAATCCCCATCTCATGCCAGGCCTCCGCAACCCAACAGCAAGAGAGGGACGTCAGAAGAGCACCTCTGACACACGAACAAGGACAGGTGAATGCTTCGCCTGCTTTGGCAACACAAGGATCAGCAAAGGAAGCACAATTGTGCCTCACCTTGTAACAGGAAAGAAAAAGCAGCTCCCACCGTCCAAAGCTGCTCTTCACACAGAGCAGGGGGACACTGGACAAGGTGAGGATGTGTTTGCAGTTGAGGGCCACCTACAAACTGCACTGACCACTGCAAGCGAGAGCTTGGAGAGCTGCTGCAGCTGCAGGCCCAGCCTGAAGGGCTTAATCCGCAGAACACGAGTGCAGCCACTGCACCTCCTAACACCTGATTCAAACTGATTCATTTGATGACACTGCACTCCCACAAGACATCCTTGTGCTACTCTCCTTGGATACAGCAATGCAATCAACATGCCGCTTGCTCCATGCTTCTCCCAGGAACTACCCTCAGCAGATAACTGTGTGCATTGGTTTGCGGGCATCTCTCAGCTGTGTTATCTGGTTGACAAGCACCTCAGAACATGCCCAGGAGAAAAAAGCACCTGAGCACAAAGCACAAAGCTTCTGGGAAGCGGGAGGCAGATGGGCTGAGCTGCTGCAGGCCAAGCCCTGCTCATCTCCAATCACAGGTGCTCAAGAAACGGCTGCAAACAACACTGCAGGTGAATTTCAGACTTCCAGGCTTTTTTATAGCCATCAGCTCTGCTTCACTGCCCTGTTACTGACTAATTTACAGCAGACTCAAGAACAGCAAGGGCTACGGCATCTACCAGCCAGGGCAAAAAGAAGAGTCTTCATTCACAGAGCTCACTGCCCTTTACAGGCTCGTCAATTGAGCCAGTACCACACCACATGCCAAACACAAGGTCCAGCCTGAGCTTACCTTTAAAGTAACTTTGCCTTTTCTGCCCTTATTTATCAGGGAAGTCCTACCCAGAAAAGGCAAGCCTCAAGAGCTCTTGTAATGTTATTTACGAATTATAATCCTTTTCAATGGACAAGATTTAGAGAAGAAACATTTGAAGGAAAGGGTGAAGTGTCCCTGTGACAAATCCAGATTTTAATGCTAAAAGTAGTCACCAAGCCGTTAAAGGATATTTATCAAAGCTTGGTTTAAAATGCAGGCTTACACTGAACCCTGAGCCACAGCAGCAGAGGTCAAAGCCCAGCCCAGCCAAATGAGCTGCTGCAGATAAAGGCACAGTGTTCCCATAGGAATCATTCACACATTACAAGCTCCAGGAAGCTTTTGGAGCCTCCAAACATGTACATCAGTTTTAGGTGATCTTCAATCTGACAGTTAAGTACCCCGGCCTCAGGCACGTAGCTTAAAATACAGCGAACCGTTCTTGTAGACTCCAAGAAGTTTCTGCCTGCAACTCAAAGTTGCAGACAACTCTTTTTCTGTAAGCCTTATACCTTAAGCACCTTATACCTTAACACTCACTGCCTCATTTCAAATAGAACCTCACCAGAAGTTTCTTCATCCAGTGTCAGCAAGGTTTGGTCTTGCACAGCCCTCACATGCTCACAAAGGGGGTGATGGACAGTCCCAGTGTTGGTGAACACCTTCCCACAGAATGGCTTTTCAGGGGAGAGTGCCAAAGGGGATCAGGAAACATCCCCCGTGGCAGATGTACACAGAAGGAAACAAACTTCTCGACCATATATTGTTTCCTGTAAACCCCATCCTGTTCTTGCCCTCTCTCACACACACACCCCCCCCTTTTTTATTTACATTGCAAATGTGACCCTCAGCATCATTAACCTTTCTGTTTGGGAAATCAAGAACATTAACCTCAAAACTGTGTCAAGAGAATATGCCCCTTTGACTGCTTTCCAGCCCATCAACAGAAAATCAGGGTATTATCATCACTATTACTCATGCTGGCAGTTTATAAATACAAAGGTTAATAAAGCCTTTTCATTCCCTGGGAACAAATCTAGATTGATCTGTCTTTCCAGTTTACCACAGTCTCCCAGCTGTGGGAAATAATCTGCCTGAAGAAATGGTGTCCCTGTGGTTAACAGCAGTCCTGCAGGCCACAAACACACCCATTAGAGCTCTCCTGTGATCTGATAAACACATTTCAGGGGAATAACTTTGGGGGACAGGGAAAATGTGCCACAACTGTAGAAGTCCACTTAGGTACTAAATTCACTAAGAACCACCGCTGCCTTCTCCTGGTGCATGAAAGCCATTTGGAGAACAGGTTCTAGGCCTAGAAAGAAGCAGCTGGAAGGGTGGCAAATGCAGAGAAAGCCCAGACCTTCACCCACCTACTTGTGCATCATCCATCCCTGCCTGCACCACAGCCTTGGATCACCAGGCACCCCACAGAAGCTGCCTCAGACCTCCCCAAGTCCTATTACCCACTGGTAATTACCCACAGTCCTATTACCCACTGGTGAACTTCCACCCCCAGCAATTCCCCTCCTGAAACAGCAGGCATTATCTGCACTCACATCAAGGTTTGGGTCCAGCTCAGGACCCTGACCAGCATCATCTGCAGCTACACCCCCTGCAGCAAGTTCCAAACGTTGAATTCCTCAGCAAACAAAGGGCTGGCTTTTAGCAGCTCTGAAGTAGACACCACCACATAGTACGTGATTTGGTAAACCAAGTGTGGGATTTACTTTTGTATCAGCCACCATTTTATGTATTTGAATGATTTCCTGTTGCCACCCAACCTCCTGCCAATTTTTGTGCTCACTCAGTGTGCAAAAGGCACCATCATCTTCAACTGCGCACCTACACCTTCAGAAGCTCTTTGAAACTCCACCTCTGTCCCAAGCAAGAGCAGCTCCCTGAGAGTAGTTCCTAAGTAGAATAGCTACAGCTGACAGGAAAAAGAGCTTCTGGCTTTGAACTCCTGAATTCATCTGCCTGACCCAAACGACTCCAGGAACCCTGCATCTGTCTTGAGCCCTTTGATGACACTTTGTGAAGTGCAGTGAAGCACAGGGAAAAAAGCAGTAGAACAGAACTCAGCCTTGACTTCCATCAGGTCAGGCAACAGGAGATGGATGCAAAATTACATTCAGATCACCTGCAGAGATGTGAGAAAATGTTTATCAGATAAAACTCCACAGCTTCACTCTGACAGCCCACAACAAGCAGGACAACAAGGAATTCTGACCATCTGTGACTGTACATCTGTCTTATCCATGAGTGATTCTCACTAGAGGCCATACCTGCCAGCAGAAGAGATCAAAGCTGGACCCTAAGTTGCTGCAAATTAACCATATTGCACAGGCAGAACTTGCTATTCCATCTCATATATGCACAGGAGTTAACAGACAACACTGACATCCTCAAAATCTGTGCTCAAAACTGTTCAGGAACATTTCAAACCCAAGTAACTTTGTGTATGAAGCACCTGATAGAACCCTGAAATGCACCAGCACTCTTTAAACTTGTTAGCTTGTGTGTGGATAGTTCAGCTGCAAAAACCCAAAGCATCGCCTGTGCTGGGAGGGATTACTGCAAGACAACAGATGATGCCAGTGTAAAACAAGTGCCAGACTCATTTTACATAGTTCGGCATTCTGCAAGAGGGAACACAGCTCAAGGGACAAGGCAGCTCACGTGGAAAAGAAAACGTCCTGCTGCACAAACTCACAGCCACTGAAGTGAGGACGTGACTTAAACAGAGATTTAAACAACTAAATCTCCCTGCCTGGCAGCAGGAGAGGCTGATCATGCTAAATTACTTCCATAAATGCAGATCATCCTGCTCTTGCATATCAAGTCTTCAGCATTTATTTTCATTATAGTAACTAACTGTACCTAAGGGACCGTTTTACAATTCAAGTGTTTGCATAAACCTGCTGCGGGTCAACGTGCACATTCCCTGTGAGATTCAACACCCAGACACAGTCATTCCTCCTCCAGCTAACGAAGAACAGCCAGCAGCTCGGGCTCCTCAGGATACAGGTACAGACCTATCTCCTGCCATTGCTCCACTCAAGAGAGCTGAGGACTTACACGAAGTCACCTCTGGAAGCCCTTTTACCTCTACCTACTCTAGTCACAAAAGCATGAAACCAGAAATGTAGATTATATCTAGGCTGATCAGACATGCAGAACAGGAATAGAGGGGCCAGGAATGAGAATTACATCATTTAAAGCTTCAAAATTAACCCAAAATCTTAGACATGACTACAGCAGCGCAGCTCAGTGGCATCAGTGACACACAAAGGAAGATCCATGGCTTTAGAGCCTCCTGTCTCACCAGCTGACCACAGCTCATACACAAAAGGGCCAGGACACTTCCATGCACAAGAGTGTACTTCCAGTCCCTCAACACCTGCACTCTCAGGATTTCACCATCTGCAGAGGCAAGAGGGCAGCATCCAGCTGTCATGGCAGAACAACAGTTTGTCATTGGATCAGAAACCACAGCTCACCGCTGCAGATGAGTGCCTTTGCGTGGCAGCACTTGTCACTGACCGCTGGTGGCGAGTACACACAGGCAGGAGAGGAGAAAGGACCACAGCACAGCCACACAGGGAGAGATTGAGCCCTTCTCCCTCCAATCGGTTCATCTTCTCCTGCAAGCTGCAGTGCACCAGGTCCATACAAGCTCAGGGGCAGCGGCTCTCACACCACAGCCTGCCTTGCCCCACATCACTGGAGCTACACTCCCCACAGAGCTTATTACAAGCAGTGGGGAGGATTTTACCTCCTTTCCCCTCCCTAAGGCAAGGAACAGAGATCCCGTCCTCTCCTCCAGAACACACAGACTCCTGTGATCCAAGGCCTGGAGTTTCAGGAAAAAGCTGTGAGAAATCCACAGCGTAGAGCCATGCACGACAAGGAAGGTGCAGTTACAGAGGTAGGTTTGGTGAGGAAGGGGTGGAGAGCAGCTCAAGGATTCACAGGGAAAGACCCCACCACAGAAAGACTGCTAAGGGGGAAAGAGTCAGCAGGTGGCAACACAGACAGCCCAGGTCCCTCCTGGGCACACCCTTCCCATCCCAACTGCCAGCTGCTCAGCCAGCAAAAAGTGTGGGGAACACAGGAAGCCTTAGCCTAGTACCTATGTGTACCCTCATTGCTTCCTCTGTGCTACCCAGATAAAGGAGTCTGATGTATTCTGTTGGCAGACTGAACACGAAAAAGAAACATGAACAGAACCACCAGAAAGGGAGACAGCAACACCCTGGCATAAAGCAGGATTATGGTTGCCTTTGCCAGGCTCAGCACAGGTCAGATCAAGCTCCCACGGGCAGATCCAGTAACAAGATTTGTGTTTAGACACTGGACATCACAGCAAGAGAGGTGGATATTCAGATCTCAACAGTGGAAGTCATTTTCCCTCTGACTGACAGTAAAAGGTTACGACTGCAGTATTTGCTCCGTGAACAAGTCCCAGTCAGCCAGGAAGTACATCTAACACGCCTCCAAGTACTGTACCTGTCTGGGGACAGGTTCTCCAATAACTCCTATTTTACTCTCCCTTTAACTAGATCCAACCAATGCAAATCCAGCAAGTGTATTTTAATCAATTCAACTGATCACTGACAAAGACCCGATAGTTCCACACTTGCTGTGACAGCCGTACCTTTGCTTCCTTCATGTGCCTCATGATGTTGCCAAGATCTTCAACATCAATGACAGATTTTGCCTCTCCAGCTTCCTCAGCATCAGCCTCCTCCTCACTACTGCTTTCAAACAACTCCTCTGCCTGTGTAAGAGATCAGAGAAAAATCCAAGTGAGAAACGTATCTGAATGTTAAACATTAGATCTTCGTCTGTGCTAACCAGTGAAATCAGCTCTCACACTCGGCAAAGATCCTGAAAAAACAAGGAACAGTCTACCAATAACCTGCAGAACGTGTACAAGCATTTAAACCTGGGGCTTTCTTTGGTGTGTATTTAAGAGTTCAGTAGCACAGACTGCCTGAAGCTCAGCCCAGCTTTCTTGCCTCCAGATCACTCTCTTTCCCTCATGTGCCCATCTGATCCCATGACAGGCAGAGAATTCAGACTCCCACTGTGTACTGTGGTCATCTGGAAGCCTAAAGCCCTTCAATTCCTCCAAGTGCCTCTTGGTGTCTGATGAACAGGGAGTGAAAGATCCGCTTTCCAAGTCAAACTCTTCACAGAGCAGAAACATCGTCTCCTTTTTGTATGCAGGCAAGAGCACTGGTGTAACAGCAGTGTTTATTCCTCTTGTTCCTGCAGCAGGCAGCACCCTCAAACCCACTCAGCCAGAAGAGACCTCGTTTTCCTACAAAATTCAACATGGCCATCACAGTCATTTCCAACCCACAGCAAATGCCTCGCCAGCAGGATTCAAGTGCCAGAGCAGCTCTGGGTCTTGCGCTATAGAGCAAGAGAGAGGATTTCTTATTCAAGCCTGCAATCAACAAACACCAGAAGACACACAAATGATTACAGACACACATTCAGAGCAAATACAGGACTTGCTCACCTAACACTCCCCGACTGCCTTTGGAAAAACCTTGGGATGCAGCCAAAGCACCTAAATTTCCCCAAGTTAAATGGAAGCGGGTTAACTGCTCACAGAGAACTAAACATGAAGTGAACTTGGCTACAAGACAAAGGCTCTGAAGAGAACTCAGACTGCCTCCCTGGAGCATGTATATGTATACGTATACCTCCCCCGACTCAAGAGGCAGACTCCCTCATCACACACATGCCATCTAGCCTACGTCCATCAGCCATCACTAATTCTTTGCTCCTTTTTGGGTGGCTTATTCTACTTGTTATCTGCCATGGGATCTCATCCCTCTTCCCTCTCTGCTCCAGAAAAAAGAAGTATCAAGCTCCCATGGCACCCCTCTGGGCTGTAGGAGAAAGGAGAGAAGTCAAACAGCGCTCTATGGGGTACGAAACCAGAAATAAGGTCCCACAGATTTGGCCTTTACCTCAGTACTCATATTCCGATGCCCCATGTTCATGATCTGAACTCTCCTTGCTCTGCTTCCCTGGAGATCTGCACTTCCCTTTCTTGCACTTCCCACTGCAGGGCTTCTTTTCCCCTCTGCAGAGGGCCTGAAGCCGACTGATGAACTTGGCTTTCCAGGCTTCAAAGTCAGCCTCAATGGTGCCATGTTTGCTCTGGGCCATGTTACAGTCCCGCCCAGCACGACCCATGACCCTGATGGCACTGAGCATCCACAGCCACCTGTCAATATTTCTTCTAACCTGGAATAAGATCGAAGTTAGAGGGAAATTAAATGAAGGCCAAGTTAAACAAAGCAGGCAACTAAGAAAGCAAGGACCAAGCCTGGAAAAAGAGCTGCAGAAGACTGCAGGACAGGGACTTCTGGACTCCCCCTCCCCTGCTGGCTCAGAGCACAGTCTGAACACCACCACACCTGGATTAGACATTACGAAACAAATGCTTCCCTGTGAGGGTGCTGAGGCGCTGGCACAGGGTGCCCAGAGAAGCTGTGGCTGCCCCATCCCTGGCAGTGCTCAAGGCCAGGTTGGACACAGGGGCTTGGAACAAGCTGCTCTAGAAGAAGGTGGCCCTGCCCGTGGCAGGGGGTTGGAACTGGATGAGCTTTAAGGTCCCTCCTAACCCAAAGCATTCTATGATTTGAAAACACCCCTGCTATCAAACCCCTGTGATAAGAGGTGAGCTCTGGAAACAAGCTCCTTTATGCTATGCTTGGTCAAAACAGCCACATGCCTAACACATTTCCTGTGGCTCCAGTTACAAAAACGTAACAGCCAGGTGATAAGTTGTGCCATTTTTCTGACCAAGATGAAACTCATTACAAGGCTCAGATACTGCCGTATGCCCACTTCTATGGGCAACCTGTGCCAGTGCCTCAACACACTCACAGCGAAGAATTTTTTTCCTAATGGCCACTCTCAATCTCCCCTCTGGCAGGTTAAAGCCATCCCCCCTTGTCCTATCCCTACAGGCCCTTATCCAAAGCCCCCCTCCAGGTTTCTCATCAGCCTCTTTAGGCACTGGGAGCTGCCCGAAGGTCTCTTCAGAGCCTTCTCTTCTCCAGGCTGAACCAGCCCAGCTCTCCCAGACTGGCTCCAGAGCACAGTTGCTCCTGCCCAGGCAGCATCTCTGTGGCTCGATCCAACAGCTCCACATAGAATGTGCTGTTGCCCCAGAGCTGGATGCAACAGAGGTGGGGGTCTCACCAAAACAGAGTAGAGTAGGACAACCCCTCCCTCAACCTGCTGGCCACGCTCTTTTGGATGCAGCGCAGGATGCCATTGGCTTTCTGGGCCAATTCTCACACAAACTACCAGTAATGGGCAGGTATGTAGCATTTAAGATAGCTCACAGCCTTTCAGAAGAGCAGAAATCAAAGAAAGGTGCACAGGAGATACTTACTGTGTTGTAATGAACAACATACACAGTTTCCCAAGCCAAACACAGCATATCTCAGGCCCTTCAGATAAGCTTTCCCAAAGCGAAAGTCATTTGCAGCCTCTTCCAACCACCTACAGAACCAGGCTGCGCTCTCTGTTGGCTGCCCATCTGTGTATGTAGCCACCAAGAGCACACAGATGTTCCTGCTGGTTGTCTAAGAACAGAAACAGAACACAAGAGAAAAGATCACTCCGTTTTTCTGAGCACTTCAGGAAGAGAGCTGGAAGATGTGGGCACCTGAAAGAAGTCAAAAGATGAGATTTTTCCTGACTGCATGAATAGTTTCTGGTGTGGGATGCTGCAGGTGATAATCCCAACACTGGTGGATGGCCATCCCCCCCGCAAAGCCATCTCAAATTAACCAAAAGAGAACAAGCTTTCTTTCCCCTGCTTAATGGAGTGGTAAAACAGAATGGGACACCTACCTTCCCCACCCCAATCAACAGCTTCCCAAACAGACTCTTGCAGCAATAACGTCTCCCACAGATTAAAAAAGCAACTATCAATATTGACAGAAGAAAAGCCCATCAAGGATTCCCCAGTAGAAATACTGATCACAAGAAGTTTGTAAGTCTAAAAGCTGCAGAAGGATCACCATCTACTTGCTCCAGTTTTGAACCCTTCCCAGGTGTACAATGTCATAGACAGAACAGGGGCCTTGGTGCAGCCACTGTCCATTACTCACAGCTGAGTTACAGAACTGGCTTGTACAAAGCCACACAGCATCACATGTCCTACGCGAGCCTTTCCTCAGCATTTTCAGCATTTAGCTATTTGTTGCCAAGGGTTGATGGGCTGCACTTGCTTCCATGGAAGGAAAGCAAATTTCAACACACAGCTTTGGGGATTTCCAGGATAACTGGAGAGAAATACAAGACAACAGCCTTCACAACCCCAGAAGAAGCTTGGATTTATTATTCCCATTTACAACATACCTACCTCTTCTAATAAACAATCATCTGGATCATAGTCTCCCATGCTAATGACTTCCACTGGCACATTAAGGGAAATAACTACCTCAGCAAGAGCTCTGGCAAATCTCTGAAAAAAGAAACATAGAAAGTGATCAAGTGCTACAACCCAGTGCCTGAAAGGTCAAACAAGCCCTGCTGTGCCCAGAGACAAGACTTCTCCCAGCACAGCAAGAATATACTGGCTGGAAGAAGAGAATCACATGAATTTTATGATTAGTGATTTTATATTTACGCACACAAATGACATTTCTTTCTGAAAAAACACCTGAAAGAGCCCTTCTCTCTAAGGAGACCAGCCAGCAAATCAAGAGTATCTTTGAGGCCAGGTTGGATGGGGATTGGAGCAACCTCGTCTAGTGGAAGGTGTCCCTGTCTGTGGCAAGGGGGTGGAACTGGATGAGCTTTAACGTCCCTTCCAACATAAACCAGGCTGGGGTTCTGTAATATTGTAAGAGTAAACTTTAAGCTTCATAATAATGTCTCTACTGCATACCCCACATAAAGGCAGTAGTCAATCTCTTATTTTTATATACTTTTCACCTATCTTTCATGTCGGGCAACAACTTCTCATGACCTAAGGAACTCTGATTTTTACACACTAGTGTTTCTAAGGCAATCAGCATACTTGAATCTCAACATTTCAACTCAGTGTTACATACATGGAAAAAAAGTAAGACATACCTTTGCCGTGCCAGTCTGAGACCCATAGAAAATCTTTACCCCAGCAACAAAGACCTCCTTTCTCTGCAGGGTGGCACATCCATTGACTAGCTTCTCTTCTATCCCTTCAGAAGTGGGATTCCCGGTGGATTTTTTACCCTGTGAAACAAGCACTGTGTCACATTCCATCCCTTTTCAAGCAATGGTAACCCCATTTTTCCCAAAAGCACTGAAAATTCCAGTCCTGTGACCAGACTCTCAGCACCATGCAAATGGAACAAAGCATTTGAGTGTCTCCCACCCTACAGAAACACACAAGCAGCTTTCTCCAAACTAGGCCACACTACAACAAGCTCATCTTGCACACCGCTGAGATAACAGGCTCTGGCTGAAGCCAAGAACTTCCCAACTCATGCAGCAGAACTTCACTCACCTGAACGAGAAGGATTTAAATTCCCGAGTGGCCTAATTCCACTCTGGTCCCAAACCCAGCTCAACCTTATCATTAACATCACAGGAAATGTGAGAACACTGCGCAGAAGCAGTGATTTGCCTGAAGTGACAGAGCAACCCAGGCTGACACACTCCCTCAGGAACAAATGGGAAGTGTTCAGCTGAGTTCTGCTGTAACATCAGAGCAATGAGGGCATTCCGTTACCCACAAACATAAGACAACCCAGACTGAGGATTACGACCATCAGACACACTGAACTACAGCTGGCACGTGAAACAACCCAGGTGAGCCCTCAGTGAAGGAGCACATTTCACTGCACCACTGGCAGCCTTTCCCCAGCAACTACTCGCTTCCACACACAGATTTTTGGGCTCTTCTTAAGGCACTTACATGCTCTGTTATTGAGGGTTTGGAGGTGGAGAACTGAATGACGAGCCAAATGCTGATCCAAAAAGCCACTGCAGAATAGCCGTAAAGCCTGTGCAGCCATAAGGACACCAGGCAAGTAGAGAAGAAGCTCCAGGTGTCCACTGAGACATCTAAATCTAAAACAGATCACAGATGTAGCAAGATTCCAACAGCATGAACTGAGAATGAACACAACCAATGCAGCCATCCCACACCTGCAGGCTCAGCCCATCAGCCTGATACCAGCCTCTGCAAAAAACAGCCTTTGGCTACAAACAGGACACTACAAAGAGCCTTCACCCCCCCACAGGTGCACCAGCAGAGCTCCACCTCTGTTTAGACTGTCCTGTGGCATCTCTGGGTTTCCTTAGAGAGCACCCGTTGCTACAAGCAAAGGCAGAAAACACTTGAGCTGTGTAAGAGTCTGAAAGGAAGCAGTCCCTGTGAAACACCCAGGGGATCGTACCGGCCTTAGTTTTGCACAGACCCAACACGTGCAGATCTCTCGAGCTACAAAGCTCCATGGCAAGGGGGAAAGCACCTCCAAGTGCCTGCTGCTGAGCACAACCCTTGCTCGTGCACAGGAGGTGCCACACTGCTTACAAGAGCTATGACCCAGCTTCAAGGCCAGTCCAAAACCTCGATTCAGGTCACAACCTCGACGGGAAGCCCTTCGCCAGCAGCGCTGAACCTCCCAAAGACCAGAGCTGGGAGCGCTGCGGCTCTGCGGCGGCCCCGCCGAACCCCTCGAGGGGCGCTCCAGGAACCTGCAGCACCCCGGGAACCGCGCTCCCCCCCGGGCAACCCCCGGCAATTCCCCATGGAACACCCCCACCTCCGGGCCCGACCGCCGCCGAAGCTGCCCCCCCGCCCCTCACCCCTCTGCACACCCGCCCCTCTGCACGCACCATTAACTCCTGCTCTGAGCTCGCCCAACCCAGGGAACCGCGGGAGACCCTCACACAAACCTCTCCTCCCCGTGCCCCGAAACCACCTCACGGATATTACCCCACACCGGCCACCACCCACCAGAACATCCGCCCCGCTGCACTTACCTTCCGCACACCCCCGAGCTCCTACACGGCCAACCCCGGCTCGGCCATTCCCACACACACACACGGCCCCGCTCCCTCCCGGCCAGCGCTCGGCCCTCGCACGGACACCGCCTCCCTCCGCTCCGGCCACAGCGCAACCGCCGCGGAGCTCCCGCCTCAGCCCCGGGAACGCCGCCTCCCGCCGCCTGCGCCTTCCCCCCGGAAGGCCCGCGCCGAGCGACACAGAGGCGGGAATGCGCAGGGGCGGGCACAGAGGAGCCGCGGCAAGGCGCATTCAGCCAATGACAGCGCAGCGCTGGGCGGCCCCGGCCAATGGAGAAGCAGCGCGGGGCAGTTCGGAGCGCAGCCGCCCGCCCGTGCGGCAGCCGCGGTCGCGCCCGTTTGAAGTCGCGCGCACGGGATCCGCCTCCCTATGGGGCCGTGGTGCGAGCGCGGCGCGGCGGAAGCGCTTCGGGATCGGCGCTACCGCAACCAAGTCCCGGGAAGGCGCAGCGCAGTGTGAGCGAGGGCCGGGGGCGGCTCCGCTCTGTGGCGGGAGGCCCGTGGGGGATCCGCTGTGAAGACGTGGCTGGGGCTGGGGCTGGGGCGGCCCCGTGTGGGAGCGGTTGTGGAGCCCAGGAGCTGGCACGGCCCGAGCCGGGAGGCGCGGGGAAACGCTGCGAGGCGGCCCCGGGATGACGGGGCCAGGCCTCGGCTCTGCTGCCGGCAAGAGACCGTGCGGGGAGGCAGCGCCCGAGGTGGGAGGGGGTGAACCAAACTCTTCCTACCGGAGGAGTTCCACCACCAAGGCGGGATGAATGGCTGTGCATCTCTGCACTTGTTATGGTCTGGTGTTGTTACCGTTGTTCTACTGTTGTTCTAGCCTTGGTATACTGTTGTTGCTCTATTGTTGATCTGTTGTACCTCTTCTTCCACCACAGTTGTCATATTGGGTTTTTTACTACCATTTTACTATTGTTTTACTGTGAATATGCACTCTTCCCTCGCCCACCTCCCCACTTTTTAGGTCCCCCACTTAAAATAAACAGTCTGTGTTCACATCTGCCTTCCCCGTGTTAGGTTCCTGGGCATGGGCGCAGGGTGCTGCTTTCCAGCACCCTCTGCCTGTGGGTACTTGCTTCCCCTGTTCAAACACAGCTGTGCGGTTGAACAACACTTATTACTATTTTTGCTATTATTACGATTTATTATTATTTCACTAGTTTTTCTCCACTCTGCCTCTGCTTCGAGCGGTGGCAATTTCAGGGCAAGACTGCACAAATGTGCTGGGAAGGACACTTAATTACCGCGCTGTGGTTTCTATTGAGTCGGTGTTTCCTGTGGGGAGTCTTCAGCCCAGTCCAGGGGCAGGCAGCAGGGAGCCCTTGAGGATGCTCTGAAGGCACCTCTGAGATCAGACAACAGTGAACAGCCAGGGCCAGGTCAGCTGCCTCATCACCAAGTGCTGCCTCTGCCTGTGGGTGCTCCCCATGGTGCTGCAGCATCCAGTTTGCAGAGGGTCAAGGACAGACAAGTGCCTTGGCAATGGCAGCTAGAGGAGTCTACGCTCTCAAGCTGAGGTGGATGGGATGATTGAAGCACCTATGGTGCTCCCCAATCCCAAGGATGGCAGCAGCATCCTCTATACAGCTGGGAGAGGGCAGGCAGGGAAGCTGGGGGCAAGGCACAAGCAGGATGGGGCAGCCGCAGGCTGCACGTGCAGAGCTCCTGCCCTTGCATCGCCATTTCCTGTCGGTCACCTGCAGCTCCCCTGGCATCTGCCCTCAAAAGGCTCCCTTGAGCAGCCCCTGAGGACCTGAGCCAGCCCCAGTGCTACAGCTGTGCCCACTGCATGGGAGCACCCGGCATGGGAAGAGAGGAACCGCAGGGCTGGAGATGGAGCCCTGCCTCCCGTGGGCAGAGTGTGAGCATTCCTTGCAAGGCCCCTTTGAAATGGCAGCACAGCAGCAGCACCCTCCTCTGTCCCCAGCTCTGAGCAGAAAGACCTGAAGGAACATGAGGGCTGCGCGTCTCAATACAACACGTTTGTCCCCAGCAAGGACACCCTAGATTACAACGGGTGCCAGTGCTGGGCTGTCCCCTGAGAGCTCAGGGGGAGCCTGCGAAGCCCTTATTAGCTGTAAAGACCAAAGCTTGCTCTGGCTGCATTGAACCCCAATCCAGTTCTAAGCACAGCTTTCCCCTGAATCTCCAGTGTGGCAGCTTGGCAGCTGCTGAGATCAGGAACCCGGCCATTTGCATTCGGCTTGTTATTTTCCATGGGGATTCCCGGTGTGCGCCCGCTCCCTCCCGGGAAGTTGGGTGCCCCTGACCTGGCCCGTGGGGGTCATGGCCAGGGAGACGCTCAGGGGAATCGCGTTCTGTGTGGTCCATGTCATCGTCCGTGCCACGGTGCCTGCCCGGCGGGGCAGAGCAGGGCTGTGGCAGCCGCAGGCACGGAGGCGAGGGCGGGATGAGGAGAGGGGGGCGCGGGGACGGCGGCGGTCAGGGCGCGGGTGCGCAGGGCGGTCAGCAGAGGGCGGTGGAACGGGGGTGCGGTGGGACAGGGCCACGAGCCGTGGAACGCGGCGGGCGCCGAGGTCCCGCAGCGCCTTCCGGGCCGGCGGCCGTTGGTGCTGCGCTCGGAAGCGATGGCGCCGCTACGCTGGGACAGTCCCGGTACGCTGGGACAGGCAGATGCCCAGGGGCTCGCGTGGGCCCAGGGCCCAGCCCCGCTCCGCAGCCCAGCGCGCAGCTCGTTTCTCCTCCCCGCTCTGCCCTGGCCAGTCTGCAGGGGGATACATCCTGGGAAAAGGGAAAGGCAAAATCTCTTTGCTGCGCTGGCACCTTGTCAGCTGGAGGCAGCAGCACGTGTGGGAGCCCTGTGTTCCCACTTCGACGCACGTCTCCTCAGCAGCTGCTGAGCTGTAATAAAACACTGCTCATATCCTGGGCTGGGCTTGCAGGTGTAAGAGTGGGATGTAGTCATGGCTGATGGAGCCCTGCAGCTGTGCAGGGAAGGTTTTCTCCAGGGTGGATCAGTAGGGGAGGGTT
Source organism: Myiopsitta monachus (assembly GCA_017639245.1). NCBI lineage: Eukaryota > Metazoa > Chordata > Aves > Psittaciformes > Psittacidae > Myiopsitta > Myiopsitta monachus. Next base: position 11,541,482 of record CM029932.1, read on the forward strand.
TGCTCTGGCCGGGCCAGCAGCATCCTCCCTCCCCATCACCTCTGTCATAAAGAGCCTGGAGGCCGCTTGCCCCCCGAGTGGATCCAGTTTAGGGTGCTCGGACTTTGCCCTCCATGGATGTTCTGGAGGGGAGCTGAGCAGCGTTGAAGCAGGAGAGGCTCTGGGCTCTCCCAGCTCGGAGTGTGGCTGCAGAGACCTGAGCAAAACTTTGCGCTTCCAGGTTCCTCCACCCCTGCCTCTTCCACCCAGGCAAGATCCAGGATGCAGGGAACTCGCAAGCGGCTAAAGGCACGGATCCATCATTCCCATAATAAGTAATGGCCAGTGCTGCTGGCCCCCTTCCGTGGGCTGTGGTCCAGAGCAGCCCCGAGGCAGGGCTTGGGGAGAGATGGGGTCAGGCCCCTTCTCTGCTGCCAGCAAGAAACCGTGCACCCGGGGTGGGATGGGGTGAACCAAACTCCTCCTACTGGGAGAGTTCCACCACCAAGGCGGGATGAACGTCTCTGCATCTCTGCAGCCTTTCCTTCCCAGCTTTACTTTGCCGTGTTTCCTAAGGTGTAAACCTTTGCTCCAGCCCTGGCAGTCTCTGTGCTCCCTTCTCTTCCCCTCTGCTGGTGCCAGTCCCATGTCTGGGTGCTCTGGAGCCACCTGGGGAGTCCAGAGCGGATGGAGATCCTCCCCAGATCCAAACTGTTTTCCATCTGTGGCTCATCCCCACCCCTTTGGGGTTTCCCAGCTCCCGGGAGCTGCGGTGCTGTCTCCCCTGGGGCCATTCAGTGGGAGAGGGGCAGAGGCTGCCAGAGCCACGGGTCACCCTCTGCCCGCAGTCCCCACCACCCCCAGGAGGGCTTTGCTGCCGGGTCTTTTACTCTCGGAGCCATGTGAGTGTGTGCGTCGGGTGGAGTCAGAAGGACAGAAAAAAGCACAGCTATTTAAATGTTCTGTAATGGAATAACACTTTGGGTTTATATCTGAGCTGCTGCAGCAGCTCCTTCCTTCTGAACTGTGGTGCACGTAGATGTGACTAAACCTGTTCTGTTTGGGTTTTTGTTCTTCCCCAAGGAGGAGGACCGATCCGACGCCATGTGGCCTTTTGGGCCATTGAAGAAGGGAATGTAAACATAGGAGGTCATAAAATAGGGAATGCAAACACAGGAAGAGGTAAATCTAAGTATCCTGAGACTTAGTATCTGGGAAGAAACTGATAAAGTTCTGCTTAGTCAGCTAAGTTCATCTGAATGACAATTGCGCATGCGGCAGACTAAAGAGGTAAAAAGTTCAACCTTAAAAGTCTGTATAAAGGTCACTGAGGAAGACCCTTACTTCATCCCGAGACCCTCACCCAAGACCACCAGGAGACAGTGCGCATGCGGAAAAGACTTGCGAACCCAATTACCATACGAAGCGGGAGCAGATTTACACATTACAACACCTTAATGAATATGTATGAATTTGTATAATGTATGTCCGAATTCTGTGACCAGAAGGTATGCACGATAGGAGGAGTGATCCCCCGTGCATCCAGCGCTGTAATAAAGAATAAGCTACTTAAACAAAAATTGACTTTGTCTTTCTCGGAATCACCATCAGCGGTGTGGTGGTTTAAACCGTAAATTTCCCTTCTCCCTCCTTTTCCGCCCCCCCCCCCCCACTCCGATGGGGGGAAATGGGGAGAGGAACCAAAGAAAATGTAACTCCCACGGGTTGAGATAAGAACAGTCCGGTAACTGAGATACAATACCGATCACTACTGCCACCACCGCCACCAACAATAATGGCAAAGTAAATACAAAGGGACAGGATACGACCGTTTCGCCGCCCGACCCAGCCGAGAGACCGCGCGCGCCGCTCCAGGGACCGCGGGGCGCGAAGCGAGCGACCCCCCCGCTCCCCCGACCGCGTGCAGCGCGAGCCCCCCCCCCCCAATCCTACCTCCTGGGCATGACGTGCTGTGGTATGGAATAACCCCATTGGTCAGCCCGGGTCAGGTGCCCTGTCCCCCCCCCCAGCTTTTCTCTCTTTCCCGGAGTAACACGAGACTCTGCGGGGGGGGGAAGCCGAGCCCGTAACACGCGGCCAAATGTCAGCGGCTGTGACGATCTGTGGAAGGTTTTGTTGTTCTCTGTTTGCTCTTCACGTGTTCGACTGTTGTTCTACTGTTGTTCTTCTGTTGTTAAACTGCAGTTGTTTCCTTGTTTTATTGTTGCGGTTTTTTTTATACTTTTGGTCTACTATTGTTGTTGTAACAATTAAACTGAAGCTTTTACCATCATTTCACTATTTTCTAACTGTCACGATGTAATTCCCACTCCCACCGCACCCCCCGTCCCCTCTTTTTATGTCCTCCACTTAAAATAAACAGTCTGTGTTCACATCTGCCTTCCCCGTGTTTGGTTCCTGGGCATGGGCACAGGGTGCCTCTTTCCAGCAGCCTCTGCCTGTGGGTACTTGCTTCCCCTGTTCAAACATAGCTGTGTGGTCGAACAGCAGTTATTATTATTGCTCTTTATTATTATTATTTCACTGGCTTTCCTCCACTTTGCTTCTGCTTCAAGCAGTGGCAATTTCAGTGCAGGACTGCAAAGGACAGTGGAGAGACAGAAGCAGTGCTCTGGGTCATCCCTACAGCAGTACTAAAAGCATGGTGCCTCTGGGCTGTTTGGATTCTGCTCTATGGCCAAGTAGCTGCTTCTTATGCACAAGCACCAAACACTTCGGTCACGGAGGCCAATTTCCTGATCACAATTGTACTGTATTAAAACTGCTTTACGGAAGTGCCTTGCTGGAAACCACTTAACTCCCATGTTCTTCCTGCTTCCCCATTCCTCATCTTGTGATGTGAGAAATGAAAGAGATCTTGTAGATCCCGCTGCCAGGGCTGGGTTAGTTCGGTGCAACCAAACTGTAAGTGGGTACAATGCACTGCTTGGTGTTTCCACTGACTGTGCCATGCTTACTAGGTGTCAAGGAGCTAAAGAGCAAAAGCTCAAGGAGGAGCAATGACCCCTCTGATAACCAAGCTGAGCTGATGGAGTTTGAGAGCTGATTCATGTTTTGGTTTCCAAGTGCAGGATCTGCGCAGCCATAGCAGAGCACGCTGCCGGAGACCAGAAGGAGCATGGACCACCAAGGGCAGGCCTGCAGCCGAGCTGCTGAAGCAAAGCCTTGGCAGAGGGCTGCCCTTCAGTAGGACTGAAACTCCTCTGTCCTGCAGTGGCCTTTCCCTGCCCCACCAAAGCTCACCCACCGCTGAGTGCATATTTCACAGCCACCAAGGAAAGACCCACAGTGTCAGACACAGCGGTTTGCATAGAGGTCTTTATCAATCAGATGGAAGCATTGCTGGTAGCAGCCTGGCTGGCCGGCGCTGGGGCTTGTGGTCCTGGAGGAGGCTTTTGCTGGGCATCAGTCTTGGGAGCCTCTGTGCCTCAGAGGCTTTCCTGGATCCCACCACTGTGCACCGGATCTGCTCCCCGGAGCTGAGGAATTGAAGACAGAGCTCTGTAGCCTTGTGTGCAGAGAGCGGTGCAGAGCAACACTACAGGTCTAGTCAGGACACATGGGGAGATCTGCTTCTGCCGGGAGAGATCAGATCCATGGTCCCTGGAACGCGATCCCAGCCTGCTGCTCTCCACACCATGAGAGCTGTCAGGAGAAGCCTCAGGGGTTGCAGAAGTCAAAGGAAGAAAGGGCAGTGCTGGGCAAGGGGTACGGTTGGAGATCCTCACAGGAGGGACTCCTCCTCACCACCCCAGAAAGGGGCCGCTCCGCTACTTTCCTGGGGAGGCGGTCGCTGCTCCTTGCAAAGCCCAGTGGGTCCCTGGGGAAAGTCTCCCATCTTGACCGAGGCCCTCCTGCCTCTCCCCTCTCCCAGTCATGCCCACCCTACGATCCCACTCAACCCCACAGTGCTGCCTGTGCTTGGGGCTGCAGAGAGGCACCAGGCACCGGGGATTGACCCAGGACATGAGAAAGGAAAGGATGCTATCCTTGTCCAGACCCATGGCTCTGGGATTCGCTTCCCCCACCCACAGCTGGGCCATCAGCCCCCAGCTGGCCCACGTCTGTCCTGAAGCTGGCCCACACTCACCTTTGCCCATATGAGTACTGCCAATGGCAAAGACTCAGCTTGTCCTCTGGGCTCTCCTCATCCTCTCCTGCTGTCTCCCCACCACGTGGGAATGCCACAAATGAGGACCCTGCACAGAGAGAGGTGAGCACAGCAGATGTCGCTGGGCAATAGGGAAGGTGCCTCGAGCCGGTACACCTTGGCTCCCCGGAGGACGGGAATGCTCTTTTCCTAATTCTTTTTCACTGCGGCAGTACCTGGACCTCCCATCGCTCTTGCTTTTCATTCCAAGCCTTCGGGGGCGCCTCTTTTACCCTTGTCTTCTGCTGGTACTTGTTGCGCAACGAGTCCCAGAGCTTGCGTTTATCCTCCTCCTCCTCCTCCTCCACGCACGCGTAGACCGGTGCCTGCAGGGCCATGGCAATGCAGCAGTGGGCACCGTCAGTCTCCCCTGCAGAGGGCTGGGGGAATTTTAGCCCTCCCCCTCCCTCCCAAGCCTTCTGTTCAGCCTCTCCATCAGCCCTGCTTTGCTTGCAGTCACAAAATCACAGAATCATCAGGGTAGGAAGGGAGCTCTGGAGATCACCTGGGCCAACCCCACTGCAAGGCAGGGCCACCCAGAGCAGGTCACACAGGAACAGGTCCAGGTGGAGTTTCAATGTCTCGGGAGAGGGAGCCTGCAGCCCCTCCTGGGGAGCCTGTTCCAGGGCTCTGCCACCCTCAAATGAAAGTTCTTCCTCATGTTGAGGTGAAACTTGCTGTGGTTTAGTTTATGGCCATCACTCCTCGTCCTGCTGCTGGCCAGCCCTGAAAAGAGTGTGGCACCATCCTCCTGGCACCCGCCTTTGAGCTATTGATATGAATTAACAAGATCCACCCTCAGCCTTCTTTGCTCCAGACTGAACAGGCCCAGCTCCCGCAATCTCTTCTCATGGGAGATGCTCCAGACCTACAACGATCTCTGTGGTCCTCTGCTGGGCACTCTCCAGTAGCTCCTTGACTTTATGCACTGCGGAGCTCGGAACCGGACACAGCGCTCCAGATGTGGCCACACCAGGGTCGAGTAAAGGGAGGAGGATCCCCTCGCTCGATCTGCTGGCCACACTGCTCCCAGTACACCCCAGGATACTATTGGCCCTTCTGGCTGCAAGGGCACACTGTGGCTCGCGCTCAACTTGTCGTCCACCAATACTCCCAGGTCCTTCTCAGCAGAACTGCTGTCTAGTAGGTCTAGTCCACACGGGCCTGAGTGCAGAGCCTTTCTGCAATGATCCCCGAGCCAAGTGAGCATGGGGCTGAAAGCAGCCTCGCTGCTCCCTATACTGGCCAAGCCTGGCAGGGCCACCGCCATCAAGGCACCTCCAGATCAAGTCTTTGGGTGTTTCTGGAGGTGGCAAGAGTGAAGGCTGTCTTCTGAATGGACAGAACAGCCTGGAACCTTCTCAGGAGGAGTGCTTCAGCTTCCAGCTAAGCACACGGTGATTGCCCTTGTTAGACACGGCATCCACGTAGCTGCGCTCTTCTACAGTGCATACGCCAGAGCCCCCGCACAAGCCCACGGCACGTACCGGTCCTGCCCTCCTCTTCCCTGGCCAAGCAGGGGGTGCAGGTCGGGGTCCAGCTTCCCACCGCTGGCTGCCGCGCGCCTCTCTCCCCGAACGCTGCCACTGCAGCACCGCCAGCTCACTGCGGACGGAAGGGGAGGAGGAGGCGTGAGCACACGGAGCCGCGCTCCAGCCGGGGCTCCCAGGCTGGCGCCTGCCGCGGCTGCAGAAGGCGGCTCTGCCGAGAGGCCCCGAGCGGTGCCCCTGTCCCCCGCTGCCGCGGGCACGGGGAGGACGGGCGCTGCCCGTGCCTGGAGACACGTACCACTTGAGCTTGTCCTGCAGCTCTGCCTGCTCGTCCCTCTGCCCCCTGCGCTTGCGGCCGACCTGCCTCAGAATGCACGTCGCCACCTCCCGCAGGGCCCGCTGCGTCCGTGGGGAAAGGCTTCTGCAGCAGCAAGGACAAAGTCGCTCTGCCCTTCAGCGCTCTTCCTTCACTCCTGCCTCTTCCTTCACCCGGCCCCGCACGTACGCAGTCCCATTTGAGGCAGGAGGACTTCTAGGCACCTGCTTTGGCCCCTGCCGTCAGGCTTTGACCCAGCGCCTTCCCATGGCTGGAGAAATTCCCAGGCCCTCCATGCGGCCCCATGCCCCAGCGGTTGGCTCCCTTGACCAACCACCTATGGCACACAACCACCCCACTGCCCCAGGCCTTGGCTGGACGGGTACACTACCGCTTAGGGGGAACAGGGTCTTCCTCGGGGACTGCGGGTGGCTCTTCCCTGGCATCTTCCCAATCCTCCGTCATCATCTCCGTGAAGTTGGTGCTGGACTCCCCCATCTCCCAGCCAGTCAGGGAGAAGACTGATGGTTGCTTAGAGGAACTGGATGCCTGCACAGGAAAACACTCTCTTACAACAGCCCCACACCCCCAGGCTACCACTTCCCAGCATGCAGACCCCCAGATCACTTCAGATCACAAGTGGGACAGGAAGCACCAGGAGAACAGCCTCAGCACACCCTTGTGGTGACGCCTGAGGGTCACCAGGGTTTCACTACTACTGTCACCCCTCTTGCTCAACAAAGGCAGCAGTCACCCGCTCAGCTTTGCTGCAGCAACGCTACCTTGATGCCTTGGGTACTCGAGGCACAGTGCAATCTCAGTCTCCCTGAAGGAGAACGTGCTCATTTTCGGCAGGAATTCAAAGTACCTGGCCTTTCGGGGTCTCCTTTCCGCTCCCAGTCTTCGCTTTGGTTGCTGCCACGCCTCGACGTTTTCTTTTTTTCTCTTCCATCTGCTCTGTTTTCTTCTTTGCCTCCTCAGCAAAGTATTTCTGGACGTGTTTTGGAAGCTTCTGCTTCCACTTTTTGTCCTGGAGGGGGACCAAAAGGCAACAGCAGGCAGCATTAGGCTGCCCTCTGGAGGGCTGAGCTCTTTTCGTTCCTACCCACTCTCTGCCCCTTCTCTTCGGCCTTTCTGTCCCCAACGGTTTTCTCCCAGGTTCCTGCAGGCTCCCCCTAAGGCCCCGTCTGTAATGGCCAGGGAGCTAAGGGACCACCAGGCTAGAAACCACCTGGCAGCTGGCTATCCCAGGCAAGCCTCGCAACACTGCCAACGGAAACATCCCCGAGTGAGGTCTTTGGGATGCTTCAGGAGGCTAATGGGAGTGAAAACATGAAAAGGATATTCTCAAACGACCCAGTAACGCGCCTCTCTTCATGCAAGCCTCAAAGCAACCAGTCAGTTGCTGACACACTGTGAGGCATCTTGTGAGAGTAGATATACACAGAGAGATGCTTCCCCACAGCCCAGTGCGGCACAGCCACTGCAGCAGCCGTGTCAGGTACCTTTTCTCTCTTCTCAATAGCTCTGGCAACAAAGTCCACTGTTCTGACTTCCCCCCCACGAAATCGTTTCTCTTTCTTCTCCTCTTCCTTCATGAGGGTCCCCTGGATGGCCGGCAGCTGCCTGCAAAGATCCAACAGGGTGTATAGGCAGGAGTGCAGGAGGAGCTGGTTCGGGCACCTTGTGCTTCTGCAGCAGAATGCGCTCTACTTGCCTTCTTGGGATCAAGTCCTCAGAGACAGAGAAGACCTCAAGCTCTCAGGCTCCAATGTGCCCAACAGCCCCACTAAATGTCAGGAGGCCCGGGGCTAGGCCTTTTCTTGCCAGAGCAAGGAGAGGAACAGGGTCCTGGGCCCAGAGACACCCCCAGGTCAGCGCCCTGAAGTCTGCTCAGTGTTCTGAACTGCAGAGTGCTCACGGGCTGTAGGAGCAGGTTGGGCACTGGAGACACAGTCTCAACAGAGAGAGGACAAGACCCCATGAGAAAAGCCATCCTGCCATCGAGCTCTCGTTGGACCTTCTCTTTTGCCAGCCATAAGGCAGGCTTTAGCATAGAAGAGGCTTCTGGTTAATCAGAGCAATCCTCTGCAGTAACTCACTGCAGAACACTGTTGTCAGTAAACAGAAAAGTCGGGGTCATTCCATTCTGAAGGGAAAGCCAGAAAGACCTCCTGCTCCTGGAATGGGCATTTGCAGCCAGTTACTCAGCACATCTGCACACCAGAAGCAAAGAAAGAACTCCTGCTGCCAGCAGTGTCCCAAGAAGCTACGAGGCACTTGTCGCAGACCAAGAAAACATTAGTTCGTGGGACGTGGGGTAAACCCCACTCTGAGTTTGTCCAGCCTCTGTGTCCAGGAGAAACATCTCACTCCCAGCACAGGGTCCCCCTCACCCATTGATGCAGGTGTCTCACCTGGCAGGGGGCTCGCTCCCCTCAGCTTTCCGAGCCTGCTCTGACTTTACAGTTATTGCAGATAACCGATTTGGAGCAAGCTTTGCTCGATGGAGGAGGTGCTTCTCGGCAAGATCCTCTAGAAAACAGGAAAGGAGACAGTTATCTTGGTGTGGTTCTGGGAACGGAACGCCTGTTGTGTCCCAGTTCCGACGTGAGTGACACGTGGGATTGCTAAGCCTCTGGTAACACTGATGAAGGTGGTCCTTTCCATCCTGTTGGATAGAAGTCCTGTTTCCTAGGAGGTCCTAGGCCTCTTCCAACATTGCCTTTCCATCCAGCTCCTCATGCCTACAGTGCACCATTATTCCCTGCGGAAACCCTATTTTGATGGCTTCCTCTCATCCACGTGCTGAGGGGGGGGGGGGTGTCTCCCTGGGAGATGCTGGTGGTCTCCAAGAGTCATTCTGGAGAGGGAAATCATTTAGCACAAGAGCTGGCAGCTCTTGGACTTCTGGATTGGTCCCATGCACACAGGTTCACTGCTGGTGCAGGTCCACACAAAAGGCATCACTTCCAAGACGTCTGAGGGTATGATAGAAAGAAGCAGGGTAAGAACTTTACACTGTTTGCAGCACAGGCTGGGGAGTCGAAGCCACAGGGAAGATGTCCTTCAGCAGCCCCAGTGGCTTTTGGTGGGGCAGGACTGTCTTCTTGTTGCACAATGGGTCACTGGAGCTTTCCCTCAGTGGGTGCAGAGAGTCAAAGGAGGTGCCTCTCCCTCTTCCAGGCATCCGGGGGGAACCTCAGCTCTAATCCTCTCCAGACGTGGAGGAAGGAAAACCTACAGCCCCCTGCTAGCAACTTTCTGGTCTCTCACCTTTTTGTCCACTACTATAAGCTTTTCCCCTGCCTTCTGGGGTGGCATTCACATGTCCTCTCAGGTCAGCTTTCACTCTTGGCATTGTAGGCACGGGGTCAGGCTTGTACCTGGACAAAGGAAGAAGGCACCAGGCTGAAGGAACACGCTGCCCTGTTTCCCAGGGCAGCCCATCCCAGAGGACCACAGCAGGGACTCAGTGCCTGGAGGGGCAGGCAAGGCCCCGCCTCCCTGTGCCAGTGTTTCTCCACCCTTTCTGTGAGAACAGGCATCCTCCCACAAAAGCCCCTCGCTGCTTCTGGGGAAGCTGATTCCTCTCTTCCTCAGAGCACAGAGTGCACGTGGAGAGCAGCCTAATCCCTGGTGCTCTGATTATCCAACACCCTTCTGAGTTCTGATCTTGTCCTCCAAAGTTGCTTGTAGAGCCTCGCAGATGAATGCATTTATAAGCATTAAGGAGTCACCTCCTTCCCCTCAGTTGTCCACGGTGCTGCACAGTAACGTAGGCACAAGACAGAGCTCTACAGAACTCCACCAGATGCACGTTCCTCTTTGGACCAGAAATCACACCTCTATCCCTTGCCCCCAAGCAGAAGGCAGTCTCATGCACAGGGAGGAAAAAGAGCAGGAGAAACCTGGTGGAAAATATTGCCTAAATGGCTCTTTAGGTCCATAGTAGGACAGATGCATAAAGTATTGTCACTGCCCCCTGTTCCTCCAAACAAAGTCAAACTGGACAGGAGCAAGCAGGGAAGTCCCTACCAACACTCTGAAACACTCCGTCCTCAATATCATCATGAGTGCAGTTCTTGGCCCCTGGCAAGGCAGTCCCCCCAGCATGAGCTCAGAAGCTGCTCAGTGCCTCAGCCAAGGGCTGCAGCTGCAAACATACCCTGGTAGAACAATAACATGTCCAGAAGAGGTCTGGGAAGCAGCAGTGTCAGGGGACGATATGACCGAGTCCCTCATCTCTGGCATCTGCAATGAGGATGGAGACAGATGATGGGACATGGGGACACTGGGAAAGGCTGGCTGCTCAGTCCACCTTATGCCAGCCGACACAAGCCAAAAGCCAGAGCAGCCAAAGGGCTCTGGCCTCAGCAAGCCTTGCTCTGCCTGCTCCTCTGCTCCCTACCCTGAGAGTGGGGCAAGCAGCACCCCCCACCATCAACACCGGCTTTTGGTCACAAAGTGAGGCCCCTCCGGGGCTTATCTCTTGCCAAGCCAGACCACTGCACACAAGGCAAATGCTCTCCAGAGAGCCTGCTGTTCTGCCGACCATGAGGAGCCCAAGCGGCTGTAGAAGGCACGGCAGGCCAGGAGGGGTGCAGTGAAAATGAATATCCCACCTCAAGAAGAGCTCGCAACATCTTGTCAGTCCCGTTCAGCCTCTGCAAAAAGTCTGTGTAAAATTTTGTGTGTACGACTCTTCCCTGGATGATCACCATGCCCACGTCCCTCCAAACCAGGGCAACGTTCTTCCTGTTCTCCAGGCAGACTTGGAAAAGACGTATGGTCCTTTCCATGCAAAGCTGCACTGTGCTTCCAGAGACAGCATTGTCTGAGGCTATCTGAGCACAGGGAAGTTGCTCACCACGTTGACGACCTGAAAAACAAGAGAAGGGGAGCCCACAAACTTGGAGAGCTGCTGAGCAGGTTACAGTCAAAGGTCTGCAGCTTCCAGGCCTTCAGGCAGTACATTGCTACTGAGTTGTCCAGCTGGTTCAGCGCCTCTCAGGAGAAGCTTGGGTTGTCCCTCGCTGTTAGAAGGGGAAAGTGAGGTGCGCAGTGGACAGCTATGGTTGTCTGATGCAGAAAGGCAAATAGTCTTTGGTGCTTGGTAGGAAGGAGCACCACGACTGCAGGACAAGGAGGGGAGAAAGGCCCCAGGTGCCACAGCAAGCTGCAGGTGGCCAGGCCGTTAGAGCCCTGCCCAGACTCTGTACTCTCTTTGTCATTAGAGGGAAACCCACCCCAAACACAGACCCCAGCTCCTGGTGCTCTCAGGGTCCTGCTGCGATGGCAGCAGCAGCTAGATAGCAACAGGCATTGTGGTCACTGGGATTTGGAATGCATCATCTTTCCCCCCTGGCTTTAAGGCTGTGAGGGAGAACCCTGGCATTTGCCTGTTTGAGGTCTAGTAAAGCAGAAAGGGGGAGCGAGGGTTGAAACACCGCGTAGCGAGAAGACACGGCACCACCAGAATGGGAAGGAAACCATTGGCAGAAGCAGGCCAAAGAGCATGTGCTGTTATGCTGTATTGCCTTCTGGTGGCTATTTAAAACAAACCAGTAGACAGGCTCCTTTCCTGAGCAGGCCGGTTTTGTCGAGCTGGAGCTGTTTGCCAAGTGCAGCAGGAGGCTGCCGCTCTGCTCTGGGCAGCAGAGCACACCTCCCCACTCTGCCCAAGGACAAGCACTGCTCCCGGTCCGTCTGCTTACCAGGAATGTCGGTGTGACTGTATCGGAGGCCATGGTCCTGCATAATAGCATTTGCAAGATGAAACACAGGTCTCACCACAACCACCAGGTCCTTCTCCTTGCTAGCTACTTGCTGTCTGACAACTGCAAAAGTCCCAAGTCCAGGAATGTGGACATCCTGAAACAGAGGAGGTGGTGGATCAGAAGAAGACTTCGAGGGACAGAGGGAAGACTTTTCAGAGAATGGTGGCGGTACTCAGTGTCCTGCCCAGACCTGAGGTACAAAGGAGCAAGATTGGCTCCTTGGAAACCTTGGGAGAAGACAAACAGGGCCTGTGCTTTTCCCTCTCACTCCCCTTCATCCATGAAGAAACTGCGAGGAAGTGCTGACAAGCTGAAAACCATGCTTTGGTTGTCCCACACTTGGAGTAAAGCCTAACGTGCCCCCCCAGGCTTCCAAGTTTTGTCATGCACCTCTGACTGTGGGGACTCCAGAAGCCCAGAAAGAGCCCAGCCCTTTTTCTGACACTACTCCTGGACCTTATTGTAGACCTGAATGGACCCAGGAGGTAGTCTGTGCACATCTGTGCCTTGCAGCGTCGAGCTGGGGCATTCCTGCTTTCCAAGGAGGGGGAGAACAATCGTACTCCATAGCAAAGGACTTCAACAACCTTCATCAGGATGTGAGAGGGGAGGAGGAGGTAGGTCCCACCTGGTGCAGAGCCAGCCGTTGGCTGAGGTACCATGATGCACTGGCCCAAATCCTAGCGAACTCTGGGAAAACAAGGGCAAGACATGTCATCCTCGGAGGCAGCGGCCACAGCACCATTCAGCCCACCCCTGTCCAAGGACCCCACGTTTCTAACACACATTTTTCAGGTGGCCTCACTAAAGCCCATCGAGAGCCAAAGGACACCTCAGCCTCACCCAGTCCCACAGCAAACTGGCAGCTGATAGCCAGGCCAGAGAGGGCACGGTGCTGCGCTCCACCGAGGTCTCAGAGGCTCAGGCTGAGCTCTGGTGTCTCCGCAGCAGGGCCAGTTTCCCTGTGTTGCATCTCTGAATGCAGGGACTCTGCATGGCCCACGAGTACCTTCTGCTCTTCCACTCAGGCATGCGCTCAGGGTGGGCAATGACCACCAGCAGGCAAGGAGCAGCCCTTTGGGGCCAGGGGCTTCTGCCTGGGGTGCGCCAGGAGGCAGGGGCCATGTCAGGAAGAGAACCAGGAGTCCTGGCTGCCAAATCAGCCCCTCAGCCCTTAGGGATGATCAAGCAGCTCTCTCCTTGCAGTCACCAGTCCTGAGCAGCCACCCCACAGCCCTCAGGGTTGCCATGTCTCTTTTCAGAGATGGCCTTCACCCGACAGCATGGAATTGGCCCTGAAGGCCTTACCAGAACTCTTGAGCTTCTCAGTTGTCGGAGACGAGTGAGGCTGCAGGAAGAGCTCTTTTGCCATCCTAGTTGCGCCCTTGTTCCAGGTCAACAGCTGCAGCAATAGGCTGGCCAGCAGCTTGCTTGCGTCCTGCCAAAGCCTCCTCCTCTCTGTTCTTCTCCTCCTTTTCCTTCTCTTCCTCCTCTTACGCCTTTCACCAATCCCACCGCTGTGGTGCTCCCTCTTTTTGCCTTCTGCTCACTGCAGAGCAGCTCCTCCGCAGCAGAGCGTTCGCAAGCGCAGCCCTCGGCAGGAGCGCCCGTGCCCTTGCCGGGGTTTGTGCGGCAGATGCTCGTCACAATGCGGGTAAGGGGCGGTCACCTCTGCGCTGTGGGGCTGTCCGCTGTAACCCAGCCCGCTCCACAGAGCTGCGCACAGACCCTGCCAGGGGAGGCGCTGCAGCGGGCAGGGTCCTCAGGGAGCTGCCCCCGCCTCGCTGCCTCCTGACCAGGAGGGCACTTCTCCAGGCTGGGGCTCACCGCTGCCCTGGGCCATGGGCCATGGGCCATGTGCCCGCATAGGATGCCCCATCCCTGGCAGTGCTCGAGGCCAGGTTGCACAGGGCTTGGAGCAAGCTGCTCTGGTGGAAGGTGTCCCTGCCCGTGGCAGGGGTGGAACTGGAGGAGCCTTAAGGTCCCTCGGAACACGAACCATTCCATGATTCTATGGAACACCACTGGCAGCTCTTATGCACCTCCTGCTACCCTGCCCTGCTTCTTCATGCCTCTCTTCCCTAACACATCTGCAGTGGGAAGTGGCGGACTCCTCTTGACGGGCAGACCTTTGGCAGGCCATGGCTGCTCGCGCCTGCTTTGGAACTGGCTCCGACTGACTCAAGTAGAGCCTGACCTGCTCTCACGTGGGTCCCAGCATATTCCTTTCCAAGCACAGCAAGTGTAGGTCACTCCTTGACCATCTGGGGATCCCACCAGCACTGCAGCTCTGCGCCTCCTGAGCCACATAAAGGTCCTTTCAATCTCACCAGATCCCAACTCCAAAAGTGCAAATGTCCAGTGCCTGCTCCCACAGGGATGGTGCCAGGGCAGAAATGGGATGCTGGCTCTCTCCTTCCCTTGGAAGACCTCTCACAGCCCCACTGACACTGGGCCTCTGCGCTTTCTTTCGTGCTTTTAGGCCATGATGTTCTAAGGTATGGGATATCTCTTTGGCTAGGTCAGCTCAGCTGTCCTGGCTATATTCCCTGCCATCTCTTTGTGCACCTCGTCATTGGAAGAGCTTTGGAAACTGCAACAGCCTTGGTCTACAACAAGCACTCTTTAAACCCAACTGAAACATCAGTGTGTTTATCAACCTCATTCTCATGAGAAATGCAGAAAACAGAACTGTACCATCTCCTAAGAAGAAAATGAGCTCTCTTCAGCCAAACCCAGGGCAGCCCAGCAACAGCTTTCAGTCCGGCACCTTATACGTGGGAGCAGTCACCGGACATGTCCCATTTCGGAGCTGCGCTCTGGGAAGAGTGGACAAGCTTAAAGGACCATTAATTAGCTGAGCAAGCACAGATTCCCAGTGTTGTTGGGGCTGTTCCAGTGCTTGCCAAGGGAAGGTGAGGTCCAGCAGCAGCTTTCTGTCCTGGCACCTTCTGTGTGGAGCAGATGGAGCCTGGATTTGGTGTGTCAGCTCCTGCATACTTGGAGCTAAGCACTGACACTGTGATCTGGAAGCCCATGAGGACTTCAGGTGGCTGCTTTGACAGAACTACCAGGTTTCAGACATGTCAGGGTGTGCACCTGGGAACTGGATAAACGATGTTTGACATCCTCGAGGGCTGCTAAAGGGGCTCAGTACTTTTTGAGTTAAGCTGTTTGTAATTTCCCCTGACAATGTGGCTTCAAATGCTGCGGTCTAAACTGAGAAATACCAACCCAAGCACAGAAAGTCTGTACTGTGCCATTGCTTGGCAGTGTTCTGGGGACCCAGCTCCATCATTAGTCAGAAAAAACAGTTTAACGTGACTATGTCTGCTTTTCTGCAGCCTCCTCCGCTGTCACCACTTTGCCGGTCCTGTTGACCAGAGGGCATTTTGTCTTTGACCTTCCTTTTCTGGCTGACGTTACCTGCAAAACCCCTTATTACTCTTCTTCACATCCATTGCCAAGTTCATCTTCACTGTGCCTTGGCCTTCCTGTCCTCGTCCCTACACAACCGGAATGTGTTCCTGTACTCTTCCCAGGGTACCTGTCCCTGCTTCCAGTGCCAGTACATTTCCTTCTTGCCCTTTAGTTTGACCAGCAGGTCATGACTCCCCTAAGAGGGGGACACCAAGTCATGAGGATTTGGGGAAACCAAATGAAGGGACTGGAGCTCCTTCTGCAGCCCACACACTCAAGGGAACCCATATATCCCCACTACTCCCAAAAGGGCACCTAGGTGTCTGGGTCCTGCCTAGGAACCCCACTGGTCCTGCGGCCCTGGGTACCCAGGTTCCGCCCGGGAGCCCTTCTGTTCCCTGGTGTCCTAGGCACCCAGGTTCCGCCCAGGAACCCTGCTGTCCCCTGGGGCCCCACGCATCTGGGTGCTATGCTCTGGGGCCATGGGGTGGTGGTGGGTCCCCCTGATGCTGGTGATGGACCCCTGGCTCCCTGGAAAGCCAGGCACCCGGCCAAGGGGACCTGGCTTGCAGCAGTGGGTGGCCCTGGTGTTCTGGCTCCCTGGGGTGCACCCCTGTCTGCTCTGCTTCTCGCCCCCCATTCAGAGGGCACGCCTCTGCCGTGACATTACTGGAGCCCCTCTGAATGACCCCCGACACCGCCACTGCCTTGAGGCTCTTGACCAGGCTGCTGTGCCGCTCACCTCTGTCACTGTGGGTGTGTGACAAGACCCCAAGGATGGCCACCCCCACTCCTGACTGCCACCTCCATCCTACCAGGGACCCCCACCCTGAACAGGACCCCAAAGCCCTCTGGGTTTCCCCACCTCAACCAAGGCATTTGCACTGACACTGGCCAGGACGCGTGGCAGTTGGGGACCTCTTTCCTAAACAGGAACCCCAGGAACCCTCCCCAGACGAGCACCCTCGGAACTCCCAGCCATGCCAATGTCTCCCCAGTCCTAACCTGGACCCTGGGGACCTCTGGGAACCCCAACCCTGCCTGAGACCCTGAGAATCAGGATCACAGTGGGGACTCCTGGCCCTACCTAGGACCTCAAGAATCCTGAGGGATGTCTGATCCTTTCCACTATCTCTGAACCCTGATCAGGACTCCAGAAGCCCCAGAAACCCCCAGCCCTTACTGGACCCTCCCATCCCTGAAGCTGCAACCCCAGTCATGTACTGGTGCCCGTGTCCCTGTACTGGTCCCAATGTCCCTGTACTGGTGCCAGGGTCGGGGCAGCGCGAGGCACTTCAGGAGATCGTTATGGATGCCCTGCGTTTTCTGAAGAAGGAGAAGGGCAAGAGTGAGCTTGGGACATGGGACGGGTGAGGGGGTAGGGCTGGGGCAGGCGGATGGAATGTGGGTTCCTTGAATGGGGGGTATGGTGAAATACAGTGTATGTGGAGGTCTGTGGGCTATAAGGGGATATTTATGGAATCCTGAGAGCGTATGGGCTTCAAGGTATACAGCTTCTGTGGGTTTGTGAGAGGAGTATTTGGGGATATATGGGTCTCCAGGATGGATGTACAGGGTTGGGGTGAGCTGTACAGGAGATCTGTTGAAGTCTGGAGAAGGTTTATGGGCATCAAAAGCGGTGGTGGGGAATTGTCTCACCTGGTCATCTGGGACATCCCAGAGTCTTTTGAGGTGTCTCTGCAGGAAGCTGTCAACACAATCTGGGTGAAGCTGAGCCAGCTGAAGGAAGGTATGGGGCAGTGGGGACACACACCTGGGAATCCCACCCTGGGGAACCCTTGGGATGCCAGGAAAGGGACTGTCACAAGGACACCCACCCTGGACATCTACATTCCTGGGTCCCCACACTGGTGGAGAAGCCCCCAGGGACTGCATCAGGGCTGGACAATGGCTGAGCCCTGACAGCTCATTGCAGAGATATGGATCCCCAGTGATCCTCAGTCTAACACTGCTTCCTCCCCACTAGCTCCAGCCTGCATCCCTCCCTGTGGTGAGTGCACGTCCCTCTGTCTTGCCACCCCCAGTCCCCATCCCCCTGGGACCACCAAGTCTCTCCATCCCAGGATATCAGCCTGATGCACGCGTCTTCCAGTGTGCTACCTGCCGCCTCGTGGACTGCCAGCTCCCGCTGGACTGCCCAGGTATGGGGCAAAGGTAGACCCAGGCACCCAGGCTGAGCCCCCCGCACACATCTGGGTGCCTCCTTTCTGACACGTGGGCATGCCTGCTTGGGCCCATGAGTGCACGAGAGCATGCCAAGGTGCTCGCCTGCCTAGCCCTGCGGCAAGCACTCGAGCACGTACAGTTGCAGAGGAGCACATTCTGTGCATGAGCAGCTGTGCCTCACATGCCTGTCAATGTTCCCAGTGCAGGACGTGCAGGTCTACACAGATGAAGCCATCACACTGTTCTGTGATGTACCCTTTGCCACCCCCCCCAACCTGCCCATTACCTGGATGTTTGCCAAAGATGTGAGTTGCACATGCATGTACACAGGCATTCATGAGGGGACTGGGCATGCACGCGGTTGTGCTCTTGATGTGAGAAGTAGCAATAGCTACAGGTATTGCTCAACAGTAGTGAGGTGTGCTATAAGTAGCATGTGTATAAGCATGCACAAGATGCAAGCAAATGCTCACCCATGTGACAGGCACATGCAAGCAGGAGGAAGGTCAGTCATGTTTGCATATTCCCGTAAACTTACATGCCCACATATGTGAAAGCCATGACTTTTTATAGGATCGTAAAATTACAGAATGGTTTGGGCTGGATGGGACCTCAAAGCTCTTCCAGTTCCAACCCCGTGCCATGGGCAGGGACATCTTCCACTGGAGCAGGTTGCTCCAAGCCCCTGTGTCCAACCTGGCCTTGAGCACTGCCAGGGATGGGGCAGCCACAGCTTCTCTGGGCACCCTGTGCCAGCGCCTCAGCACCCTCACAGGGAAGAGCTTCTGCCTAAGAGCTCAGCTCAGTCTCTCTTCTGGCAGGTTAAAGCCATTCCCCTGTCCTGTCCCTGCAGGCCCTTGGCCAAAGCCCCTCTCCAGGTTCCCTGCAGCCCCTTTAGGCACTGGAGCTGCTCTCAGGTCTCCCCTTCAGGAGCCTTCTCTTCTCCAGGCTGCCCCAGCCCAGCTCTCTCAGCCTGGCTCCAGAGCAGAGCTGCTCCAGGCCTCGCAGCACCTCCATGGCCTCCTCTGGCCTCGCTCCAACATCTCCACGTCCCTCTTGTGCTGTTGCCCCAGAGGTGGATCAGGACTGCAGGGGGGTCTCCCCAGAGCACAGCAGAGGGGGAGAATCCCCTCCTTGAGCTGCTGCTCACTCTGGGAGTGCAGCCCAGCACGCACGGGGGTTCTGGGCTCAAGTGCATGTGGCAAGGGCATGGGGAGCTTCTCATCAATATGACCATTGACTTACACGTGCTCATGTGCTCTGCCTGTGCATCCGTGTGTGAAGACACACAGGGCATGACAAGCACATGTGGAACGTGAGTTGTGCGCACACGCACAAGCAAGGAGTACCAGAAGTGCGAAGGGGACATGACAAGTGGGGCATGAGTGCCTTTTCATGCACATTTATGCCGTTTCACGTACCTGGTGGACCAGGCTGTGCTGACGTGTTCCCCATGCCTCAGCTGCACACTCAGGATCTGGCACTGTTCGAGGAGCTGAAGGTGGGTGTGGAGGGACTTTTCATCCTGACCGTCCAAGACCCCACTCCAGGAACCATCGCCTGTCACCTGGGAGCCCCTTCTGAGCCCTTGGCCCGCAAGTACTTCTACCTCAACGGTGCGCCCAGACCCCTGAGTGCCCGGGACAGTGAGTGGGGTGGGGTGGGGTCAATCAGCTGAGACCCGTGGGAGGGGAGTGCGTGCGGAGCATGAACAGGATGGATCCATGGCGGAGTGGGTGCTCCCTGGTGCCGGGCTCCTCTGGCGGCAGTGGGACACGTGGGGGAAGCGGATGTCCCCTGGCCCCCGGGTCTCTGGGGGTGTGGGGACACCTGGGCCCTGGCGGGCAGTGCCCCATGACCCAAGGTACGTGGGTCCCCGCAGTATCAGGGGGAAGCGTGGAGGCAGAGCAGGGACTCCAGGCTCAGTTCAGAGCTGTGCTGCACTGGCCCCATGGCAGGACCTCTTGGAACCACATGGCATTACTGGGGCTGGGGCTGGCGCTTGGTTCCATGGTGCTTGTGCTGCTGCTGGTGCGAGTCCTCCTGACTTGGTAAACCTTACCCTCCAAATCCCCATGCTTTTGAGGCTGCCCACAGACCACCATGGGACTCCCAAACCCTGCTGGGCCCTCAGTCCCTTGGAATTCCCTACAAACGGGGGGGGACCATAGGTGTCCAAGGTGGACCCGACACCCAGGTGTCCAAGGGGGACCATAGCCTGCCAGGACACCTAAACTCACAGGGCCCTCTGTTTCCCCCAGGACTCCCATTGTCTTCTGGCCCATTCCAGGACCACTCCTTTGCAGCCAGCACCACTCCGGGCTGCCTTGCTTCCCCCTGATTCCCTAATTGCCCATGAGACCCTGCCACTTTCCCCCATCTTCCCTAAAACCCCAATGCCCCTTTGGGGGCCCCAGTTGCAGTCAGTTGACCCAGGTGCCTGCCTCCATACCCGTACCTTCACCCTTCACTCCCAGCACCCCCTATTTTCCCCTTGGGCCCTCCCCAGATGCCCCCTGATACTCCCCCCACGCCGGATGTGGATATTCTCCCCTTTCTCCATTCATCCTTCTGCTTCCCAGGGGTGCCCATCAATGCTGGACCCCCCCTAGACGTCAGTGACCACCAGACATCCCACAGACCTGGACAACAGGGACCCCAGGGGCTTCTGGATACCTGGATTCACCCTAGGGGAGCTTGACCCATGGATCCCCCCCAAGGACCAAACTCTGCAATTGCTCTTCTTGCACTGGGGTTGGCACGTGCAAATTGGAACAGTCTGAAACCAGAAACACAGAGTCCTAAAAATCCAGATTATGTTGGAGATAAGGATCTGGGGTTCTTGGCCTTGCAAACAGGGGTCTGTGGGTTTGCAGACTGAAAACTGGGCAGTGGGCAGTGCATGAGCAGTCCAAAATACCAGTCGGATGTTCCCAGCGCTGCATTTCAAAGCTAGCACTAAGGGAAGGTCAGACTGCCACTTGCAGGAAAGCTTTTGCCAGTATCGAAGATACTAATGTATAATATACCTTTATACGTAATGAGCACTACAAACGTCAAGCTGCTTTCTTCTCTGGTTGTTTGCCTAAAAGCATTTTATCACACATTTCTACAAACGTTTCAGCTGCTATGTCTGTAACAAAATGGCTGGACAGCAGAGGATGAGTTCCTTGAAGAAGAGGTTTAAAAGAAACCCTAAACACACAAAAACCATCTTGACTATGACCACTGTATCATCTCCAGTGCTCTATGTTGCCTTTAAAAGTACCTAGATTTAACTAGAATCCCTCATAGAATAGTGAGGGTTGAAAAAACAACCGTATGTATGAAAACCCAGGCTGCAAACACACAGGACACACACATCAGCGCATCCAGTCCCAAGCAATTGGTCCAACGCTTCTGTCCCCTGGGCTGACATTCCAGCTGTATTTAAATCTGCGGTGCTGCCAGTGCTGGTTATGGCTGAGGAGCCTGAGCTGCAGCCTCTGGGCTGAAGCCCCAGCCTGTACCCCCTATCCCACAAAGGCCAGTTCTGACCAGACCTGCAGTCATCTTAGCGCAGCAGAGCCACCGCAGGCTCCTGCTGGAGGCTGCAGCTCACGTTTCTCATCCAAGTAATAACAACATTTCCCATTGGGAGCACACTGTGGTTTTGTGGTCTCTGCCTGTTTCTTCTGCTGAGAACAAGTGGACTGGTGGAGTGGCAGGGTGGAAATCACAGTCCTAGCAGTCACAGGGTTGGCAGATGTCTATATGAAACAGAGTGCCTGAGAAGGCAGTGGAGGGCCTGGGGAGCACCTGAGGGGATTCAGGGGGCCCTGGCATGAAAATGAAAGGAAATGTAAGACACTGGGATATACTGCAAACAAAACGGGGGGCTCTAGTTGGCACAGAGACTCTGTCCTCTGGCCCTTCCATTCCCCTCCATGTACTCTATTCCCCCACGTGCCACTGCAGTCCCTTCCATTCTTCTCTAGGCATGCTCAGGATCCCTCTGTTCCCTTCTGTGGACTCTCAATTACTCTCCACTCCCTTGTGAGTTCTTGTAGATCCACTCTGCTCCCCTACCTGTGCCTTGGAACCCCACAGTTCCCATGCATGCATGCTTATATCCACTCCACCCCCCCTTTCTGCACCCTGCAGTCCCTGCCATGCTTTTGAGTGCCTTGCATCCAAACCATGCGCCTGCTACATGCTTTAAATTCCCTTCTGGGTGCTTCTAGATCAACTTGAACTCATTCTGTTCACTTCAAAGCACTCTCAGATGCTCTCCATCCCTATCCAGCTGCTTCCATACCCTCTCTGTTCCCCTTGTTGTTCTCTCTTGGAACCCCTCTGTTGTCCTTCCTGCACAAATAGACCCCCTCAGTTCCCCCTTGAGCATGTTCAAGTGTCCTCCATTTCCCTCTGTATGCACGCAAATCTCCTCTGTTCCCTCCTCAAATACTCAGATCTCCTCTGTTCCTTTCAGCGTCTGCATATGGCTAACTTCTCCCCTCTGCACACACTTACATCACTCTTTTCCATGACAACCACCACTCAGACCCCCACCAACACCCAGATCCCACCCATCCCTTCTGTGGTGCTCAGTTCCTACGGGCTCCACTGTCAGATCCCTTCCAGTCCCTCTGTGCACCCTTAATTCCCCTCCACCAGCTGCTCCAAACACTGTCCCACAACAGTCAGTCTCTCTGGGCGCCTCGAAGCTGCTCACTGACCCACCAGGGGCTAGGCTGAGATTGTCAAAAGCACATTAAACAAGAACCAATTGACCTGGAAGCACCCATTTGTTCTCCACGCTGGTTGGTGACTGGCATTCAAGTGTTTATTGACTAAGCTGCACTCTTCAAAGCTCCCAGATATGCTGTTCCCAGGGGAAATTCCATCCAAAGAGCTAAGCACTCACTGAAGAGACCATTCCAAGGACTCTTGTTGGCAAGGGGCTTATTTTCTTCAGAGCTCAGGAAGCTGTGCAGCTAGAACCACAGGCACCTTCGACTCGGCTTGTGTTTTATAAGGGCACAAAGGAAACTCAGCCTGGTTTCCTGCTTCAGGACAAAGAAAGCCAGGAGTGGGCGTAGGATCCACTCACCCCACCCACCGCAGAGAGCACTACAAATGCCTCTGTGAGCCCTGCCATTCCGCAGCTTTGTGCTCCAGACGGCATTCCCGCATGGACACCATGGGTGAGTACAGGGCTGGGAAGCAGCGTGCTCCTTGCTTGCAATGGGAGGAGCACAGTTCGGGCAGCTCAGCAAGAGGGACTCACACACAGATGGGGAGCAATGGCATTGGTGCCCTCTGAGGGCATCCTGACCTGCCATCCCTTCAAACACTAGCCGCTTGTGCCCTGCCTTCTGGCTCACCCCAGCCAGGCCCCTGCTTTAGGGGCCAGGAATGAAACCCGGCTCTGCCAGTTGTTGGGTTCTTTGCTGCCTCCCAGACTATCTCACACAGGACCTGCTAGAAGCTGGTCAAGGGGAAGAGGCAAGGTTGTCTGCTCCTTGAGCAAAAGAGTGGAGGCCTTTAGGCAAGCTTTCCAGCTTGCACAGACCAGTCTGATGCTGCCCGCATGCTTGGTGCACTTGGTCCTGTTACACGGTGTGGTGCTGGGGCCATGGGATTTCCTGCCTCTCGGGGGGGCGGGGGGCACATCTCATCTTACCTCTATCTTTTCCTCTTTCTAGCCGTCCAGCGCCTTCTACTCCTTGCTTGCGTGCTGGTCTTGGCTGCCCCAGGCCACTCCATGCTTGCGCAAACCCTACACGTCTTCAAGAAATCTCCCTCCAGCACTTCGGCAAGTGCTCTGAAGAAAACCAGTATGTAGCATTCTGTAGGCATAGCAGTGCTCTCACCAACCCCTTTCAGTGCCTTGGTCTGGGTCAGCCCTGGCTGGTGGAAAGCCCCAGCCATTCTTTGGGCCAGTGGAGGCTTGATGAAGTGGAACTCCTACCTGGCAGAGGGTGTGCAATGATGCCTCAGATCCAAAAAGCGCCTCCATAATGTATACAAGCAGGAAGGCTGGAGAGATGTGGCATCAACTCCAAGCTTTGCTTAGCTGGAAAGAGGAGCTCTGCCTATCTGGAAGAATGATCTTAACTGCAGTGGGAGGTCCTGCAGTCAGAAGGCTGAAGGCATGGGGACGTCACACCTGCAAGTACATGGGGGAACCCAGTGTTGTGTGTTCATATACAGCCAGCTCCCGGTGCGGAAGGGGCCTACACCAGCCCCAGCCCCAGCCCCAGCCCTGCTCCGGGATGATGGATAGGAGGAGGTGTACCAAATGCAGGCTGCAGTGCTGTGTATGTGCGTGCACTTTGCAGACTGGCTAAGGGTGTCTGTGTGGTTGAGGGGTTACTTGTCTCCTGTTCCCTTGGTCACAGGCAGGGGCAAGGTCTTCTTCACCTTCCCCCCAACAGGACCCTCTTTTAGTGACACGACCCCTTTTTCGGGAGACCCAAAGGGGCCCACTAGTGTCCACTAGTGTCCTGGCCTGATAGCAGCATAGCCCTGTGAGTCTGGGGTCTTTCACTGGGGCTGCCTCCTGTTAGGTGTTCCCAGATGGAAGAGGAACAGAGGCTGAGGCTAACTAACTCTCACCTCTAGCTAAGCACATTGACCTCTCTAGGCTGGGACAGCTGTTTAGCTGCCAGGTACTCTGGCCAGATGTCCCTGTATCCTGCCACAGGGTGAAACATGGTCTTGTGTTGCTGCATAGGGTCTTGTTAAATCACCCTCTCTCCTGCCTCAGGTTGGCCCAAGGACTGCAGCGAGGTCTCTGCTGGCAGCCCCAGTAGTGTCTACATCATCCAGCCCACAGGACTGGACCCCATTGTGGTGTACTGCGAAATGAATGCGACAGAAGGGGGCTGGACGGTCATCCAGAGGAATCGACAGAGCACGGAGATCACCTGGGCTGAGTCCTGGAGCACCTACAAGTACGGCTTTGGGGATGTGCACACCGAGTACTGGCTGGGCACTGAATACATCCATCACATCACCAAGCAGAAGGTCTACCAGGTCAGATTTGTCATCTGGGATGCCACAGACAGCATCCATTTTGCAGACTACAACCTCTTCAGTGTAGAAGATGAGTCCCACGGCTACCGGCTGAGGCTTGGCTCCTACAAAGGGACAGCAGGGGATGCCATGGACTCAGACAATCCCAGGAAGGTGCACAGCAACATGAAGTTCTCCACTAAAGATCGGGATCAGGACACTTACAGAGGGAACTGTGCCTCCCGCTATGGGGGTGGGTGGTGGTATTCAGCCTGTTATTCTGTACAGCTGAACGTCAAGGGTGGCATAACGTGGGGCAGCCTGTGCAAAGGGAGCTGCAAAGCTTCCGCCATCCTCATCAAACCAGCTCAGTACCATTAGTACTCTTTCCTGCTCCTGTCCTCACTGGGCAGACATGGAGGGCCAGTTTGCTGGCTCGGGGTGAACAGGCTTTTTCCTATATATAAAACCTGTTTTCTTTTCCTCTTCTCTTGAAAAGTACCAAAGTTCCATGTTTTGTCTCTGGCCTTTCACCAGTGGCGGGTTTGTAGGGATCACTGTTAGGGCAAGCCTTTAAAAATGCTGTGGTTTCCAAGCATGTTCCTTCTGGGGAGAAAACTGTTCTGAAACCTAAACCCCTCCTGATCCAGCCAGGTCTTTTTCTCTTTTTGCTTTGTGGGTATAGATAACTTCAGCAGAAAGCTATCAGTCCTCACTAGCTAACCTGCTGGAGGTTGCTCTGAGCCCAGACAGGCCACGTGCACACCATATCCCTGCCGCAGTCTGTGTTCATCCTGCAGAATAAAATTGCTTTCCGAACGCGCACAGACATAACAAGTGTCCTTCTGTTTGGCAGCTTCCCGCACGTGCTGCCAGTTCTGTGCCAGGAGCAGACCTGAGGTTCCTGCTACAGTAAGACTTCCAACGGGAAATTTTCCCATGAGGCTCATGCCGCTCCCACGTGCCCTTCCCAGCACAGTCCCACCTCAGCAGGTTTGTACCATGGTTGTGTGAACATGGGTCCAGCTAACCGGGAAAGAGGTGCCATCCCCAAGCCCATGTGCTCCCTGGCCTCTGGCCAAAACACAGGCATGGATCGCCCATGGCCAGCCAGGCCTTAGTGAGTCCTGGCCACCCAACATCACCGGCTCCAGGGTGGGAAAGCTCTGGCCATGCAGCAATCAGTGTGCTGCTGCCCCCAGGAGCCCCACAGCCCCTTGCCCCCCACTGCAGGAAGCCCAGACTGAGCTCCATGGGGCTGCCCCAAGACCACCTCTCCCCACCCTGTGGGGTCTCAAAGCATCACACCCACCCCATGGCAGGAACCCCCTTCCTGGTGACTTGAAACCCCTCAAGGGCAACCCTGACCCCCTCACCCCTCTTGTCTCAGAGAGGGGATGCAGCAAATAGCATCCCCCCCGTGAACACGATGCCCCCTCAGCATCCTCCATTGCCCCAGGACCTTGACTGCTCCTGTGTGTGTGCAGTGACGCTGTGGCAGGTAGGCACAAGGCAGCCAGGTCTGGCTCCAGGGTTTATTGCAGCTGTCTTCTCCCACCACGGGTAGCAGAGCTGTGGGGTGTAGGAGGCCCACGGAGGGCACAGGGCCTGAGCAAAGCAGGGATACACCGATTGCACAGGGAAGGGAACTTGCACTGTTTCCCTCTGCCCAAGACAGGAGTGGGTGCACCCACCCCAAACCAATGCCTGCACCCCAGCGCAGGCCAGCACCATGGCACTGAGTGAAGCTGCTCCAGGCAAATGCTCTTGAGCCCCAGAGCCACTGTGTTTCAGCTGGTGCTGGTGCAGAGGCTATGGGCAGTGCAGGACACACACCAGGACTGGCACAGAGCTGCTGGCAGGCACAGGAATGGGGTGCTGAGCTGGGGACGGGGGCACTCTCCCGAACTCCCGGGAGGCTGGGCACTGCGGCACGGTCAGCACACGTCTGTGGGTTTGACCAGGATGAGGGAGGATGCGCAGTCACCATTATCGCAGAATCCTGGCCAGAGGATGCGGTTTTTGGCATTGAGCAGGACATTCTGGCATCTGTCGTACCACCAGCCCCCGTAGCTGCTGGCACAGTTCCCACTGTACTGGTCCTGGTCCTTGTCGGTAGTGCTGAACTTCATGTTGTCATGGATGCCCCCCTTCTTGGGGTGATAGAGGGTCAGATAGTCATCCCCTTCACCAGAATACCGGCCCAGCCTCAGCGGGTACCCACTGGCCTCACTCTCCACCCTGAAGATGTCGTACTCAGCAAAATGGGTGACATTGGCTTTATTCCGCACGATGAAGCGGACCTTGTAGGTGCCCTGCTGTGTCAGCAGGTGCAGGTACTCGGTGCCCATCCAGTGATCGCCCTGCACATTCCCAAAGCCGTACTTGTAGGTGGTCCAGGATTGCTTCCATGTGAGCTCAGTGTCATGAGAGTTTCTCTGGACAACAGTCCAGCCCTTGCCTTCGGTGTCCATGTCACACCACACCACGCGTGGGGGAGACCGTGCTGGCTGGATGACGTACACCCCGCTGGGGCTGTTCTTGCGGAGATGGCTGCAGTCTGCAGGGAACCCTGTGGTGGCAGCAGTAGCAAACACAGGTTGGGGAGGGAGAGAGAAGGGTCATATGAGTCTTTCAGTGCAACAAGAAGCTCCCGCAGGGAACGAGGACTCAGGACAAAAAGGGCTGGTCTATCTGTGGTCTATTCCACTGCATAGAGCGGAGTTTCCGCTGGCTTATCCATAGAGCAACCGAAGGTCTCTAAGACAATGGCCCTGGTAAGAGACCTAGGATCTATTTCTCATGACTTTCTACTTCATTTGGAGCCTTCTGATGCATCTGGCCAAGAAAAAGGGGGAAAAAGTCTTCCTGATGCCAGTGATGAGCTCCAAGTATATCTAGCCCTCACACAAGGCCCTTGATATACTGAGCTGCAGTTCTTGTAAGGATCATAAGTGCCCAAAATGTTCCAGTGGATGAGGATATGTAATTAAAATTGATGTTTTCTCTAGAATCATGGCATTGCAAAAGAAGGCCAAGTTTCTCCTTCACAGAGACCTCTTCCATCAGCTTGTTGCAGTTTATCTGCTGGCAGGAATGATCTGTCATGACTTACTTGCTAAATTGATTTGCTGTCTAATTTGATTTTCTTGTTTCGTATCTGATGAGGGACAATTTGCTGTGGGCAGTTCCAATACAGCACAGGAATTTCAGCTCCCCTTGGGCACACGGCTCTTGCAGGGAGTGTATCGCCCCCTTGCGGGGAGGAAGGGAATACTCCTAATCCAACCAAAATAATAATAAAAGATGCTGGGAGGATCTCTCTAAGAGCTGAAGTATAAAATGACATAAGCACCACAGAGCAATCCTCCCGAGTTATGGTGCTTGGACAGAAACCCCTTGGTTTCAACACGGAGCCACCAAGGAGGTGAGGATGGTGTCACACTGCTTACCTTACAAACCATGGCCCAGGGGTTTCGGTGCGTGCATCAGCCTGGGTGCGTGATGGCCTTCCTAGCACTTAGCAGACCTGAGAGTCAGTGCTGAGCTAAGGAGACACTGTCCTGCACCGCACCTTGGTGCCCAGCCAGTGTCACCCCCCCACTCCATACTCACCACTCCGGGAGCTGGCAGTGGGTGCTGCTGGTCCAGCACTTGCACCAAGGAGAAGCATCACCATCACTGTGGGTAGGAGGAAAAGGCCCCCATGGAGCAAACTTGTTCTAGCCTGGAGCCCTGGGAAGGGAAGGAAAGGGCCCAGCACCATTAGGATCCCTGAGCAGCCCCCTCTGCCCCTGCCGACAGCCCCCACGGAGCTGGGATGAGGGAAGGCAGAGCCACGGGACACAGGCAGGAATAGGGAGCTCCCAAGGGTGATGGAAGCTGCAGCTTCAGTGCAGGCTCTGCCCCTGCAGGGCTGAAACAAGGTGAGAAATGGCTTTGTCACTTTTCCAATCAATCCCTTCCCTGCACCATACAGTAACCTCCAGATCTGGTCTTGAAACCTACAGCCCAGGAGTACCTAAGAGGACAGTGACACAGCTAGATCCGGGGAGAGAAGTTTGCCGGGAGGGAGGATTGCAAGAAAAAGTTCCATCTGGAGTAATTATGCTTAAGCCTGTTATACAAACCACTCCAGCCTAATGACAGCTAGTGAGAAACCAGCGCCAACAGATGGGTCCTATTGCACAGATACCAGCTCTCAAGCAGACAGGAGGAAGTCTTACAGTGACACAAGCCCAAACCCTCTGTGCTGGCCACCAGCTCACTCCTGCAGCCTGCGCTAGCTCAGTTACTGGGACAGATGCCATCACACCTGGGGAAGGAGCCCTATGCAACCACATGTGCCATATGCATTGGCCAGAAATGGAAAGGACCATGTGGAAATCAAGGTCTCCACATTAACCTCCCTTGACAGGACATAAGAATACAGGGCATAGGTAGCACGGGGAAAGCATAGGCTGGCACCAAGCACATGTGTCATTTGGTGCTTTCGCCTTGTGTCCCTTCTGCTACCACGGTACCTCACAGCATGCATCACCCAGGCAAGATCACAGCTGCTGTCCTGCTTCCCACCTTGTGCCTCTGTATACTCACCCCAGTCATGTCTTGTTTGAGCCCAGCACCACACATGGAATTAAGTGTGCTGCTGGGAAGATAACTCACCCATCACAACAGCACAGCTGAGTGGAGAGCAGGAACCCAGTGGTACACTCTCCCCTGCTGAGTTATCCACGGTGGCTTTATAAGCACTGCACATACCCACTTGTGTTCGCACCTGTTATTTGTAAAGGCACAAGGAGGTACTTGCAGATGGTGACTCGAGCAGTGTTCAGATCTCATGACAGTAGCGCAGCTAAACCCCTTGAGGACAGGGAGGCATGCCCTTCCAGCCAGAGTACAAAGTAATACCCTCCCTGATGAGGGATTTCAATTATTGGCTGTCCCAGTTACACAAACACTACATGTGAATTGCTCACTTGGAGCAAATTTTGGAGAGCCAGGATCAAACTGAAGTGGTGAGACCCAGCTTTTTTAAGGAAATACACACAGTAACTAGCAAAGAAGGTAAGATTAGGTCTCCTATGTGCCCAGTCCCAAAGGCAACCTTGGAAAGGTGAGGACAGGTCCTCAAGAGACATGCCTGCTCACTAACTGGTGCCAACTAACCACTGGCGGGTTTCAGGATTGATGAGTTACGTCATTGGGTTGGAACCAGGGTGCAGCAGGCAGAAGTCAGTATCCCCTGGTACCCCAGTCTGCATGCTTTGAGTAGAGGGCAAGGGCTCCAAGTAACAAGCAGGTGACTGCAGGTCCCTTCACCACTCTCCTTTCCAATCTCTGTCTTTGGCATGGTGAGACCCTGCAGATCCCCAGAAATGTCGACCAGGGGTTGCTCCCTTTGCAGGAGCAAAATGCTCTCAGGATTGATTGTCTGGGAGGACCGTACAGACAGCTCCAGCACTTTGTTAAACCAATGTCAAGAGGATAAAGATGTTTGGATAAAGGTGTTTGTTCAAGAGGATCAAGATGTACTTTCTTCTCCTATGTTGGTTTCAGTAGCTTGATGATTCAGATGTCTTCTTTATGGCATGTGGGATAAAGCAAGCCAGTCTCCAGCTGAGGCTCCCACCAAACCTCTGTACTGCAGGAGCCCACATTAACCAATGCTACTTGCAGGTCTGGATGGGCAGCAGCATCCAGCCCTCTCCAAGGTAAGGGATCCAAGAATCAACTTCCATCTGAACACTTACACTGTCACCCCTGCTTGCTGAGTTAGAGGTTGGAGCCCTTATCTGCAACCTCATTTATTTCTCATACTCCAGTGGATGGTCTTCAAAATTGTCACAGGTTTTCTGATTCAGGCTAACGCTGGACCTCTTTCTAAGAAGAGAGATGCAAGAGGACTTCTGAGAAAATACAGGTTGGAAGCAGAGCTAAGCCCAAATACCAGTGGTTGCGCTCCAGAGAGGCAGAGCTGAAGGGCACCACGGGCTCAAGAGAGGAGGATGAAGGTGCAAGCAAGCTCTCTGGGAGCAGCAAAGGCTGGCTGCTCCCAATGGGCAGGCAAGCCAGAAGCCAAAGATGCACCCCATGGGGGCAATGCCCGCATTGGCAGAGCTCCATCCTAATGGGTCTGAGAAGAGCAAGTAGAGCTGAGTGTTGGCAACAGCTCCAGACAAGGCAAGTGGCCAACTGGGACTGAGATCCCGGACAAAAGGACACAACGCAAAAGGCAGGGCTGGAGATAAATCTACACGATGAATCTATCCATCCAGGAAATAAGCTATCTACAGTGTATGTCTAAGATCCATCCAGAAAACAAGGCCAAAGAGGGAACTGGAGACCAGTACTGACAGCCCCGGGCTGAGCACACACCATGGGCCTAGGTGAAGGTCCAATTCGATCTGCTCACCGACAGTTAAGTCCAGCTGGTGCGCACAGAGTGATGACAGTAGCAGTTAATCATGAAAGAGCAAATCCCACCAGCCTGGCTGGCTGATCTCATGCCCCATGGGCCCTCCTGGCTTTTTCTGTAGCTCTCTGAGCTTACCAAGTGGCTTCTCAAAGCACATTCTGGTGCAGGCAGCTCTGCTTCTAGCACAAGCCCCAGTGTCATCGCTTTGCTCCTGCAGATATACAGAGGCGTAAGGGCTGGGGAGGGAGCTTTTCGAAGAACCAAAGAAGCACTGAGACCATGAGGACCACTGAATGCCTCTGAGCTGATCCCAATGCCAAAGCAGTGCCAACTTAGAAAGGGTTCTTAGGGTCATGTCTGGCTCAGTAGTGAAACTGTCAAGGAACGGAGTTCCCACAACTTCTCTCTCCCCGCGTACCCGTCTTTGAACACCCTTCGGCTAATTTTTTCATTTCTCTGATTTCTGTCCCTTCCTTCATGTCCATTGCCTCCCATCTCATCCCTGTGCACCTCCAAGGAGAACTGTGGCATCACAGGAGTCACAGAGTGAGAGAATAATTTAGGTTGGGAGAAATCTCTGAGAGTTCAACCCCTGCTCAAAGCAGATCTAAAAACCCAGGTCCTTGTCCAGTCAGCTCTTGAATACCTGTAAGGGTAAAAATCCCACAGCCTCTCTCTGGGACCATGTTCCAGTGTTTGACCAACTTCATTTTGAAAAAGAAGTCCCTAATTCTAACTGGAATTTCCATGTTCCAGCTTAGACCCATTGCTTCTCATCCCATCACCATGCACATCCTTGAAGAGTTTGGCTCCGTGTTCTCCATATGCTCCCGTGAGGGAGATGTGGTCAGCAATAAGACCTCCCTGTTGCCTGCTCTTCTTCAGGTGGATCAGCCCCAGCTCTCCTAGATTATTCTGACACATCCCGAGCTCCAAGCCCTTGACCAGTCTTGTGGCCTCCACTGGATGTGCTCCAGTATGTCAGTATGTTTCATGAAATGAGGGGTCTAAAATGAGACACAGTGCTCTGAGAAGCTTCACTCTGCCTGCTCCCAAGTAACAAGGGACAGGAGAAGAGGAAACGGCCCCAAGCTGCACCAGGG
Organism: Myiopsitta monachus; assembly: GCA_017639245.1. Lineage (NCBI taxonomy): Eukaryota > Metazoa > Chordata > Aves > Psittaciformes > Psittacidae > Myiopsitta > Myiopsitta monachus. The sequence continues at coordinate 11,573,345 of CM029932.1, forward strand.
GAGGTTTAGATGGAGCTGAGGAACAATTCCTTGCCCAAAGGGTGCTCAGGCACTGGAACAGGCTGCCCAGGGCAGTGCTGGAGTCACCGTCCCTGCAAGTGTTCACACCCCATGGAGACGAGGCCCTCAGTGCCATGGGTTAGAGGTGGCCTTGGCAGTGCTGGGATAAAGGTAGGACTTGGTGATCTGAAAGGCCTTTTCCAACCAAAGTGGTTCTCTGATTCTAAATCCATGCTGTAAGGAGTCCTATAGCAGAGAGGGACTTGAAGTGAGACCATTTTACATCAGTGTCACACCACAATTCCCAAACATCCCTTGTGATTGCTGCAAGGACTGTGTGCCGAAGGAGACCGCAATGTGCATTGCGCAAGAGGCAGCATGGTGGTGGTCAGCCAGGCACGTCAGCAGGCACATGGAATGGCACTTTCTGAAGCTTGGTGCACGGTCTCCCAGGAACACCAGAGTACCTCTTCTATGAAGTGTCTAACGGGGTCCCCAGTGGCCCCATGCCTGCTCTGGAGAGTGATTTACGCCTGATGTTTGATTTCCACCCAGGAGGGGGAATGCCATTTGGGTATTTACTTATGAGTTGAAATGTGCAGAGGTGCCCAGAGGATGCCATTCCCTGGGGAAACCCTGCCAGTGGAGGGGGCAGCCAGGCACTGTAAACCACAGGTTTGGTTTAAGGCATTTGCTTATTGGCACCAAATTATTTGCTTTGCCTCTGAAGAAAGCTCTTCACCTTTGTGAGACACAGCCTCCATTCTCTGAGGACGTACCACTTCATGATGCAGAACAAACAAGCCTTTAAACCATTAGTTCTGTTGCCAACCAGAGGACAAGTGGCTTGCGTCTTGTGCCTCCACCCCCTCACCTGCTGAGCCCTATAACTTTCAGGCTGGACACCCCTCCAGCCAGGCCAAAGCCACTCGGCTTCCCACTCCGCAGGGTCCCCGCAGTGACGGCATGGGTGAGTGTGGGATGGGATGGGAGGGGCAGCACTGCTGCGTGTAGCACCCCGGCACTTTGTCTTCGGCAAGGCTCCCTTCTTCCCAGCCCTGGCCATCCCAGCACTAAGTCCATTACATTGTCTGGGCTCACTGTGCCCCAGGCTGGGAACTGGAGCAGGAGTCTGCATGTTCTGATGTTTTCAGGCTGTATCAGCGTATCTAGATTGTCAGTCCATTTTAAAAGCCTCATATTTACCAAACATTCTTCATCATCTTCAATTCTCCAAGGAAAGTATTGAATACCCTAGAATAGAAAACTAAGGTTTTAGATATTCTTGCTTAAGGAGCAATATTGAACAGGTATCAAGATCTGGAGGTTAGATGCCCGAAAGCATACTGTCCCCAGAAGAACAGCCAGGAGAAGCTGATACCCTTCCTTCCATCTTCCTCCTACTCAGTCCTTTTGTGACCATTTATGAGGGAATGGGCCAGCAGTGGAGTGGCCATTGCTTCTCTAGAGCTTAAAGAAGAGATGCCTTTAAACATGCCTCTAAACACAAGTGTATGAAGACACTAAACGTTATGTAGAAATTGAGAAGCAAATCACTGCCAAACCTACCACGCTGCAATAGGTTTGCCTCTGGTGCTTTCTGAGCAGTGGAGGGATTTACATCGATAATCTGCCAGGGTTCTACATCTCTTATACTGTGAACAGATTTTCCCAGGGGCAGGTGTCTCCACAATGCTCCGTTCTCTGTGGGTCAGTGTAAACTTTCTGTTATCTTGCTTAGACATAATAGTTTAGAAAGGGTGCTCATATCCCTCTGAACTAGAACAAACCAGAGCATCTGGCTACATCTGGAAATTCTGAAGTAGCCATATAACCATATAAAAGACATAATTAGCACCAGCCAGGCAGAAATTCCTGAAAGCTCGTGCTGCTCCTCTTGGTCATGCTGCTTTCACACAGAGCAGTGAAATGCCCACAGCCCTTCCTGGGGCTTGCTGCCACCCACACATCGGGGTTCTTACTGACAACAAACCTGGCCCGGAGGCAGGCATGGTCCCAGCTTATACCATGTGCATGTGTTAGGAGTGGGTGATGGGAGCTGGGAGGGAAAGGGATTCCTCCCTCTGTGCTCACCCTGCTTGTTATCTCCAGCCCCAAGACTTGGGTTTATAGGGATTTCTGATTACAGTCCCCTTGAGTGTGGACAAGGTTTTCACCCTTCTTCTGTCTCAAAGCCCACCAATGGCAGATGCCATCGCTGATGATTCCTGTCAGTAAGTGTGTGTCAGCACATATAAATAGTGAATTGGGGCTTAGAGCTCCAAGAGGGAGCTCGACGCATAAAGAAGTTGATTTGCTTATTTTATTCTGCAGGTCAGGGTGTCAAACAGGATTCATGGCTCTCCAATGGAAAGGTTACGATCATTTTCTGCTTTTTCCGATCTCTTCCCATTTCAGCTTCCCAGCACCTTTGTCCCCTGATTTTCACCTGCCTGCTGGCCCTAGCAGCATGTCTGCCTGCCTTGGACATAAGAAACTTGCATCTCCTCAATGGCACGCTGGATGAAATCATGAACATTCCCCCAGAGCCCTCCCAGTTCGGTAAGTGTACCACTTAGAAGGGAGGGGCAAACAAGGCCACATTCAGTCAGATCCTACACAGACCTCCTCACCAGCCTAACCAGACCCCTGTAACATGGAGGAAGGACTAAATACTGCTCGATGTGTGTGCATGCCAGTGTAATATAGACAGTCTTACTGGAGCAAGCGACACCTCAGAGTCCTCCTCTGCTTGCTGCCTGTCTCTTCTGTCTGGCATGAAGTTCTTCTGTCCGTAAGTGAAGCCAACAGCACAAAGCCCAGAGTTATCAGGATCCCAGGAGAAGGGACAGGTTTGGTCTCATTGGCAGCAATACCAAGCCAAGGGTGTTGTGGGCATGGGCTCTTCCTTGGAGAAGCAGTATTGAAGACGTTAATGCAAATAATCACAGTGTGTTTTGAGGACATGAAGAACAGCTGCCTCTGGAAAACAAAAGGCCAGTGAAGGACTGAATTAAAGAGAGAGTGAATGCAAAGAAGAACTAAATGAAGTAATACAAAGAGTCTAAGCAGTGACACTGACACAGCAAGCAGGCAGATGATGGCACAAAGTAGCCTACAAATACCAAGTCATACGGGAGCAATGAGGGAGCCTCTAAGAAATGGTTATGCAATAAAGTTGGGGGCTGTGGATGGGACATGGCCCAACAGAAATGGCCAGTTGCCTTCCAAGGGAGGAGGAAGAATTCTTGCCAGAACAGCTCGATGTCCACGTGTTCGATGCTGGTTTCACATCAGCCTTCATTGCAAAGGTCAGCTGTCAAAACTGCCAATACAGGGAGCAGCCATGGCTGTGACAAGAGCTTGGGCTTCACCAAGAACAACAAGTCTGAGTAGAGAAAGGGGGTGTGCTCTGGGCTTCACACTCCTCTCTCACTCAGACCACCCTGCAAATGTGAGCAGCACAAATTCAAGATGGGTAAGGAGGGAGGCATGCTAGGGAAGACAGGCTTGACTTGTGGAGGGGCGCTTCCAAATGGATGGGAAGTGAAGACAGAAAGGAGCAGGAGCAGACTGTCGCTTACAAAATGAACAGGAGTGATTACCTTCATATGATCATAAGTAAATACCATGTTACATGAGTGTTTCTACTGCACTTTAGCAACCCTCTTTCCAGTTTTTTCCAGACCCCTTAAGTCTTTCCCACACAGAGTATGTCCAAGTCCTTCTCACCAAGGAAGCATCTGCCCCAGTCTAACGCATAAATTCTGCTAACTACTGACTGGCTGATACCTGAAGTGGGAAAGTCCCTATGGGATTAGGAGCAACAACAGCAAAACAGGAATATCATCTGGAGAATAACATGTTCTCCCAGCAGGCTGTTTGAGATATATACTCTCAGCACTCACTCCTGTCTCCTCTGTTCTTGTTAATTCAGATAACTAATACCCAACATGTTCGACAGGTCAGAGACGTTGCCCCCCGCCCACCAGCAGGCCATGGTAAGTCTCTTCTCAAGGACTACATCTGCTCAACAGGTTTCACCATTGCTGGGTTCATGAGGAGCTCTCAGCCACTTTAGCCCATGTCCTACGTGCACATCGGCTTCTCCCAGGAAAACTGTGGGTTTACTGATAGGCTGCAGAAGCCCCACAGCTCATCACCCTGGGGGGACCCTAGTACTAGCCATGTCCTGGGCTCAGTAGTTGTGAGGATCTTTAGCAGGGGGAATTTTCCACCTAAAGATCCAAAATGGAAAGTGATGATTCATTGCTGTCCTCTGGGAAGTTGTGATTGGTTATTTTTCTCTTTTCACTAAACAGTTGATAGAAGACTGGGTAAGGCAGGGTCTGACTGTGTTACTGAACTGACTGAGTCAACAGTAGCCCATAGGAACACAAGACAGGTCCTCTCTGGGTAGGAATAATCAGCATTCTCCCAGTATTCCCCTGGGTAGTGGGAGTAGAGCAGGTCCCTTCCCAGCAGTGTGTAGGTGCATTCAGCTGTTTGCTGCATAAGGTACTGACATTCTGGAGCACTGAAAGGCCATAATAAAATCCGAAGTCAGGAAGACCCTAAAGAGCCGGTCAGGCAAGCCCACAGAAGACTGATGGATTTTCCCTAATGACATCACAAGGGCTGATTTACTCATTAGCGATATGGTTGTCTTGGTCACACTCCAGGGTTTCTGAGACTACCATAAAGTAATATAAAGCTCTAAAGCCTCCATGCTGTAACAGCAAATGGCTTTATAACCCAGGTTTGCACTTGTCTGTGCTGTGACACATCACCTGCATGCTACAGACAAATCCCCACAGCACTCTAAGACCGAATCCAACCTGACCTAAGTGCGCTGCGTGCTGGGTGAAGGCAGCACCTGCCTTGGTCTCACCAGGACAAGATATTTTGGCAGCGTGTTCCCATCAGTTTGAATTCTATCCTGCAGAGATACGAAGCCCAAGTCTTATGTTGATCATTTCAAGATTTCAATTTACTCCTGCAAGCACAAGGCAGGAATATAGCCCAAGAATGTGTGTGCAAAAGGATATAGGAACCAAAGAAATACCAGGTGCTTTCAGTGTCTCATTGTGTGGTATTTAATAACCACCTCTGCTTCTTGCCCCAGGCTGGCCCAAAGACTGCAGTGAGGTTTCCGCTGGCAGCCATAGTGGCGTCTACATCATCCAGCCGAAAGGGCTCCACCACATTGTGGTGTACTGTGAAATGAATGTGACACATGGGGGCTGGACGGTCATCCAGAGGAATCAGAAAGACACACCAGTCACCTGGGCTGAGTCCTGGAGCACCTACAAGTACGGCTTTGGGAACGTGCGCACTGAGTACTGGCTGGGCACTGAGTACATCCATCAGATCGCCAAGCAGAAGGTCTACCAGGTCAGATTTGTCATCCAGGACTCCTCAGACAACATCCATTTTGCAGACTACAACCTCTTCAGTGTAGAAGATGAGTCCCATGGCTATCGGCTGAGGCTGGGCTCCTACGCAGGGACAGCAGGGGATGCCATGACCTCAGACAATCCCAAGACCATGCATGACAACATGAAGTTCTCCACAAAGGATCGAGATCAGGACACTTACAGTAAGAACTGTGCCTACAGCTATGAGGGTGGGTGGTGGTTCTCAGCCTGTTACTCTGTACGGCTGAATTTCAAGGGTGGCATGACATGGGGCAGCCTGTGCAAAGGGAACTGCAAATCCTCCCTTATCCTCATCAAACCAGCTTCATATTGTTAGTGCTTCTACCCCCAGCTGTCCATACTGGACACTCTGCAAAGGCTCTGTATGGCCAAAGAGTTCAAGCCTTTCTGGAGCGGAGAGAGGAGCCCAAGGGTAGTAGGGTTGTAGTGAAATGTCACTTTCCAATTGCCCTCTCTGAGTGCAGGCTCCCCCTCTGCTCAGCTATTTTCCCCTACGCTTGTCAATGATTCCTTGTTAATACATTCATAATCAAGAATAAACAATTACTTGTGAGATGTATGGATTCCACACGTACCTTCCCTGCGGGAGGAAGACACCCAGCCCTGGAGTGACTTTTCATTAGAGATTCTTAGCTGCCTCCAGAACTCATAGCAAGCAAAACAAGCTACATGCCACAATTTTCCATATGCTCTGTGCCTCTCTGCATTGTCTGGTAAAGCATCCCAATAAATGTGCTTCCTTGAGCTCATTCGCCATTAATGAACATCTGTCCTGTATCTCTGATGTGCTCCCACTGAGACCCTAGAGTGCTAGGGCCCAAGCGAAGGGCTAGGACTGAAGTACTGGAGCTTATGGAGGGGAAAAAAGCCTTGAGTGGTTCTCACAAGAATGGATGTAAGAAAGTTAAATCTAGTTACACTGATCTATATCACCTGTGATCTGCACAGCAGGATTCAGAACGAACATGACATGGCAGAGAACTCTTCCCACATCATTACCACAGTCACAGTCCAGGGGCAAGAGCTGTGCCAGTGTCCTGGTACCAAGGTTCCACTCCTGCCTCGAGGCTGCATCTGTCAGGATTTGTTCCTTGTTACCTGTTTGCACAGTCATGCCAAGATCCTGCAGAAACATGACTTCAAAGTCATCGGAAGATCTGTCTGCTGTGGGCAAGAAGCAGTGAACTTAAATAGAAGCAAAAGAGAAGTAGGTTAAGTATTAGGAGGCACTACAGAGGGAAGACATCACTATAGGAATAGGTTCACCATACCCAAGTTTCCAAGACCAATTTAGATGTGCAAAGATTCAAGGTGAGTTTCCAGCAGAGATGTCCTGTAACGGAGCTGAGCCTTCAGGCAAGTTTCTGCTCCTTGAGTGTTTCTTTTAAGGTCTCTGAATCCCTACAAACACTTAGTGACCTCAATATTCTGCAGCAAGCAGCTCCCCATCATGAGTCGGGGCAGCATCTCCCCTACATTTCCCATCCCCCAGGGGATGAAGGGGACCTGCCCAGAGCTGGCATCTCATGGCTCCTGAGCAGTTGGGCACAGCAGTGTCAGGATGTCCCCAGGATGCTCAAGTGCAGTGTCAGGGGTGAAGGCACTGAAGTGACAAGTGGGATGCACATAGTGGGGTGCAGGCACACGGGCACACACAGTGCAGTGCAGGATGCTACACTGTGCAGTGAGGGATGTACGTAGTGCGGAGCAATGCAGGATGCACGCAGCAGTGTGCAGGCAGAGGATGCACAGAGCTGGGTGAAATGCAGGATTCTCCCCCTCTACTCCACTCTGGGGAGACCCCCGCCTGCAGTTCTGCATGCAGCTCTGGAGGCAACAGCACAAGAGGGACCTGAAACTGTTGGAGTGAGTCCAGAGGAGGCCATGGAGCTGCTGCGAGGGCTGGAGCAGCTCTGCTCTGGAGCCAGGCTGAGAGAGCTGGGCTGGGGCAGCCTGGAGAAGAGAAGGCTCCTGAAGGGGAGACCTGAGAGCAGCTCCAGTGCCTAAAGGGGCTGCAGGAAACCTGGAGAGGGGCTTTGGACAAGGGATGTAGGGACAGGACAGGGGAATGGCTTCATCCTGCCAGAGGGGAGACTGAGATGAGCTCTTAGGCAGAAGCTCTTCCCTGTGCGGGTGCTGAGGCACTGGCACAGGGTGCCCAGAGAAGCTGTGGCTGCCCCATCCCTGGCAGTGCTCAAGGCCAGGTTGGACACAGGGGCTTGGAGCACTGCTCCAGTGGAAGGTGTCCCTGTCCGGAGCAGGGGCTGGAAGCTGGATGAGCTTTAAGGTCCGTTCCAACCCAAACCCGTCTGGGACTGTACGTTTCTGTGATGGCTCTATGACAATTCTATGCACACATGGGGGTGCGGTGCCAGTTTCCCCAGCTCCCCAGACGGAGGCGGCGCGGCGCAGAACCGCAACCCCTTGCTCTCAGCTGCGGCTCCTTTAAGACCGGCGGCGCGCGGCGGGCGCGGGGCGCGCGAGGCTCCCGGTGCCGGGGAGTGGTCCCGTGGCGGCGGGGGGGTCCCCGGCCCATGTCGCGGCCCATGTCGCGGCCCCCGGTGCCGCCCGGTTCCCCGCGCCGCCTCGGCGCTCTCAGCACCGCTCAGCTCCGCGCCCTGCTGCAGGACGAGCCCCGGCTGCAGCGCGCCGCCCGCCTCAGCAGGAAGGTAACGGGAGGAGGAGGCCGGGGGAAGCACGGCGGGGAGCGGGGGGAACGCACGACCCTGCCCGGGGGACCCGTGTCCTGCTGCTGCCGGGGCGCTCCCAGTGCGCGGGAGGGAGCGGCCCGCAGCCCGGGCACCGCGCGCTGCGGATCTGGGCAGCACCCACCGCGCCCTGGGGGTCGTTGATCCTCCCTCGATCCCGGGAATCCGCCCGGGGGCTATGGAGCAGCGGCACCCATCGGCTGCCTTACGGGGAAACCTCGGCCTGGGCGTCCCGGGCGGCGGCTGCCTCGGGGGGTTCGGCGGCCATCGCCGGCGGGCAGCCTCGGGCCGGCAGAAGCCGCTGCCCAGGTGAGGGGGAGGCCTCGGCCGCTCGCTGTGCCCTCCCCGCCCCGGTGCTCCTCTGTGCCCGCAGCCCCCCGCGGGAGCAGGGTCAGGGCTCTCGGGATCCTCCTCGGCCCCTTTTCAGCAGCTTTTCCTGGGTAAAAGCAAAGGGAATAAAATAGAAAATCCTGGCAAAGCGCGGCCCAGCTCCACTCCTGCCCTTGCCTGGGATGAAGGTGTGTGCACAGCCGGGGCAGTGCGCAGCCCTCTCCTAACATCCTTGGTAGCCAACCATGAGGTTTGCCCCATTCATGGCAAGCTGCATCCCCCCAGACACAGGCTGCGGCTCTCACTGGTCCTGCCCGTTTCTCCCGATGCTGACACACAACCCCTGCTCCCGTGCCCACAGTTCCAGAGTCTGCAGCTGGAGCGGGAGATGTGTTTGGCTTCGAACTGCAGCCAGGCCAAAGTGAACCTGTCCCTGCGCCCGCAGCTGGAAGACGGGAAGGCTGCCCTGGCCATCAAGTACCAGGAGCTGCAGGAGATACGAGAGGCATGTTGGGACAAGCAGAGGCGCTTGGGTGAGTGGAGCGCTGTTGATGGAATGAGGCAGAGCATCCCGCCGGGGTGGGCTCAGCATCCTCAAACCTGCTCCAGGGAAACCGCCCACTTGGGAGCAGTGGGGGGTGATGCTGCTTGCAATGGGATGGATGTCAGGTGGGATGCAGGTGGTTCCAGGGATGTGTTTGGGGGTGTTTCAGTTTGGGGAGGGAGGGAGCTGATGCTGGGGGATGGGAAAGACCTCAGCCCCAGAAATAGGGATGTCCTGGTGAAGGTTTGTTGGCAGCCCCATCCTTGCCTGACACAGAGGCGTACCTGGAGAACTGGAGCCCACAAAGCGCCCTGGGCAAGCTCCAAGCCAAGCTCGATGCCTCCGAGGCAGAGTCAGAGGTGAGTCAGGCAAGACCCCTGTGCTCCTGCCTCTTCCTCATCTGTGCCCCGGTTACTCTTTGTGCCCTCCCACATGCCAGGCCCTGAAGAAGAGCCCAGAGTCTGGGGGTGCTCAGTCATCTGGGCTCCTTCTGTGGTCCCACAGCTCTCTTGGCTTCGTGTCCCACAGGCACAGGTAGAGCAGTTCCTGGCCCAGGACCTGCCCCTTGACTCTTTTCTGGAGTCCTTCTGCCAGAGTCGCACACGCTCCCATATCTGCCGGACGCAGCTGGAGAAACTTCAGGAGCTGCTGCAGAAGGACTGGGTGGGCACGGACCCTGCGGGCCCCACGGGGTGCCGAGGGGCCCTGCCTAGCCTAGCTCCAGTCCAGCCTTGCCCCATTGCAGAATGGAGTAGTCCCCAAAGCTTTCAACCTCTCCTATGGCTTTGTGCCCGCCTTTCTCATCCCCTCTGAGGCTGCTGTACCCTTTGCAATGCCAACTGCACCTCCCAGACACCATCTCCCAGCCCTGGGACACCAGCCAACATCTCCCTGCTCCAAAATCCCCAGCCTTGGTTCGCCCCTGCACCTCGTCGGACACATCCCCCTGCTCAGCCCTCAGCCCTCCTGCAGACAGCAGGAGCAGAAGCAGGAGCTTCCGTACCGGTAGCAGGGCAGGGATGGGGGATGTCCCTGTCAGTTCTGAGGGGCTGCTGAGCGTGTTGGGCAGGCAGAGGGTGGGTGCTCACAGAAGGATGTAAGTGCTTGGCTGGGGGTGGGATGAGGCGGGTGCTGTGGCTGGGCAGTGGGTTCTGCATTTGGGAAGCTGCCTGGGGGAGGTCTCTGCATCCACAAGAGGAGTAGGGACAGGAGGTGGGGGCTGGTGGTTTGTGGGGATGTCAGTGGGCTCAGTCAGGTGGGAGGTAGCAGGGAGGAGAACCCAGGAGCACGGGGCACCATGTGCTTTCTAAATAAAGGCTCTTTTCCATGCTCTGTGTTACTCTGGCTATGAGCAGAGGGATGGGACAGGCAGGGGGGAAGTGGTTCCAGGGGGACACTTGCCAGGCCTGCAGAGGACTGAAAATCTAGCAGGATCCTCCAGCCTGGGGAGCCCCCAGGTGCTGGAGCTGCACTTGCCTCAGCCCATCAATGCCCTGCAGTGTCCCTTATGCTGTTTCTAGCTTTTGATTTGGTTTCAGGTTGTTCTCATGCTTTCAGCCCATCTGGTTATAGCATTTTTTTCCTATTTCCAGATGCCTGCCCACCCTGCAGCTTGGCACTGGTATGTAGATTGCTTAGAAAATAGTTTCTCCAACCCTGGTGTTGGTCCTTATCCAGTTTGGAGCACGTACTGCCCCAGAGCAGTGGTTCTGACAGGGAGTGTAGGTGCAGCATTAGTGCACTCAGTGCTTCTGGAGAACCTGGCAGCACTGGGCACCTGCCTCCTCACTCCTAGGGTGTGCAGTCAGCACCTCACATACAGGAGCAACAGCCCCTTCAGCAGGGCCTGGGCTGTGGACAAAGCTGTGCAAGTTGCAGGCAGAAGCACTGGATAACAGGTGGGAGCTGGCAGCAGCACAGGGTGACCCCTGTGCCCCTCCTTGCTTATACAATGGCTTTCTCTGCCTGCACTAAGTGCTGCCGCTCCTGCAGGGCAACCTTCAAGAGGGGTCAATGTGCCCCCACTCACCCCGGTGAGGAGGAGGAAGTGTTGCCTCCAAGCGTGTACCTGCATTCATTTCTGCACAGCCCCTGCAGCAGCCTGGGGCAGCTCAGCCCCAATGCACAGCCAAAGGCAGGCAGGGCAAGCAGGGACCCGGCCTCCCCAGCCGCTCGCTGGGCCTGGCAGCAGCCTCCAGCGCAGGAGGAACGGGCCTCCTGGGGGAGAAGGAGTGTCCCAGCGTGACAGCCTCTGGAGACCCTTTGAGCCACAGCCCCAGGGCTGCAAATCCCCGGGGCTGGGCCCCCGCTGTGGCAGCACCCGCTGTTAACACAGGAAACTCTATTAACCATTAACTCCATTAACAGAAGTCCCTGCAGGGGATGCTGTGAAAGGAGGGGGAGCTGCCCCCCTGTGCTGCTCAGCACCCTGCTCACACAGCCTGCAGCTCACTGACCACCTGGAACCCACAGAGACCTGCCGGGAGCCCAGCTTAACCCCTTCCTTTCCAAAGAGCAGCCCAGCTTCTCCAGATGGAGGGGAAGAATCAGAGAACCCGAGGTTGGAAGGGATCTCAAGGATCATCTGTCCAACCTTTCTAGGCAAAGCATGGCCTAGACTAGATGTCCCAGCACCCTGTCCAGCCCAATCTCAAGTGAGTGTCCAACTCTGGGGAGTCACCACTTCCCTGGGGAGATTATGCCAACAGCTGATTGTTTTCATTGTGAAAAATTATCCTCTTGTGTCCAGTCAGAATCTCCCCAGGGGTAACCTGTGCCCATCACCCCTCATCTTTCCATTTCCCTTGTAAAAAGGGATTCTCTATCTCCTTTGTAGCCACCCTTTAAATACTGGGATGACAAGGTCTCCCCTGACCTTTCCTCTTCCAAGGCTGAACAAAGCCCACCCTCTAAGCCTTTTCTCACACATGCTCAGTCCTTGGATCATTTCTGTGGCCCTTCTCTGGATCCTCTCCAGGGGGTACATCACACGTACACAGCAAGTACTGTGTCAGAGGCAGCACAGAACAGGGCTACAGTGGGCAGGACTGAAGCCCACAGTGGCTTAGGGCGGCCATCCTACCCATTCCCACTGGGTGCAGGCAGTATACCCACCCCTCCCAGCATGACCTCAGGGTAACAGGGCCCCCCCTCCCCACCCTCTTCTTCTGCTTGCTATAGACACCATGTGGAACACCAGCTTGAGCAATATCCTCCATTTTCCAGCAAGTACAAGGAATATTTACCAGCCAAGCCCACCAAAAGAAAGCTATGTCGTTTTGTCACCAGTCTATGGCTGGGTATCTTTAATGTTCAAGAGACCTCATGGAGAAACGAAGAACCAGTAATACAGCCCAAAGTCACATGGACTAGCTCACTCATGGTGCCTTGGTACTTCACCTCCCAACTTCAGACACAGAGCAGCTTATTGGAGCAGCTCTTCTCTGTCCCAGTGTTAAGGGGCAGAACGATTCAGGCAGTACACCATCCAGCCTGCTCCTCCTGCTCCACGCATGTACCATACCAGCGCCTCTCTCTGCCAGGAAGCTGGTTCAGACCCTGCCTGTAGGAACAGCCCCAGGCTTCAGCACTACACAGATTCAAGAAATATCAATCCAGCCTGGAAAAGAACACTTCCTGCCAAACTTAGCCAGAGAAGCTGCCTCTGGTCCTTCAAGTGACTTGGTTTATACCATAAAAATGCACCAGCATGTGACACAGAGCCACAACTCCAGACTTTCACTCTGTAACCAATGCTCTGACAACCAGAGAGGATCCTGGAAACCTCTGTCCCTGAGCTGAATGTGCTCCAAACACACAGCAGTCTCCACAGTCTGCAGCTGGAAGTGGTACAACGCTTTCCAGAGAAGGCAGAAAGCTCTCCTGTACAGCACATACCCTGTACCATCCATCAGACATTACAGTCCCTGTCACGCTACTGCCACAGGCTCAGTTCCACACCACAGAACTCCGCAACTGTTCTCAACGGAGAACACAGGGCATTTGCTTTTAACATTTTTGTGTTGAGAGAATACATAACCCAGGAGCACTGTGGTGATAGGCGAGGGTTTGGCTCCTGCACAGACTGCTGCCAGCCAGGCCCGGCAAACCCAGTGCAAAGTAATGCAGATGAAGTCTTTGGACACTCAGAGATCAATACCATGAAGCTTCACTAACTTCATGTAGTACCAGCATAGCACAGGTGAAGTTTTCACCTGAGGAAAGGCAGCAGCTCCGAGAGACAAAACCTTTAGTTGTTAAAACACTCCAGTACTTAAACAGGCAAATACGCTTATGTGCAAATGATGCTTAAATACATGTAAAACACAAGTAGTGCCACTCAGTGCTCAGAAGTGTACCACTCCCAGCCACAAAGGCCCATGTGTGATGGGTTTGTGCAAAGTTTCTGGCAAGCCCTAGGCGGGACAGGTTCTTCTGAACACAGAAGTGTTTTGAGCAGCACCTCCAGATGATGTTACACACTGACCAGGACACAAGCTGCCAGGAGCCCAGATTTCTTTCTTCCAGGCTGCCAATGCCAAGACTTCCTTTCAGGGCAAGTCCTGAAGAGGGCCAAACAAGGACAGTGATGCAGTGTGGAATCCAACACTCTTAAAATTCCTCAAAGATGTAGGTGTGACAGCACAGAGAGTTAATCTCTTGGACTAACAGAAAACCACAGCGAGCCATAAACCAGCACCAGTGAGAGCACCCCCATGAACACACACCACACACAAACACCACTAACAGCCAGTTTAATCTCTGCTGCGGTTTAGGACAGGCATGTGGCTCCCAGCAAGGTCAAACAGTAGTGCCAGTGGAAGGGACATGTCACAGTCCACAAAGCAGAGTCCATGAACTGCATTCACTTGTCAGGCACCGTGTGTAGGCCATATCAGCAGAGGGAACACACTGCAGCCTGTTGGTTCCCTATACCCCATCTGCAGAATCATGCTACTAGCAGGGGTACGTTGCAGCCTGTGGAGCAGAGCCCACAGATGATATCCAGTGGTCACATGCCGTTGACAGGTCACTCCTGCAGAGGTCACATCGTGTGTGCACCGTGCCTACCAGTTGCCTGCTGCATCTGAAGGTTGGGCTGGCAGAGGGGTCTGGTCACAGCACATGGAGCAGGGCCTGCACATGGAGCCTGCTGGCCACATACTGGGTCTGAGGGTTGCAGCAGCAGAAGGGAAGTGTCACAGCCTGGGCAGCAGCCCCTGCACACGATGCCTGCCGACTGTGAGAACGCAGGGGATGTCCCCAGCCACTCTGTGCCACCTGGCAGCGATCCGGCCCGGCGTGGCCCTGCTGTCACTTGAGGCCGTAGAGGAGAGCAATACCCAGAAGGAAGAAGAATCCGACTGAGAGGTCAGAGAGGAGCCGAAAGCGTCCTTGGGCAGCGACTTCCTCCCGGTGGAGGCGCAGCTGCTCCCGCCGCGCCCGCAGCACCCGCTCCCGCTCCAGCTGCTCCCCGTAGTGTGCCCGGTAGAAGGCGTCGAAGTCGAAGGGTGTCGGGCCGGGCCCGCGGCGGGCGGCTGCGGGGGCGCGGGCAGGCGGCGGGGATGGGGCGGTCGGGCGGCCCGAGGGCTGCGGGGCGCCGCGCAGGTCCTGGGCGCTGAGGAGCCCGCGGTCGTACTTGCGGCGCAGGGCGGCGCTACCCAGCACCCGGTAGGCCTCGCTGACGGCGGCGAACCGAGCGGCGGCGGACGGCGCTCCCGGCGTTGCGGTCGGGGTGGTAGCGGAACGACTGCTCGTAGTACGCCGTCTTGATCTGCGCCGCCGTCGCCGTGGCCGGGACTCCCAGCACCTCGTACAGGTCGCGGCGCGCCCGCGGAGATCCACCGGCAGCCGCCTGCGAGCAGCGGAACGGCGCCGGGGCGCGGCCGAGCCGCGGCACTCCCGGGCCGGCGGGCAGGAGCCGCCACAGGCTGCCGAGCACGGGCGGCTCCATCGGGCCGCGCCGCCTCAGCCTGCCGAGCACGGCCGCCCCCGCCGGGTCCCTCAGCGGCCTCCCGCCGCCATCTTGGGCGCAACGGCGCCCTCCGCGCGCGGCGCGGGACAGTGACGTCACGCGGCAGCATGGCGGGCGGCGGGCGCCGGCCCGAGCACCGTGGGCCGCCCGAGCTGGTGAGCGGCGGGGGGGGAGCCCCGGCGGCGGGGGGGGCGCCGAGCCCAGCCCAGCCTCGCCTCACCGGCTCCGTCTCCTTCTCTTTGCAGTTCTACGATGAGGTCGAGGCGCGGAAGTACACGCAGAAGTACGGTGGGATGCTGGCTACGGGGCCTGTGGTGGGGAGCGGGGGGCAGTGGAGTGAGGGGGGGCCCTGCCGTGAGACCGGGGTGGGGAGCGAAGCCCTGCGGGGGGGCTGCCCCCGCCTGCCCGCTCCCCGCCTGTGCCTTACAGCTCCCGGGTGGTGGAGATCCAGTCGCAGATGTCGGAGCGGGCCGTGGAGCTGCTGGGACTGCCACGGGACCGGCCGTGCCTCCTCCTGGACGTCGGGTGAGCGCGGTGGGGCGGCTCTGGGGCTGGACACGGGGCGGGGGCGCCCCGGCCCTTGGGCAGCGGCGTCTGTCTGTTGTGGGCTGCCGCAGCGCTGTGGCTGGCCAGCATCGCCCTCAGAGCAGGCCCATAACCGCCGTGCTGCCCCTCTTCCTGCCTTCAGCTGCGGCTCTGGGCTGAGCGGGGATTACATCTCTGAGGAGGGTCACTACTGGATTGGCATGGACATCAGTCCTGCCATGCTCGGTGAGCCCGTTCTTCTCCCCTGCCACCCTTGCCTTGCCTTGCCTCGCCTCAGGGTGGTCCCAAAGGTGTGAGGTGGTTGCCAGAGCTGTTCTCTGTTCTGTGCAGATGTGGCCGTGGAGAGGGAGGTGGAAGGAGACCTTCTCCTTGCAGACGTGGGTGATGGCATTCCCTTCAGGCCTGGAACGTTTGATGGCTGCATCAGGTCAGTTTGTATACTTGGGTGAATTATTTGAATACCTGGCCTAAAGGGGATGCTTGGCAGTTCTGTGCTTGAGTAACTACTGCGCCTTGCTGGGTTTTGGCATAGTGACTCTCCAGAGGGATTTGTGTAACTGCAAAACAGAAGGCAGAGCTACATGGAGAGAATTAGTGCTGGAAGTACTAAGGGAGGTGACAGGCTCTGCAAAAGAATCAATGGCTGAGTGTCCCAGGAGTCTGTTTTCTTTCCCAGTATTTCTGCAGTGCAGTGGCTTTGTAATGCTGACAGGAAATCGCACAGCCCTCCAAAACGCCTTTATCGATTCTTCTCAACTCTTTATACTGCCTTGGTAAGTGTCCTGCTTTCCCAGTCAGGTCTCTGCCTACTTTGCCATCCTCGCTGGTGCATTTTAGCAAGATATTTTAAGTCAGGTATTTCAAGTAAATGCTGCTCTGAAGAGGAGGACTGGCAGGAGCACCCATTTCCTGTCTCCTTACCTGCCTATAGGGTCTGCTATGCTTCTCTGATCCCTGCTGTTAAGCCTGTGCCTTGTTGTGCTGTGGAGGAGCAGGCTCTGCAGTCTGAACAGCTCTCCTGGGAGACTTCTCCAGGAGGCTTTGGGGAGGAGGGTGCTAACGTCTAGGCTGGGAATTGAGTGACCGGAGGGGTTCCCCACACTGACTCACTGACACTTTCCTGTAGGCCCGAGGATCCCGAGCTGTCCTGCAGCTGTACCCTGAGAACTCAGAACAGGTACTGGACATCACTTAGTGGGGAAGAGGGACAGGCAGAGCGAGGCAATGAAGCTGTGTGCTCTCTGGGGCTCTGAATTTCTTCACATGAGATCTGTTTCTCTGTCCTTCACACCCTCTTTAAAGCTCTTCAAGAGCCCTAAGAAAAGAAAAACCTACAAGGAGAATGCTGTTTCTGTGGCTTCACAGGTTGTTTTGGGGTGAGCCTTAAAACTAAAGAAATTGGCAGGACAGAATCTGAATCTGCTGTCCTGGATTTTCTGCTCTGTGACTGCAATTGAAGTCTGGCCTGCAGTCACCAGCACTGTCCTGTAACTCCGTAGAGCTGGGAAATCCAGCCCAGTATCCCCCTCCTAGTAAGTGTGCTGTGCCAATTAATTCACATTAGACTGAGCAGCAGGGAGAACCAAATGAAGGCAGCAGAACTGGTGTCCCGGATGGTACTGCAGAGCTGGGAGTGTGGTGCAGAGTTGAACAGGAACAACCCATCTTCAGCACACGCAGCTGGGGCTGTGCCCCTCTTGGGCATTGCTGGTGGATGACTACTAAATAACTCTTGCATGTGCTTCTTTTCCAGCTGGAGCTCATTACTGCCCAGGCCATGAGAGCTGGCTTTACCGGGGGAATGGTAGTAGATTACCCAAACAGCACAAAAGCCAAGAAGTGAGTCTTGTGCCTTGGTGTTCGGGGTGAGGCCTGGGTTTAGCAGCGATTTTCTTTTCCCCAAGCTATTCATAGAATCATAGAACAGTTAGAAGACACCTTAAAGCTCATCCAGTTCCAACTCTCTGCCACAGCAGGGTTGCTCCAAGTCCTGTCCAACCTGGCCTTAAACACTTCCAGTGATAGTCCTGGACAGAGTTTACAGATTAGAACCAACTCTGTTACAAACAAAAATCGCAGTCTTGCTTGGGGACTGGGAATTATGTGCTGAATCCCAGCTTCATGCTCCTTATTCTTCTTCCTTTAGGTTCTTCCTTTGTCTCTTTGTTGGGGTGTCTGGCACATTACCAAAGGTGAGCAGCATCACAACGCAGCAGAGTTGCCTTCCTGGCTGCTGCGTAATGTGGGCGAGAATGGGAGCCAGGCAGCTCTGCACATGCAGAGTGATTTCATTTATACATTTGCTGTCAGTCTCACCAACCCCTGCTCTCCCTCAGCTATGGTTTTTTTGCCACGATTTCTGGAAGACCAGTTTGTTCCTACTCTGGTCCTTTCTCTCACAGAGCCCTGGGTTCCCCTTAATTTAGGTGACATGACTGTTGGCTCTGTTTGTTCCAGAGGAGAGCAAAACTTCCCAAATTTGCTTTTCAGGGCCTTGGTACCGAGTGTGCTGATGGAGAAGAGATGCACCAGGCAAAGTTCACCAGTGAAAGGTATCGTGTAGGAGGTGAAGTTCTTCCCAAGTTAGGGGGGGCTTATAAGGGCTGAGCTTTCTAAGCAAGGGGTGGGGTGGCTTATAAGGACTGGGTTTTGCCGACTCTGGGCCACAGTGCTGCCATGTGAGAAGTGACTGAAGAGAGGAGACTGGGAAGACCCTTGGCAACCCACATGGGCACTACTTTATCTTCTTGAAGGTGCCCAGACACAAGGGACGGAAGAGGTTAGTTTGGAGGGCTTTGCTGTGGTTGATGCTTACCCTAGCACTTTCTGTCCAGCTCCTGGCTCTCCAGCTCGGTGCTGTAGTGTAGGCCAGTAGTGACGTGAGGGGGGATATTTACAGTGTTGCTGATAGCAAGCATAGTGGTTTCTCTTGGGGAGGCAGGCTGCTGTGCCTAAAGCCTGGTGTTGCCTTTCTTTTGCTGTCAAATTGTTTGCTTAACTCTCTATAGCTGTGGCCTGGTGGGTTTCTACTGCTGTCCAGGTCTCCTCCCATGGTAGTGGTGCAGGGAGAAGCTCCTCCTGCAGCCAGTGGGAGAGACAGAGAACAGAAAACAGAGGATAGTCGTCATGGCTGCCAGGAGCTTGTGGCTGGCTTGTTTTCCTGCCTCTTACACTGCTCTTCTATGCTTGTTTAGTCCAGTGTCCAGGGAGTACCTCGTGTTGGAAGGTAATAGCAGAACTGGCAGTTTGCTGGGAAGCCAGAGCTTTGTCTGCTTTCTTTGGAGTAGAGCAGACAAGGGGAAGATGCTTGTGCTTAAGTCTGTATTCCCCCAAGGTACCACTACCCAGCGTACTGCTGATGATCCGAAGTGGCACAAGGGAATGCTGGCCTGCCACAGCCCATGGAGGGTGGGTATCCCTCAGTTCAGAGCCAGGGCTGGAAGCAGCCTCTTCCCTCAGTGCATCTGGAGCTGGACTGTTTGACCACCTACCCCTCTTCACCCCAAGGGTCATAGGAGAGGTACTCGCTGGTTTTATGAGGCAGAGGGCATGCCCCGTTTTGGGTGGCAATCATCCAGGCCAGAAAACTGCCCCTACACGTCAGTTCCTCTCTAGCTGCTGTCTGCTTTCTCTGCAGGACACGGTTCAGAAATGCCAAGGGCAAGTCTGTGAAGAAAAGCCGGGACTGGATCCTTGAGAAGAAGGAACGTAGACGACGACAGGGCAAGTAAGTTCAGCTGGGTCCTGCTTCAGCTGAGGCTGACTCTACTGGTCTGGCCTGCTGTCACCTGGTCAAACTCCTGCCATAAACCCGCTTTCCTTCCCCTCCCAGAATGATTGTGCTGAGTTGCTCTCTGATTTTCTCCACAGGGAAGTGCGAGCAGACACAAAATACACGGGTCGAAAGCGCCGCCCTCACTTCTGAATTGCTTTGGACACTGCTGATGTGGAATATAGCGTGTTGATGTCTCCAGCAAGCCTCTCATGAATGGCACAGGTGGACACTTCAGGCCTGGGACTTGCTGGGACAGATCTTTGTGGCTCTTGAAGGTATAAACTGGCTCCAGTGCTGTCCAACAGCTGTCTGTGAAGCTTCCAGCCCTGTTTTCCTGGTGAAGGCAGGCAGTACTCAGGCCCCTTGGTGTCTGCAATACCATTGTTCATGTTCTTGAGAATGCACTGAACCATCTGAAGCTCCAGGTGAGGCAGAACATCATGTTCACCCTCCACTAAACACTCAATGAGGCAGAACTATTGCTGGTCTCCTGTATCTTGTTCTCATTGTAGGGGAGTACTGAGGTATGCACCATAGCACCTAGTTCCTTGCCAGCTTCTCAGGCACCATAAAGGTGTGTCCCACAAGGGCAGGTCTGCAGAAGTGTTATTCCTGTGGCAATGAGTCCTGTGAGCACTTTGCATCAGGCCCAGCTTGTATGCTTTAGTTCTCCCAGGGCTGTCTGCACTCCAGCCCTTGTTCCCCATCATCTCCTCCCTTCCCCTGAAACAGAGGTGCCAGCCAGAGCTTTACAGTTACAAATGTTTATTCTACATAAAAATTCCACAAAATGGGAAGCTGTTTTGCACCCAAAGCTTTGGGAGAAGGGGAGGCTAGCAGGAAGGGAAAGGGTGAAGGAGAAAAGAGGCAACATACAGTGTCTTCCAGCCCAGTGAGACAGAGCAAGCCAGGGTCAAGATCCACATAGAAAACAAGGACACTTAGCTCACAGTACAGCAACAGTACAACTCCACGGGGAGAGGGGACTTGGAAAGCTTTCAAGTACATATAATTACTGAAAAAACCCCAAAATAATCCCCAGTTCGAGTGCAAGCTGTGCATGCCCCCCACTGCTTGTGGAATACTGCATCGACACGCTCCCGGTGCCGGGAGGGCAGGTGGCACTTGGAACAGAGGTGGGGTAACCCAAAGGACAAGCAGTCTGAGGTCAGGGGCTGGAAAGGAAAAGTGAAATGTCTCCCCAAAGCACATCCACACTGTTGGTGATTTGGTCTGTACATGCAACAACAGGTAGGTAAAAAGGAACTGAGCGGGGCTTCCCATAGTGCAGGGGTAATTATTGCACCAAAACACCCTCCCCTCACAGCGAGGACAGTGTGAACCTGCCTGTGGGGCAGAAGTGGCAGCCTGCTCCTCTGCCTCCCATGTGCTGGAGCCTGGCACCACCACTGCCTGCAGGATCCCAGCAAAGTGCCAGTGGCAGAGCTGCTGACTGTGGCCCCATCCAGCTCCTGCTGCTGGCGGGCTGCTGGTGGTGGTGGTACCAACAAGGAAGGAGCAAGTGTCACAGGCCCCTGGTACTGTTCTTAGCCTTGTGCCTTGACAGGGGTGGGCCACAGCCCTGATGTCATGTGAACTTGTGCCACAAAAGCCGCTGCTTGGAAGATAGAAAGATCACCTTGCACTAGCAGCAGGCATCGCTGCAGGGCGAGGGCCTGAGAGGAGCTTTTCTGCCTGCCCGCCCAGGAGCAGCCCTGCCAGCAGTGTTATTGCTTCCCAGAGGAGGGGACCCAGCTTTCTTGCTGGCTCAGCACAGTAGAGTATGGTGACAGGGAACTGTACTGGCAGGAGCAGCAGGCACCCGTGCATCACCTCCAGCTACCTCCTCCTAGAGCAAGGACCCTGCCCATGCCTGCCTCCTGCCCTGGAGGGGCTCCAGAGCTGGCCTGCTCCCTCTTGCAGGGCTCCCTGTGCCCCAAGCCCTTTTGTGCACACAGGCTGCAGCGCTGTAACTCACATCCGTCGTTGTGGGAATATGAAAGAAGGGGGCTCCAGAGTTGGCTGTTCCCATGGTTGCATCCCTGTGCTGGGCAGGGGACTGGGCTGGACATGCTTCCCAAGGGCAGCTGAATGCAACCAGAGGTTGTACAGTGGGACCTCGGGTAACGCTGGCAGGGAAAGAGCCATGTCTGGGTTGCTGCTGGGCAGAGCTGTGTCTGAGGAAGGTAGTGCTGTGTCTTGGCTACAGCCCACTTCCTTCCCCCGCCCAGCCATGGGCACCATGCATAGGGCCAGCTCCTCTGCTACAGCACCCAGCCAGGGTGGAGGAGCACAGGGACCCTGGTTGGAGCAGAGAGGTGAAATGCAGCTGCAGCTGGAGTACTCATTGACATCAGCTGCCCTTTTTCCTCTACCTGCACCTGGGCTTATGTCCAGACCCTATCCCAGTGTGTGGCTCCAAGTGCCTGCCCTGCTCTGGGTTCCTCAGTGGTGCTTTGGCATGTGCATGGGCCAGCTGCAGCCCTGGAATCTACAGAAGAATGTAAAGGCAGAGCCCTGCTCCCAGCCTGAGGAAAACAGACAGTGGCATCACAGGGTCCTCTGGAGCTGCCAGTAGGCTCAGGCCACCACAGTGGCTGTGTCCACACAGTGGGTGCAGCAGAGGGTACCCAGGTGCATCCACAGCATCCTGCCACGTGTGGGTCCTCTCCGGATGGCCCAGGGGATGAGTAGGCAGGAGGGCCTTGCTTGTGCCAAGACTGGAAGGAGCAGGCGGGTGCCAAGAGGTGGTGGAGAGATGGAAGGGGGAGTCAGGCACTGCCCTGCTCAGGAACTCATAGGACCAAGGAGGAGGAAGGCTGCTCCTCTTAGCTAGCAGGGGTGTGGATACAACAAGGGCTGCTCAGGGACCACAACAGGAGAAAGCTTGGCTACCTCCAGCCCCAGCCATAGATGCCTGTGTGGAGAAGTGAGCCTGGATGCAGCCCTCATCCCAGGCAAGTGCTGCCAGGGACTGTGGGCATCAGAGCCAGCCCCAAACCCCAGCAGACAGAGCCCAGGCCCGCGGGCAGAAGGAGCCAGGGCCACTGTGTGCCAGGGCTGTCTGACAGAGAATAATGAGGCTTTGGTGCAGGCAGAGCAACCAGTGAAATGTGCTGGCCTTAAAGTACCTAACAGGCCAGCACCAGCACGCAGCTCATGTCCTCATGTGGCCTGTCCCCATCCCCAGGCAGCTGATGGCCTAAAGCAGCAGCCCCTTATCCTACACTGCTCCATCAGGCACCCACTGTCACTAGCGGAACATCCAGCCCCTGGCACCCACACTGGGGCGAGGGCTTGCCTTGGAGGAGGGGCAGCAGGGATAGAGCCCTGCAGCCAGGCATGGCCACAGGACAGGCAGGGCCTGTCTGAGCACACCCCTGGGGAAGGGTCCCATGAGAGAAGCAGCCCAAGGAAAGGTGTTTGTAAGCACAGACACAGCTGACATGAGAGCTCTGGCTGGAGGTAATGGGGAAGCTGGGGGGAGGTTGACTGGGCACTGTGCTCCTGAGGAGCCCTGACACCCTGCATCCTTGGTTGTCACTAACGCAGACTGCCCAGCACAGGAGGAGCAGCAGTGCCCAAGGGCACCCCTGTCCCCAGCCAGCCACACAGGCTGGAGCAGTGATGAGAACTCGGGTTCCCTCCCAGGGTCCCCCTCCTGCCCATCACCATCCCCTGCACCCTGCCTAAGCCCCGGGGCTGGCGCTCCCTCCATACAGACGCACCGCACCGCACACACAGCGTCACAAACAACCATGCATTAGAAACTGAAATGCTGCTGGGAGGCTCCGGGGCTGCGTGGTTTGCTCCGGTGCGGCTGCGGCCCCGCGGCACACGCAGCTCCGTCCATCGCACACAAACAGTCCCGCGGGGTGAGTCTAGCCGAAAATGCCACCGAAGGTGGAGGCGATGACGATGCCCAGGATCACGCAGCAGATAATGATCATGATCTTCTTCTGCTCAGGTGTCCCAGCACCGGCAGGGAGAGAGGGGAGAGGGGACTGTGAGTTTGGGGGGCTGCAAACTGAGAGCTCAGGGCTGCACTCTGCCCCATTCCTGTTTCCTCATGGTAGGCTATGAGCAGCACCCTAGGAGCCAGAGGGGCAGGGATGGGCACCCCAGCTCTCCCTTCAGCCCTGGGCTGGCAAAGCTGAGCTGGTGGCTCCTAGCCCCTGAGCTGACACAGGACCAAGCAGCTGCCTCTGCACTCAGGGTCAGAGCTGGACCATGTCTGTTTACTGCTCTTCTTGTCAAGGGATGTGGCTCTCACAGCAGGTCTGACCCACAGGATCCATCCACCCTGTCCCCTTTTCTCCCCCCCAAGCAGCACCTCTGCTCCATGGCTCATTGGCATCGTTCACGCAGCTTGTGCCAGGGAGCTCTGCCTCAGTTGGTGACACCAGTGGGACCTGTGCTGTACCCAGTGGTGTTGGGTAAAGCAGAGTCCAGGCACCTGTGAGACTGTGCCATGCTGCCCGATCCTTGGGGCAGGCAAGGGCCTGTCTTGGGGCAGAGGAGTCAGCCAGTGCCATGACTCACCCGTCTGGCTTTGCTCTGGTACTTCACTGCTTTTTTGGTGTCGGACACAGCTCGCTCCACGTAGTCCACTGAGTGCTCCACGTTGTACTCGATGCGGTCAATCATCTCGCCCTGCAGAACGGGGACAGAGCCCACGTGCCCGCACGCACGCAGACGTGAGCTCCTTCCTGCTCTGCTCCCCAGCACCATGTGGACGTTGCCCTGCTCAGCAGCCCTGTGAGCAAGAGAGGGACCCTCAGTTGAAGCAGGTAGTGGGTGTCCCAGGGTGCCCTCGAGTAGGGGCTCTGTCCCAGAAGGGCTGGGACCTCTGTGCACATCCTAGCAGGGAGGCAAGAAAGGGTGAGGGTCAAGGGGTCTCCAGCCCGGTCTTGGCCTGGTAGCTGCCCTATCCAGTATCTCAGGTGACATCAAACTCACAACAGGATCTACACTGACACCACGCTGCTGAAACCAGAGGCATGGCGGGGGAGCAGGGACCACATCAGCAGTGCCACGTGGGATGCTCACAAAACCATGCACATGCAGGGACAACCAACTGCTCTCATCTGCACCAGCACCCTGCTGAGAGTGGAGGGCCCCACAGTGAGGCTGGCAAGGACTCCAGTGCTCTGCCAGAGCTCCTGCCCTGCTCTGCTCTGCCGGCTGCAGGGATGGGCAGGGGATGTGAACTGCTGTGGACATAGGACACAGGCTGGTGTGAGCTCTCCATCCTGAACGCACAGGGAAGCAGCCAGGTCCTGCAGCAGCAGGAGACAGAGCCTGAGAGTTCATGTCACTGGCAGGGTTGACAGGGGGTGGGTGCCTTGAAGCCCAGTGCCCTTCTGCATGGCACAGAGGGACTGCAGAGCCAGCGGGTCCTGGCCAGCAGCTCTGCAATGCTCATTTCTTGGCCTAATGTGGGAGAGCACAGGGCGTTACCCCCAAAGCACTGACCTCCACCAGGCTTCGGCTGCTCCCTGCCTTGCCTAAAGCTGCTGCTGCTTCCCACCTGTGCCATGCCTGGGGCAGAGCAGGCAGCTGCCAGCATCGCTGCCAGCCCGGCACCCTTCTGCTCCTGGTGCCAGCCTCCCACCCCACAGGGCAGTGCAGGGTGCTGGCACAGCGTAGCCCTTCGAGCGGGTCAGGCAACTGCAAACCCCCCACATCTGTCCCCCAGGGCAGACAAAACAGGCACCAATGCCACCTCACCGCAACCACCCCTGCCTGCCCACCACAGGCAGGCCCTAGCACCACCCGAGAGCCGCAGGCATGCAGGGCATGGCCATGCACAGCAGAGCATGCAGCACCAGCAGGGGCTCAGCGGGGCTTTACCTGCCACTGATGTCTCCTCGGGCCATGGCAGCATGGCGGGCAAGAAGTGGGGTGAGCAGAGACACCGAACACGCGCCCAGCTCAGGGGCTGGCGGCACGGGAGGGGCAGCCTGGCAGGACCACCACATCTGGTGGCACCCCAAGCTCACCCAGCAGGGCCCAGTGCTCCAGAGGAGATGGAGACTCTCCATCTGCATGACAGCCACCCACTACCCTCCTCCAGAGCCCATCACCGAACCTCTCGCCCTGGGCATGCCCCCAGCTCTCAGTGGCTCAGGCCCTGAGGAGCCCAGCTCAGCCCCAGTGGTACCCACATCAGTCCCAGACGCAGTTTTTCCTCTCAGCACCCATCCAAGCAGCCCCATCATCCTTCCACCTCTCCAGGCAAGCCAGCCGCAGGGCCGCAGTGTCTCCCTACCTGGCTCTCCACCAGCATGGCCATGTCCATGAACATGTCGTGCAGCTCTCGGATACTGTTCTCCAGTTTGATGATCTCGCTGTGCCGTGTCTCAATCTCGTTCAGTGCCTGCTTGGTGATGTTTGAATCCATAATGATCTGCAAGAAGACAGCACCACAAAGCAGTGTGCTTAGCCCCTCAGATGCTGGGCATCAAGAGAGGGGCACCCCACTCCACCCTCTGGCCCCTGCTCAGGCAGCATCATCAGGCGAGACCCAAGACCCCCGCTGCATAGGCTGTGCTCAACTCTCCACTGTGGCAGCACATTCACCACGCAGGCCCTCCCCAGGACGAGCCAGTGCTTACCCCAGAGGAGAAGATGGCTGGGTTGCCGCTCTCCAGCATGTCCTCCAGCTCCTCGCTGGTGGTGGTCCTCCCGGCTGCAAGTGACACAACACAGGTCAGCCATGAGCCCTTGCTACAGCCACAGGTCCTGCAGCCCTACTGCCGGGCGCTCCTGTCTCCATGGCATCTCCCTGGAGTGGAGTGTTGCAAAGCTTCCAGCCTGGAGAGTGCACCAGGTGGTTCAGAGAGCTGCCATCACAGCCACAGCCTGGCTCTGTACCTGCCCTGAGACCCTCATTTTAGGGGGTTCAAGGAGTCAGCTTGGCCCAGCTCACCCAGAAAGCCTGTGTGCCACTCCTGGTCAAGTTACCTGTTCCTGCAGGGCAGGGAGTGGTGCCAAACAACCAGCAGCCACCAGGACCCAGCTGGTGGGCTGGGAAGGAGGAGGGATTGAGAGCAGCAAGCCAAGGGCACCTCTGAAAAGGGGATGGAGGAGATGTGGCAGAGTGCAGGGCCAGCCCACAGGGCAGTGCTCCTGCTTCCAGTGCTGCTGCACCAGGGACTCGGGGAGGTGCCAGAAACCTTGACCCTGGTCCAAACCTTCACCACAAGTGTGTCAGTGCCCAGGGAGCATGGTGGAGGGACCTGCCTGCCTGCCTGGGGGAGGGAAAGAGGAAGGGAGGGAGGGAGGGATGGATGGGGGGACGGCAGCCCTATGAAGGACTCAGGGATACTGTTGGGTGATAAACCGGACATGGCCTGGCAGTGTGTGCTTGCAGCCCAGAAAGCCAAGTGTGTCCTGGGCTGATCACCGGAAGCATGACCAGCAGGGCAAGGCAGGGGATGCTCCTACTCTGCTCTGCTCTCCTTGAGGCCCCCTGAAGCCCTGCATCCAGCCCAGGGATTCCTGGCACAAGACAATGGTTTTAATTAATGGGTAGGGTGAGGTTCGACATAGAGAAGAAACGTGGTACCATGAGGGTGCTGAGGCGCTGGCACAGGGTGCCCAGAGAAGTTGTGGCTGCCCCATCCCTGGCAGTGTTCAAGGCCAGGTTGGACACAGGGGCTTGGAGCATCCTACTCGAGTGGAAGGTGTCCCTGCCCGTGGCAGGGGTTGGGACTGGATGAGCTCTAAGATCCTTTTCAATCCAAACCACTCTGTGAGTCCATGATCCTATGACATGAGTACAACAAAGATCCAAAGTCTCAGTAGAAAGGGCTGGAGACAAGTTACCTTGAATGTAGACCCGAGTCTACCCCAGGAACAAGGCAAGAATCAGGGCTGAAGACATATCTCTGCAGCATGGCTCAGATATGGGCTGGGTGGCCCAGATCTGATCTTATACAGCTCTTGGATCCATAGGCAAAGGTGGATGTCCTGTTTGATGCTGATCTAAACAGTGAAGACCTATTAGTGCCCCCAAAGCTGTACGAAGATGCAGCTCTACACGCATGGGTGGCAGGGGCAGTGTTATCCACTGCAGCTCGGACAGGTTTGCACTGCCTGCAGGGCATCTGGGATGAGCTGACTTCACCTGTAACAGCCCAGCATGTCACAAACTGCCACCAGCCTTCCCCTCTCTCCGGAGCCTCCTGCTCAGTTGGCTGCAGGGGCCAACTTCAGCGCTGTGCTGGCATTTCCATCCAGCGAGACACTTCCAGCCCAGATAAACGCTGCTCATTCCGGACATCAGAGTGTCACAGGAATCCTAAATCACTCATCTCAGCACCATGTGAGCTGCCCTGCTTTGCTGCCAGGGCCACAACGGCCCCAGACCTTCCTGGCTGACGGGCAGCCTGGGATACATGCACGGCTTGCCTCTCCACACATCAGTTAACCTGGTCTTGCAGAGTGAGGCAGAGGCTGATTAATTCTTGCAGGGCCTTTGGAGACAGCAGGTGCCTTATTTTTGGCTCCTTGGTCTCGCATTTAACAAAACTGTTCATAAAAACAAGTAGTGTCTGTGCAGCACCTTCACACCTACCACAGAAAGCTCCTCTAAGCTTCAAATCCAATTTCCCCAGAGAGAAACCTCATTAGATTTGTCTTAAAGGACAAAACAGAGGGGAAAAGCAAAGCAGCAACACTTCCCACCACAGGCAACACAGAGGCTTGTGCTGGCGAAGCACAGCTTCCAGCAGCAGACACCACAGTGGGGACACCGCTGAGGGAGGCACGGTCCAGGCAGAGGACAGCCACGGAGCTGCTGTCCTGCCATCACCAACACTGGGACACAGCACATCCTGTGATCCCTCAATGGCACCTTCGGGGCAGACCCTGGGAGGGCTGTGGGGTGCCCCAGGGGGTGGCTATGGCCTGGGGCAGTGATTCTACACCACCATTTCTTCTGTGACTGTCCTGCTTCCAGAGCAAGAAGCAGATCCGGGCAGGCTGGAGAAGCTGCCCAGGTGGGGGGAAGCCTCCCCAGAGCAGCTGAGAAGTCCCTGCTCTCACACTTTCGAAGTCTGAGTGACTTGCTGGCTTCAGTGTCAGAGCTCCTGGCTCCTTCTACCTTTGGATTCCTCAGCCGAAAAGAGAGCTGAGGATTTCACAGAGCTTCCTGCAGGCATCACATTCCAGATGAGCTCCATTCCAAATACCATGTCCAAGAGCCCCCAGAGCAGCAGGGGCTGGGACACACCAGGACAAACAGAGCCCTCTGCCCAGGAAGCACTCCTGATAAAACCTCAATAATCCTGTGGCTTTTGACATGCCTTTTTGTCAGCAGGGATTTCCCAGTGTCCTGACAGAGGAACCCAGCTCTTGCAAAGGACTGCGCACAGGATTGTGCACCTTCCCAGCACCATCCTGCCTCTGCATCTTCTCCACAGCTCCCTGCAAAGGGGAAGCCGGTCCCTCATCATCACTAACTAGGACGCCTCCTCGGCACCCAGCCACTGCACCACAGTGTGTCCTGAGCAGCCTTTTCCTTGCACCTCTTCTGACTCCGGCAGGCACTGACAGCCCCACAGGATAAACAGAGCAAAGAAAGAGATCATTTAATACAGCTCCATAATTCAAGCAAAGCATCAGAGTCCTTCCAAAATCCATGAGTAGAAAAACAAGAGGAAGGATTTTCCAGGTCTGCAGACAATAAGGACCTAAGTAAGCCCCTTCAAACTTTCTCTCTTAGAAGAGAGGTACAGGGATACCTCAATTCCTGTTTCCAAGCCATCCCTCTGGCTGGAGGGGTGACAGCTTGGTGTTAGCTGATGAGTGAGCCAGTCAGCTGGAGCAGTGACACACCCATCACCCTGCTTTACATGAAGGCATTTCTGAGCTTTGTGTCAGACGATCTTTCCATTCAGCCAGTGAGAATCATTTCTCTTATTATTATAGATCATAAAGACTAATCTTAACAGAGGAGAGGCCTGCACAGCCAAGGCTCCTTCTAGCCCTTCAAAGAAACTACCATGCGCCACTAGCACGCAGATTTCTGGGCATCTGCAGGTCCTGAAGGACATTCCCACAAGTGACTATCAAGGACACCATTCTGACTCAAAAATCTCCTACCTTATTTGTCACTGTGAGTTGTGAAAGGGAAGAAAACTACACATTTGCTCATAAGAAAACACTCAACCCTAGACTAGGATTCAGACTCTTTAATTTGAGCCCCCAAAACCATGAACACATCTGAAAATGAGATTATCTGCAAAAATCTCTTTTAATCTCTGCACGCCCTGACTTCTCCCTTGCTTGCTTGCTTATTCCCTTAATTACAGTGGTGGTGTGGTTGTTCTTTGCTGGGAGATGGTTGAAACTAAACTCAGTGTCACTGACAGCCCCAGAGAACCACCAGGACAGCAGGTTTTGCGGGCAGGCAGGACCAGGCTTCTCCTGATCTCAGTGCATGCTGGTGACATCCTTGGAGGTGTCACCTGGCATCCACCTTTGGACACCAGAAGACACCACTACTGCTGCCAGGAGCCACCAGGGTCCTGGGAGATGCCTGGAACAGGCATTGAGGCTTGCGCTCCTTGTCCAGCAAGGGAAACTGCTGGGAGCACAGAGTGCCCCCATTTCGAGAGGTCTGTTCTCTAGTTTCATGTTTAGTTTAGTTCACTGGCAATGACGGACACCCAGGGGAAAGGCAAGGCAAGACATGGGAGTCAGGAATCCCCACCAGCTTCTCTGAATTCAAAATGAGCTGTAACCAAGGAAGAAATATCCTCCCTGTGCTCTTTGAGCTCTCTACCCAGCAGTCAGGAAAACCCGAGGGGAGCTTTTCTGTGCTTTGCTGGATGCAGTTTGACACTGAAATGCAAATACCACCACATGAAGTCCCTGCTCATGGCAGGGGGATTGAAATAGATGACCTTTGAAGGTCCCTTCCAACCCAAACCACTCCATGATTCTGTGACTATCTCCCAGCAGGAGCTGTGTCCTGGCTGCTCCCAAGGGGAGAACACAGCCCGCGTGCACTGTGGGTTTCCAAGGGAGAGCTCTGCACAGTGGCAGGAGCTGCTTGGATCTGTGGGCGCCCAGGCAGGACAAGACTCCACAGCCTGGCTGCATTCCCCCTCTGGGTTTACTCACTGATCTCCAGCTGCCTCTGGATCCTGCCCTTGCAGCGCTCCCGGTAGTCGGTCTGCGTGGCGTTGTACTCGGACATCACCTCCACAAACTTGCGTGACAGCGTTGAGTGCTGCAGAGGGGAGAGGAAAGGAGAGTGGGGTGAGGGTCCTGCAGGAGGGAGAGTCCTGCTGCCTCCGAGCTGGGGCAGGCTCAGCCCTGAGCACCCCCTGCACCTCTAGCAGCCCAAAAAGCATTCTGAGCCCAAAAGCTGGTCCAAGGAGTGTGACGAAGTGCAAGGGGGCAGGAGCTGATGCGGCCCCAGGGGCATGGACCAGACGCACTCCTCACCCAAGCCCAACCCAAGCATAACCTTCAGTACCCAGGAGACAACCTGGTGGTGGCAGACCTGAGAATCATTGTTGGCACCCCCCCCCTCACCCATACCAAGCAGCCCGGAGCTGAGGCCACAGCGGTGCCCTGGGTCTAGCCCTGCTGGCCTTGCCACACTGCCAGGATGTGCTGGATCTGGCACAAGCACAGGATGGGCACGCAGCAGTCACTCTGTGGTGCTGGGGTTGGGCAGGGAGGTCCTGGGGGAACCCTGTGCCCTGAGCATCAAACCCCCAGCTTGTCTGTGCACAGCTGGTGGGGGAAGCCCAGGGCTGGGGCACACAGGCTTGGCCAGGGTTTGCCTGGGGCAGCTGTCCTCGCTCTGGAAGCATGGTTCCACTTTTCCTCCTCACACTGGAGTGCTCCCCCAAGCAGCAGCCCCACAGGGACAGAGGGGATGCCTGCCTGCCCCAGGCTGAGCTTCATTCAAATTGAGCTTCACAGTATCATGGACTCAGAACAGTTGAGGCTGGATGGGACCTTCAAAGATTCAGTCCAATGTTCCCTCTCCCCCATAGTAAGCAGGGGCATCTTCCACTAGATCACCTTGTGGGAACATTAAAGCCTTTGGACTGCTCTTCAGGGCTGTGGAAGTCTGTTTGGAGGTAGTTTTCCTTGCAATTAAAAAAGGAATGCATGTCTTGTTCTTGATAGTGGTTGGGCTGTTTATGAAGATGCAGAAAAACCCATCCCACCACTGGGAGCGTCATTCTGACCAATGACACTTGCACAACATGATGAACCACCAGCAGTAGGACATGGGGCTCAGCCATGCAGCTCTGCTGGTGATGGCTGCCCTCACATCATGCCAAGCTCCCTGCCCTCCATGGCTGTTGGCAGGAGCATTGCAAGCAGCATGCTCCTGTCTCCTCAGCTGTCCCAGCAGGAAGGGGGTTTCATCCTCGGTGGAAGTGATGTTCTGTCACCCTAAAACATGTAATGGTGGCTGGAAACGGGCTGTGGACCCTTCCCAGTGCTGGGAGAGAGTGGAGAGGGTGATGACCCAAGGGGATGTTGGCACTGTGCAGCTCATTAGAGCTGTGAGCAGATGGCATTGCTCAGCCCTTACCAGCAGCTGTGAGCTCACACATGGCACAGACAGGGCTCAGGCTGTTCTCCTGCTGCAAAGCGAAAGCTTCGCAGGGCATGAGGGGCATTCATGACAGGATCATGGACTCACAGGATCATTTGGGTCAGAAGGGATCTTCAGAGGTGACCCAGCCCCAGCCCCCTGCCACGGGCAGGGACACCTTCCACAAGAGCAGATTGCTCCAAGCCCCTGTGTCCAACCTGGCCTTGAACACTGCCAGGGATGGGGCAGCCACAGCTTCTCTGGGCACCCTGTGCCAGCTCCTCAGCACCCTCATGGTACCACATTTCTTCCCTATGTCCAACCTCACCCCACCCTTGTCCAGTTTAAACCCATTGCCCCTTGTCCTGTCCCTGCAGGCCCTGGTCAAAAGTCTCCATCTTTCCTCTAAGCCCCCTTGAAGTCCTGAGCAGCCACAGGAAGGTCTCCCTGAAGCCATCTCTTCTCTGGGCTGCATAGCCCCAGCTCTCCCTCCTTCTCCACAGAGGAGCTACCCCAGCCCTTGGACCATTTTGGAGTCTCCTCTGGAGCAGGGAGACCAGTGCAACACAGCATCCCTGTACTGTCAAACACGCCCAGGGCACACCAGCATTCAGGTGTTGGTACACCCAGAGCAGCCCCTTCTCCATGAGACAGCATTGGAGACTTCTTGAAGATAGACATGTGTTTGCTCTGCAGTTACTCTGAGCAAGCAGCAGCTTGGTATTTATGGCAGAGACTCAGGGTCAGCTCCTCGCATCCCTCCTGTGCTGGCAAACCTCACACGAAAGCCCTCAGCAGCTCCAGCTTCCACAGGCAGCCTTTCCTCAAGAGGCGCCTGGCCCAAAGCAGGGTTAAACCAGCTCCTGAGCATCATGGCTTAAAATCCAGCAAAGACAGTGAGGTGCCATCCAACCGACTCTTCTGCCTTCTCCACATCGTCCTCCTAAAATCCAGCTCATTCTTATTAAGCTGAAGAGAATCAACATATTGTTTATCTGCAGCCAAATATAGCCTGGGTGTTACATGACAGCCCTTTCTGCTGATCGGTACACCCCACCATGCCTCTTTTACTTGAGCAGTTATTTAATTTAGGGTTTCTCTTGTCAGATTGTTATTTTATGTTCCCACAGGCATCCCACATGTCTGAAAAATGCATTTGATTTTTGAAGGAACACAGAGTTTCATGCAAAATGGGCTGGAAAAAGCATTTTAAATGGCTTTCAGTCATAAAATAAAACCACCTGAATATTCAGAGTAAATAAAAAGCATATCAAAAAGTACCTTGCAGAAAATATTAACTGAGGTTAGGAAATGGGGTTGCTGCACCGGGGTCCAGCAACACTTCACTTCCCAAGCATGGGAAAAGCAGCCCAATTGCTGGGTTTCCAAAGAGCTCACACAGCTCTGGATACCCTCACAGGGCTTTGACACAGCCACAAAGCATCCAATGAAACCCGGAACCTTGGCCTTCAAGGTTGCTAATGAAGAGAAAGACATTTCTAAAGGGCTCATCCTGTGGGGGAGCCGGGGGATGGCAGCCTCCCTCCTGAGCCCCTGTGGGTCACAGCGCAGCAGGGATCCCACCCCTGAGCTCCAACACTTGCGTTTGTTTCAGGGTTGAACCCCACACCAGCCAGATAAACCAAGCACAAAAGCACCTAGAGCAAAAGCTGTTCTGAGTAACAAGGAGCCAAAGTACTGATATTTGCTCTGTTATGAACTCAGGATTTGATAACTATAGAAACATGGTAAATAGTGCTGAGATGCCTGGGAACCTGCATCATTGGCAGCGTTTCTGGGCTGGGGATGCTCTTGAGAGCTTCATTCCCAAAGCCCCTTCCCCTTTCTGCTGCTGGTGAGCTGAACAAGGCAGGGGCCTTTATTCAAACTGCTGCTGTGAAATGGGGACAGAGTAGTTTGAATGTAATGAATTAAGAACATAATAACAATTGGCCCTTGCAGAGCCCTGGCAGAAACTGGACAGCAAGTACCACCTACCTGTTTGGGTGTACTTTGGGGAATGATGGACAAGTTCCACTGCCTAAAAGTAGTTAGGACCTCTGGCAATTCAGTACCATATACTGCTTCTTAACGCAAACTCACTCCATGCTGTTTCCCACATGACAGCTACAGCCAGTGAATTGGTCCAGGTCACCCACTGACCAGAGCTGTCAGCCCCTCTTACCCACACTGTGTGGTGACAGGCAAAGCCAGCAACAGAACCGAGAAAACACAGCTCTTGCGCTCAGCGCAGCATCAGCCTCCATCCCATCCTGCGCACGAGTGTGCAAACTGGGCACACAAACCACCAGACACGGGGTCCCAGCACTGGGTCCAGCATTCCTGAGAAGACGAGCAGCTGTAGGAGCCCAGAGCCAAACCACGCAGGCTGAAAAGCCAAAGCCCCAAAGCGGAGCAGTGTGCTACATCACCCACCTCAGCCTCCCAAAACAGTGGCTCCAGCCGCTGCCCAGAGGAGCTCCTCTCCCTCATTACCTGCTGAGCCTAAAGAAATACTCAGAAATGCCCAAATTACAAGAAAATCTCCCACTTGCTTGACTGAATAGCGCATGGCTTGGGTTGTTCAGCTGTCAGAAGAGACAGCGCTGGGGGAAACTCACTGCAGCTCTTCAATATATAAAGGCAGCTTATAGGAAAGATGAAAAGACTTTTGACCAGGGCCTACAGGGACAGGACAAGGGCTGATGGTTTTAAACTGAATGAAGGTCGAGTGAGGTTGGACAAAGGGAAGAAATGCGGTACCACTGAGGGTGCTGAGGTGCTGGCACAGGGTGCCCAGAGAAGCTGTGGCTGCCCCATCCTTGGCAGTGTTCAAGGCCAGGTTGGACACAGGGGCTTGGAGCAACCTGCTCTTGTGGAAGGTGTCCCTGCCTGTGGCAGGGGGTTGGAACTGGATCATCTCTGAAGGTCCCTTTCGATCCAAACCACTCTGGGACTCTGGTGGAGCACAGCCCTGAGCCCCACTCTCCTACGTGCCAGGATGATGTCCCAACTGCAGCATTTCAACATGGAGCAAATATAAACCCTGCTCAAATTCATGGCCCTATGCTGCACAGCACCTAGGCCTGTGGACACCCCTAGTTTCCTCAGACACTGCAGAAGTAATGCCTTTCCCTGGGAAACATGGGCACACCATGGTACAGCCACCTTCCACTGCCACCTCCCTGCTCCCCTCTTCTTGCCACTGCCACTCAACACCTTCATTGAGATGGCAAACAGCTCCTAAAGGGCACAGTGGAGAACTCAGGAGAGCAGAAAGCCCAGTGGGGGTTTCACAGCACTGCTGTCAGCACATTGCAGTGTCTCTGGAGTGGTAAACGCAGAGATGCTGCTTTGCTGTGTGCTGTTGCACCATCCTCTGCTTTGCCTTTGCTGTGCCCCAGCAATTCTCTTTCCTACTCGTTCTTGAGACAAAGGCTTTCCCTCACCCCACAGTTTCAGAGGACTGCTTCTCCACAGCCTCAGGCTCAGCTGTGACAGCCTCTGGTGCAGGGCCAGGAAGATGCTGGGCTCCAAGCTGGAAACTGCCTCTGCAGAGGTGAGCATTTACCATCACCGTGGTGATGATCCAGCACCTACTGCAGCCTGGGGCAGGTAACAGAAGTGGCTTCCCAGACTGAAAAGGAGGTAAACAGGAAATGCCAAAACTCCTCTGGCTTCACTGCAGAGAGCCTGAAGAAAACAGGATTGTTGCTGAGCTGTGTTCACGCACAAACCCTCTGCAAGAGCAGCAGCTCCATGCCCAGCTCATCACCCCTGGTTGCTGAAGAGCTACGTTGGCAGCTCCTGTCACCTTTAGCAGTTTAATGGTTTGCTAAAACACCATCTTTGCTGCAGAACAATGCCTTGCTGCTCTGCTCTGAGACACCTCGCTTTCATCCACATCCTCCAGTAGAACCAGCAAGGACACTGTAGCCTGCTTTGCAGTGATGCAGAGCCAGATTCCACTGATGGAGCAATTGCCAGGTCTCTCTTGTCTTGCCGGGTGCTCTCTCACCAAAGGATCACCAGAAGGTTGGCCAACCCACAGTAAAAGACTACACACATCAACCCTCCATGGTGGGGCACAAGAGGAAGCTTCAGCCCAGCAGGGCCTGCACAGTGCTCTCTGAAAGACCACCCCTCTTCTAAGACTAAGTGAAATTTTAGGCGAGTCACCCAGCTGCACCAGTGAGCCTTGGGCTCATTTAAGAGCTGCTCAAGCATCCTTCCAGAAACACACAGAGACGTCAGGCTTCTGAACACACTGAGGGCAAACATTCTCCCCGCAAAGCTGGAACATCAGAGGGTATATGTGCTCCAGTCAAAACCACCTTTAGTGAGATGCTTAATGTGGATGTGAAGAAGTCCAACCAGTGTGTTCAGTCACGCAGACATCCAGACTTGCACACAAGGACAAAGCACACTGCCAACCCTTCCACAGCTGCCTGTCCACATACTTATGTCACGGGTCCTTCAGGCTGGCTTTTGCACTCACCTGTTTGGCAACGTGCTGTATTCCTTTGCCCCGTATTTGCACACCGTAACTTGACTGCTCTAAAGCCAAGCCCTCTTCTCCCACCACCTCTGGGATCACAGAATCCCAAAACTGTTAGGGTTGGAAGGGACCTCCAGAGATCATCCAGTCCAAACCCCCTGCCACCCAGAGCAGGTCACAGGAACAGATCCAGGTGGGTTTTGAATGTCTCAAGAGGGAGACTCCTATGACCCTCCTGGGGAGCCTGTTCCAGTGCTCATCCATCCTCAGTGCAAAGAAGTTCTTTACATTGAAGACCTCTCAACTACCTCCAGCCGCTTCCTGTCCTCCCATCCCCGTGCCACAGGGCAGAGACTCACCTGAGTTTTCCTTATCCGCAAGTCAGCAGATGACCTGTTCAGTCCTTCCTCTTGTTCAATGCTCTGCTCAATGCCTGGTCAGGGTAGAAGGGCATAGGTTATTTCACACTGTTTGGAGAAGGAAAATCAGTTGCTTGGCAAAGGGGCTGTAAAAGATTGATGTCTGTGAACCAAGGAGCATCTGGCACTGAGCAGTCCCTGGCTCCTGACCCTAGCCAGCAATTTAGCCTGGACTGGCAGCAAAGCCCCGTTCCATTACTGCCAAGCACAATACAAGCTGGTGCCTGGCCACCAGCTGAGGCTTGGTGCAGTGGAGGGCAGCACTTGCATCCCCCAGGCTGGCAAGTGAGGATTTAAATGCAAAACTGATGGAAGGCTTGGGTCTGATCTCCACACTTTACAATACACAAACAACTGGGGGGACCTTATCCCTCTCTACAAGTGCCTGACAGGAGGATGGAGCCAGCAGGGGGCTGGGCTCTGCTCCCAAGGAACAAGGGTTGGGACAAGAGGAAACGGCCCCAAGCTGAGCCAGGGAAGGGTTAGACTGGAGAGTAGGACTGAGTTTCCTGCCCAGAGGGTGCTCAGGCATCGGAACAGGCTGCCCAGGGCAGTGCTGGAGTCACCTGTCCCTGCAAGTGCTCACACACCGCGTAGCCAAGGCCCTCAGTGACATGGGTTAGTGCTGGCCTTGGCAGTGCTGGGGTAAAGGAGGGATTAATGATCTTAAAGGTCGTTTCCAAGCTGGTTGATTCCATGATTCTATGGAGTGCTGTTCTCCCCCTGCTAGGCAGGAGGAGGAATCACAGCTAAAATGTCCCTGCAAAATACCAAAGCTCAAGACTTCCCCAGCGACCCTAAGAGGTGCCCCAGCTGCCCAATCCTGCACAGGCAGGACCCAGCAGGATGGTGAGAGCGTGCTTCACCTTGCTGCACAGTCCTCTGCAGCAAACCATAGATTTGCCCTTTTAATTATGCCCGATAATGCAACTGAGATGAATTCTTCCCTTTCCAAAACCCGTAAATGACAGCAGGCAGCAGCACTGCCCTGCTCTGCATCCCATCACAGTTTGGGCAAGTAGAGGGCAGGGGGAGGCAGGGCAGGAGGTCCGGCACAGAGCAAGGCAGTGCAAATCTGCTCCTTGAGGCCAGCTTGGGATGCACTAATTCAAAAACTGAAATTCAGGGACTTCAAAGTCTGTCAGAAAGCTCCCATCAGCAGGCTGGCCCAGCATGCAGAGATGCATGGTACCATGTAGACCACCAGGTGTGAGCTGGTGGCATCCCTTGAGTTTGGCTGATGACACCTTCCCAGCACAGATGTCCCACAGCCCTCTGCCCCCAACACCTTCCACACTGGAGCAGGTCCCAGGAGCACAGCGTTTCACCTGAAGCAGGGACTCCCCATTCCCTGGAGCTGCCCAGTATCTCCCCATCACCACCCAGCATGGCAAGGTAGAGCTTGGGACACCACCACACGGTGGGCATCTGTTTGCACTGTGTGCTGGTGAGCATGGGTGGCCCCACAGCAGCATCCTGCAGAGAGCAGCAGCATTGTGAGGAGGACTGTGGGCCTGGGGAACCCTTTGTGGTGCTGGAAGAGGGTGTCCAGCAGCATAGTATGCTCTGGGGAAGGGCTGGAGAACACCAGCACAAATTCTGCCCTCCCTCCTATTCTCTCTTGGAACTAGCGCCTGAGCTACAGCTTACGTGAAAGGCCCTGTCTCACACAGCCTGACGGCCACAGAACTTCTCTGTGCATGCCCCTGCCTGTGAGCACACTGCCTGCTGCCTGCCCAACATATTCTGTCAACAACTGGTCTTCCTCCACGCTTGTCACAAACAGTTCCCTGCTCCCAAGGAACAGTATTGGCAAACATTGTGCATTTATGGTCATTAATAAATTCACATTTTCCCAAGAAGCTGGTAATTAGAATGAGCCACTGCATGAGGAACATCTGTCCTAAAGAAGTTCATTTGTTGTCAACAGATGGTGGTTTTTGATCAGTCTTGACTGTTTTCTTTCATTGACCATGCTGGCCATGAGGTGGTGTGGGACAAAGCACAAGGACTTTTTCTGTTGCTCCAGGTAAATATGGTACCAGCGAGTCTTTTCTGGAAGAAGGAAACAGGAATTGGAGCCTGCCCTGCAATCCTTCAGGCTCCCAAAGCACCTTAAAAAACACACAACACCTATGGGATGACACCTATGGAAAAGGATTTTTGTTTTCCATGGGCAAAACGCCCTATCTCCATCTGGACACCAGGGAGTGATCCCAGTATAGCTGGTGGAGCTCTAGGCCGTGGGAAGAGGTCCCCTGGTCTATGAAATGGGTAAGCTGACCCTTAGCTCTCCTTCCTGGGTCTACGTGAGCGCATGTGTCAGGAGGACAGAGGGTAGCAAGGGGACAATGGAGGTACAAGTCACCTTCTGCCATATACATGGGACATGGCCAGCCAGTGGTGACAAACCTAGCAAACAGATCTAGCCATATCTATGTTCTCCATGACTGCAGGGCTCCCATGAAACCCTGGGATTAGGGAGAACGTTGCTGCCACGGGGGAAGCACCGCAGGATCCTTCAGACACAGTCAGGTCTCCTAGAACAGTCTCAATTAAATCCCACGCTGATGTCCAAGGCATATCTGAGGTGTGCTGGGACGATCTGCCTCCTACGTCAAGATGCTACCATTCTCACTGACCACCTGCATTCCCTGGGATCTAATCTTGAGCTTTTGGGCTTGGCCCAGTGGTGCAGCACAGCCCAGCCACCAGCAGGCTGACAGTCACGCTCTCACTGTCCACTTGTCAAAGACACTGACTGACTCTTCGATGGTGGAAACCAACAGTCCTGCTGGCCTTGCTCTTTCCCTGCACTGCCTAAGCGGAGGCATGCCAAGACAACAGGACATGCTGATGAGACAGGATAACCTTCAGCAACCCCAATGGCCCGTTTCTTCCCCACCACCTGCCCCACAGAGCCTGTATCTGAGGGCAGCGGTGCCTCCTGCCCATCCTGGCTACGCTGCGAACATATCTGGGATGAACAGGAGGCACTGCTGCCTTGGGCAGAGCCATCAATGGTGCAGCCTGCACTGGGGACTGAAAAGCAAGACCAGCTTGGAGGAAGCAGGATGGGGCCAGCGAGAATCCCAGGCATCAGGACAGCATGCCCCATGCCAGCAGACTGGCCAGAGCTGCACGGGGAAGAGGGACCATGCCTCTCTGGGTGGGACCCCTTGGTGCTGCACCTGCCTAGGCTGCCTGTGCCAACACGGCTCACCAGGGAACAGCCAGCTCTTCTTGGAGGCTCGCACATTCCCCAGCAGCACCTCTTCAACAACTCAGCCCTGGCAAACCAACCTTTGGCCATGCTGTGGGTTTGCTCACTGTGAGAGCCCAGTGCCTGCCAGTGATCACAGCCCCATTCCCTCACCTCCACCTTGGGAATGGGGCACAAGGTGGCAAAATCACAAAGGGCAAATAAATGCAGCTGGAGGCTGCTACGGGGACAGAAAGTGACATCCATCCCCAGGTGATCCTGGCAAAGTAACAGCAGATGTCTCTTCCCCATGCTCTGCAACGGCTCCCAGCGCCAGCTCAAGTTGCCACCAGAGAATGAATATAGATGGGGCAGGGCTGTGGGTCTGTAACCTGCCCTTTCCCATCCACAGCAAACCGCCACAAAACTGTCTTGACCCGTGTCACACCTCAGGTGCTGCCAGCACAGGGCTGAGGTGACAGCCAGGGCTCCATGGCATGTCTGGTCACGGGGGATAAGCGGCAAGTGCTGGGCAGTGGAGGCATGGAGCAGGACATAGGGCAGCAATACTCCCTGCCTGCTGCATCCCCTGCCCAGTGGAGGGCAGTGGGGAGAGCTCCACAACAGCATCACAGGAAAATACTCACTCTTTAGCTTGGAGCGTACTTTGTTTGCCGTCTTCTTTATGTCAGACATCAGCTCTTCCAGCTCCTCCTTTGTTTCTGAAGAGAAAAAAGAAAACACAGATGTGCTGGAGAGTGCTAAAACCTGCTGCCCGGTCCCTTAGCATGTGCAGACAAGCACTACAAGCACTCCCACCTCCAGACTGGGAGCACTTCCACCCCAAGCACGCTGTTGGACTCTCCTCATGGTCCTGAGTCTGGAAATAACCAGGCTGGCTGGGCAAGGAGAGAGGCAGGAAGCCATCCTGCAGGACCACCTGTCCGCACAGCCCTAACCCTGCCCCGCATCCAGTGTTCTGCAGAAAGGGGAAGGGAATGGATACACAATCCACATGCTGGTTCCTGCAGTGAAATGAAAACCACTGCTGATCACCAAACCCCTTCTGCTCAGCGAGGCACTTCAGCCCTGTGAAGAAGGACTCAGGGATACTGTTGGGTGACAAACAGGACATGGCCCGGCAGTGTGTGCTTGCAGCCCAGAAAGCCAAGTGTGTCCTGGGCTGATCACCAGCAGTGTGACCAGTAGGTCACAGAATCATAGAATAGTCAGGGTTGGAAAGGACCTTAAGATCATCCAGTTCCAACCCCCCTGCCATGGGCAGGGACACCTCCCACTAAACCATGCCATCCAAGGCTATGTCCAACCTGGCCTTGAACACCGCCAGCAATGGAGCATTCACAACTTCCCTGGGCAACCCATTCCAATGCCTCACCACCCTTACAGGAAAGAATTTCTTCCTCATATCCAATCTAAACTTCCCCTGTTTAAGTTTGAACCCATTACCCCTTGTCCTAGCACTACAGTCGCTAATGAAGAGTCCCTCCCCAACATCCATGTAGGCCCCCTTCAGATACTGGAAGGCTGCTATGAGGTCTCCACGCAGCCTTCTCTGCTCCAGGCTGAACAGCCCCAACTTTCTCAGGTCAAGGTAGGGGATGCTCCTCCTCTGCTCTGCTCTCCTGAGACCCCCTGCAGCTCTGTGTCCAGCTCAGGGATCCCCA
Organism: Myiopsitta monachus; assembly: GCA_017639245.1. NCBI lineage: Eukaryota > Metazoa > Chordata > Aves > Psittaciformes > Psittacidae > Myiopsitta > Myiopsitta monachus. The sequence continues at coordinate 11,615,038 of CM029932.1, forward strand.
GCACAAGACATGCATGGACCTGGTGGGTCCAGAGGAGCCTCCAAAGCAGCCCAAGGGCTGGGACAGCTCCGCTGTGGAGAAGGGGGGAGAGCTGGGGCTGTGCAGCCCAGAGAAGAGATGGCTCCAGAGGGACCTTCCTGTGGCTGCTCAGGACTTCAAGGGGGCTTAGAGGAAAGATGGAGACTTTTGACCAGGGCCTGCAGGGACAGGACAAGGGGCAATGGGTTTAAACTGGACAAGGGTGGGGTGAGGTTGGACATAGGGAAGAAAATGCAGTACCATGAGGGTGCTGAGGCGCTGGCACAGGGTGCCCAGAGAAGCTGCGGCTGCCCCATCCCTGGCAGTGTTCAAGGCCAGGTTGGATACAGGGGATTGGAGCAACCTGCTCTAGTGGAAGATGGCTCAGCACGCTGGTACCCAACTGCACCCTGCCTGTGCAGCCCGTGATGCTGTGCACTGCAGAAAGGCTGAGTGGTGGCACCAAATGCCCCGTGCTCACCCATGGGCTTGTAGCTGGCTTGCCAGGGACGTAACTGTGCCCCAGCCATGGTACCGGCCAATCCCAAAACTCAGCCTTGACACCAGCATGTTGCAATATCTCAAGATCCAGATACAAAAGAACATACAAACCACCTGCCATTCAAATATGATTTCTAGAAAAGCTGCTACCCCAATGCTCCCTCTTGATTTTGATGAGATCAACACTTAATTAAATAGACTTTGTTTAATAGACTCTAGGCACATTATCTGAGTCATTCCAGTGGCTGTGGTAGCTCTGTGCCATACGCTCCCACCTGCCAGTCACAGGCATAATGAGAAAATCATGATGATGGGAACGTGCTGGGTGAAGGTCACATCCTATGGATGGCTGCATTCATCTCTGACTCAGAGCTAAGAGCTTCAATGCTATTGTGAAAAGGTAAAAGGGAACACGTCTGCCAATACCTTCACCCCAGGCTCCAGGTGCTCTGAACAAGCCACCACAGCACCTTTCCAGGGAAAGAGGTACAATGATGTATGAGCTAGAGAATAAGCACAAATGCAGGGAAGGAAGAGCTCATCCCCAGTTGGAGATCTCATTTGACTAATTATTTATTCTTTTCACCCATTCCTGAAAGAACCTGTGTTTGATGAAGAAATAAACCAGGCCAGGCTGGGTAACTGCCTGCACCCTGACAGGCTGAGGCCAGCTCACAAGGAAACAAAGACCTAAGAGTGCTGGCGGACAACAGACTGCCACGAACACAGGGTCGGGCCAAGAGCCAGGCTTCTTCACCAGCAAAGGGGAAAGCCAAAGAGGCTCCTTCTGCAGCCTATGACTACCCAGCAGGAGGATGGAGAAAAGCTGGAGCTTCCTGGAATCCTTGGAGGTGACCTTCAGCTTCTTGCCGAAGCCTGGAGGAGCACAGGGACAGGACAACCAGCAATGGGCCAAGCTGGGATAAGGAAAATTCAAATTAGACATTAGGAAAAGAAAATGCCATTATGAAGGAGGTCAAATACTGGACCCAGGGAGTCTGTGAGCTGTCCATCCCTAGGCACATCTTAGCATGTGGCTGTGGGTGAAGGCCTGAGTAACCTGATCTAATGGACCTGCTGGAGGGTACTGGACCAGCAAGTCCCACCCATATCCCCTTTGATCCTATGAAACAATTTCACATAACTCACTGCTATGTCATTTCCCTTCTTCCTGTCAATGTGGGCTGAGAGATTTGCTGCAGTGATGCTATCACTGAGGATGCACAGGGCGAGTGGTGAGCACAGGTGAGAATCTCCCCAGGCTGGCTGCTCAGGAAGGGAACCAGACAACGCAGATGGATGGAGGGGACACAGGACACGGAGCTCAGCTGCCTTTCCTCAAAATATTTCCAACTGAGCAGCAAGGAGCACTGATGGCTGGCTTTGAGTCACGGGATCTGTGAGGATTACTTGGCGACATGGCAGCACAGATTTCCCAGACAATTATTTTCACATCCATAGCGTCTGTTTAAGTGACTCATTCAAATCTATTTAACTGTTCACAGCGAGTAACATTCAGCAACAGGAAGCTCAAGTACCACAACATCACCACAGCTACAGTCACCTCGGCGAGCAGAGCAGCGCTGAAGGGCAAAATGTGATGGTCAAGAGGCCAGGCCAGGCTCCCCGCATCCCACAGCCCACCAGGGATGTCTGCTCCACTCCTGCTGGCATTGAGCACTGCAGGGGAGCAGGGATGTCCCCATGGTCACCAGAACTTGCAGCCACATCCCGGGTGTTCTCAGGGAGTGGGGAGGAGGCTTTGGTCTGGGATTGAGCCCCAGGCTGTGACCTGCCCTGGAGGTGAGCTCAGGAAGCATAGGGGAGGTTGGGGTGCAGGCAGGGGAAGAGGCAGCAGCGGAAGCTCTTTCTCCTCCTCCTGCCAACAGCAAAGGAGGTACCTGCAAACACCCAGCCCAGGCTTGTAACACCTCTCGGCTCCATCGCAGCCTCAGCTACTTGAGAAGGAGGAAAACCCAGTTCCCCTGTGTCACCTTCCCCACATCTCTCTAAGCTCCCAACTGCATCTCTCAAGCAACAGCAAAGGCGGCAAACACAAGGAACTGGCACCCAGAGCTGCCATGCAGGATGCTCCTCAGGGCAGGGAGGAGAATCCCGCCTGCAGCCCAATGCTCATCACCGATGTTCACCATAATCCATAAAGAAGGAAGGAAAAAGCTTCCAAACTGCTCAGCAGAGAGCGGGAGGGCAGCAGCAGCAGGCACCAGACCTTCACCCTTCACAGTTAATGGGAAGCAACTGATGCCCCCCACTGCAGCATGTCTGAGCATCCCCGTGACAGTGATTTTGCACACTCGACACAGTTCTCAGCTGTCGAAGCTTCCTCACTCACTTATTATTCACATTAATGAACTTCCACCCATTCGTGACCTGCAATTTTTGACTGCCAACAACCAACCTACATAATCCAGAGAAGTACAATTTCAACCTCATTCATAACTGAGTTACCTGGCAAAGCTGGAAGAGGGATCTTTTTGGCAAACAGCTACCTCTTTGAATTCAAAATGAAAGAAAGTGCTGACCACAGCTCCTCGAAGGAAATGTAACAAAAATAAACCTTACAACTTTTCTTCTGTCTCTCGCAGGTTGCCACGGATGTGGCCGTTTACAGAATGCAGGCTACCTTCTGAAGGAGAATACGAAGAGGAAGCACAGACCTGGCAGCCCCACGAGCTATCTGGTGTCTGGGAATAAACCATAAGGAATCCTTCCTAGGAATATACGGCGTGGGTTGAAATATTTTCCATGCTGTTTCATGGCCTTAAAGTAATAAAAATTAAACCTGTTCTTAAAATCGTCAGGGAAGAGATTGGCTAGAAGGGCTGCTGCATCCTCAAGATGGGAACTACTGATCAGGCAGCCTCACCACCAAGCCCAGTAAGATCAGGGAGCACGATCTCCTCCTGGAAGACATGTTGAAACATATGGATGGTAGAGAGGTAATGGGAGACAGCCAACGTAGCTTCACCAAGGGCAAATCATGCCTCAGCTGGTGCTCTTCTATAATGGAGCGATCGCAACAGTGGACAAGGGAAGAGCTACAGATGCCATCTACCTGGACCTTCATGTGGTCCCCCACAATCTTCTTGCCTCTTATTTGGAGCTATATAGATTTCATGGATGGTCTATAGATGGATAAGGAATTGGTGGGATGGCCACATCCAAACTGTTGCAGTCAATGGCCCAATGAGCAAGTGAAAACCAGTAACAAGTGGTGTCCATACTGGGATGAATGGACGGACGGATGGATGGATGAAGGGAGGGATGGACGGATTGATGGATGGATGGAGAGCAGCCCTGCAGAGGACTTTCCAGCCGAAGTCCCACTTGCCAAAAGGGATTTGGGATATCAATGACCTCTGTGAAGTCCTTCAGTTCCCAAAGGCTGATGATCCTTCCTGGAAATGGAGCTCAGAGTCTGACATTGCAACTTACTTATTCCAGCTCAGTAAAATGCGACAGAATGGGGGAGCACACAGAGGAGCGGGCAGGAGAGAGCAGAGTGACCATAAGCAGAGCCAGGATTGTCCCCTCCACACAGAAGCAGCACAAGCAGCTGCAGCTGCTTGCTGAGCTGAAGAAATAGGACACATTGATGCTGTCCATCTGCCTTTGCCAGGAGAGAGGGCACAGGAGATGTCCAGCGCCATCATGGAGTGCTAGCAGCCCTGGGATTTGTAACTTCCAGCATGCCAGGAGGGACAAATGCTGCCGGAGATGCAGCAAGGAGAGGCACTACCGGGGGTCAATGTCAGTGCAAGATATCACAAGGCTTTTACACAGGTACACAATAGAGATGCCGCCTGGAAGGGTCTAAGAAGCTCTTACAGACCCTCTGGGACTAAAGGTGCTCACTAAAACGTGCCACCTGCACCACCCGGCTGCATTTGGAGGTGATCTGCATCAGACTAAAATTGTACCTCTTGACTTTTCAGGTCACTAAAAAAGGCAGCAGGTGAGTAACTGATGTTTCTGTGACATCTTTTTAGATAATTAAAAGGTGATAACATCAGTGGGACTGCACTCATAAAACACTGTTCTGGAGTAGCAGTGATGGAGCCTGTTTCACACACCCTGGGAACCCAGTGTGCTCCTCACAGCTGCCGGTCCAGCTGGGCAAAGGTGCTGAGCTGCTGTGGTCACCAAGAAACATGGAGACCAAGTCCAGTGGCTGGCACCGAGAACTCTGCAGCGATGGAGCAGCCCTTTCACAGCCTGTTGCTGAGCTGCCCAGCAGCTGAGCTTCCCTCTCAGGTGTTCTCATTCCACAGCTGTCCTCCTCCAACTGCTCCTGCTGTTCCGGGCTGGCCCCAGGGCCAGAAACTCCCTGGGAAACAAACCTCAGGATGAAGGGAGAGCTGTGCTATGCATTAACTGCTTCTCCTGCAGCTGTACTTGTTGGCTGCTTATAACCCCATCAGCACAAATGAGGGGATCAGAGTTTGCTCATAACGAAGCATTTTGGTGATGAACCTGTGCAAATGTGGAGGAGACAGACGGTGCAGCACAGTGCCTCCTCCCAGTTCCTCGCTTTCAGAGCAAGCGTTGGTCATAAAGAGCTGGGGCTGAAGGGGAGCCATGTAACCCTGCCCGGACACATTCACGTGAGCTCAAATCCAACTTGTGCAACCACATGGCTCTCAAGATCTGCTGCCTGTCCTGCCTGCAGCAGGCTCACAGAACCTCCTGCCATCACAGCCATGGAGGGAACAGCTCGTATGCAGCAGCAAACCTTGCGGGACCTGCAGCTTGTCTCCAGCGTCCCCAGCCATGCTGGTGCTCCAGCTTATAGCAGAAGGTTGCTAAGCTGTCAGAAACAGCAAACAGTGATAGCTCAAAGCAGGGGGGGGTAGGATATCTTTTAATTAATTTCTCAACAATAATGATGTACCCTGACTTACAATGCCAGCTGAAGAGCGTAGTTCTCTTTGCACAGCAATAATGTTCCACTAAAACACAGCTCAAAGCAAACAATAGGCCTGATGAAGGCACAGTAGCTTCCCACAGGACCGACCTGGTGGGTGCAGGGTGGGTGAGAGCAGCGGCTGCAGCCAGCAGCCCTGGGAACTCCCCACTGCACACCATGGAGCTGCCTCCACAAGGGGCACCTAACAGAGACCTCAAAATGTATGTGAATGAGCAGCTTTGAGTGCCTGCCTCCACCAGCTGCCCATCCGTCAGAGATCTCCAGCCCTGGGTGTCTCACAGCACCTCTCACAAGGTTTCGGGGCTCCCACCTCTCCAGGAGCAATACTTAGCTAGCTGACAAGCAAACAGCTTGCTTTCCTCCCTGTCCCTCCCCACGGCTCTCCTCAAGCCTCTCCATCCACCCCAGTTAGCTCCAGGCTGGCACTCCATGCCCTCAGGACCTTTCCTGCATGAGCACCTTGCCCCTTCATGGCCTGCTCCCACCACGCCTGGGGCCACATGCATCTCCCTGGGGAGCTTCAGGAGGGATGCAGGGTGCAGTGGGATGCCAGGGCTCACAGGCAGCAAAGCTGACCTGGCTCTCCCGCAGGCATGCAGCAGGCAGAGGTCCCAAGTAAAGATATTTTTACACCACCAGGCTGCATTAATTGTCTTACCCTCCTTTCATTCTCTCAATTGAATTCCACTTCAAATACTCCATTATTTTCCCCAGAAGGAAGGTTGGGTTAATCAGTAATTACTCAGCTCATTCCCCATCTCTTCCTTTCAAAAACCAACAATGCGCTACCTCCCAAGCTCCTGATGCCCATAAAGTATGTGGAGACTTGCTGGAAATGAACACTGGCAGCCGAGGCACCATCTTACTCAGCTCTTGGAAAACTTCCCGATCGATAACTTCAGACTGGACCCAGCAGTGTCTATTTTTGGTACTGACCGTTTAGCAACAACCAGAATTTCTGTTGGAACGTAAGAGTTTAATCATCATATGATATATCATGTGCTTTCCCCTGTGTTTCTGTCCTTTCTGCATTATCCTCCCATTCTCCTTCATTAATGCAGGCTGAGAGGTTTCTGGTCTTCTTTAAGCCCTTCGCAACAATTCAGCCCATACTCTCCTGCTTGCTGGGTTTTCCAGCTCTCTGTCACTTCCAGCTCCAAATTCTGTGTCACTGGGAGAAAGTGGGAAAACATTCTCCTCCTTCCCACTAAGTATGGGAAAATGGGAAATGAATGTATACCAATGGCAAGTAAAACTCCAAAAGGAGGAGTTAACAAAAAAGTTGTAAGAAATGCATAAGGATGCATCGAAGATATAATGCTTCAAATTTACTGTGTGCACACATGATATAAAGGAGCAAGTCATGATCATCTTGATCATCATGAACCAAAGGTTCTCACTTTTTGTCTTGTCTTGGGCTCCCCATTATCTGCTGAGACAAAACGGGGATTCTATGGCTCTATGACATGCGTTGTTCATGGCCCATCCCCAGGCTGGCTGCCTGGTTATTCCACTGTTGTGGGTCCCAGTCCCCCTCACCCCTGACTTTCCCCATTCTCCTCACCCTGGGCCCTGAGCAGGGCAGTGGCCATCGGATAGCTCCCAACCTCAGACGGAGCTTCCACCAGAAGATTTGGCAGGGCAACGCTCTGTCCAGGTCAAGCAGTTGTTGCAACCTGCAGCTATGTTGGGTGCCAGAGCAAACTGGCTTTGAGCATAAGGAGGCCAGGAAGGTCCCTGAGAGCTATCCACTGCACAGCAGCCCACTGCATCTCCACAAACAGCGACCCACAAGCAATAATCACAATGCATTTAATCAACAAAGGGTCATTGGAAGGCTTTAGCAGCAGCCCAGGTCACAGAGCATCACGAGAGGTGGCAGGAAAGGTAGGGAAAATGTCAAAAAGGGAAAAACAACACCTCACAGCAGCGGGCGCTTGCTCAAGTATCCTCTTCATAGAGCCACGGACTCACAGCATGGTTTGGGTCGGAAGGGAGCAGTCCTCCTGCCACCACCGCCCCACTCACTGCAGCAGCTCCCCATCGCCGGCCCCCGTGCCTCGGCACGCACCGCTGCCTGCGACCCCTCCTGCCTCCCACTGCCCGAGCCCTGCGCGGGGCCGGGAGCCGCCGTGCCGGGCAGTACGTGCTCCCCGGCACGCTCGCTGCAGCCGCCCGCTCCTCCCCAGCACGGCGTCACCCGCCCCTCACCAGCGGCCTGCTCCATGGCTCTCATCAGTTCGTTGGAGGGGAAACCTCTGATGGAGGAAGGAACGGGGAATCCTAAAAGCAAACCGTGCTTGTTCCCTGCTTCACCACTCTAACCTTCCCTCGTCCTTGCTCGGGGCTCCTCAGAACCTCGGGGCAGGTTACCTCTGACTGCTTGAAATGAAACCAGAGAAACTCGCAATGGTGGTAGGAAGGGAGGAAAACCAACTTAACAAAAAAAATGAAACGACACAACATGAATGAACAGAAGACAACAGAGACCCTACAAAATCACTTCAAAACAGTGCAAGGATGCATTCAGGCTGTTCAGAAAGGAAGGGGGAAACAGGATGGATGTGGGCCTGGGATTGCACAGACCAACTGCAAAGTACTCATTCACCCTCTTCGGGTCTCGCATAGGAAACAGGGACATAGTTCTGTGCACTGTCTGGTGGTGGCCTGCACATTTCCTCCTTGGCTCACCACTTCCCTCCTGGCCCCTCATCTCTGCAGCCTCCCCTCACTGCCTTGGCCTCGTCTGTCTCGCTTAGGGTTTCCCTAGCACGTTCCCTCCCTCCCCACTCTGTATTCCACCCTCCCCTCCCACTTCACTCTCCAGACTCCTTTCTTTGCCAGGATTTTCCTTCAGCATCCGCAGCACTGCCCTTATTAGCTTTTAGCTATTTGCCCAGCACGACAGTGGGCCCCAGCTCACATGCTTTGCCCCAGGCATCTGCTGTTGGCACCTCCCAGGCCCAGCACCATTACCTGTGAAATCATTCGCATACTTAAACCAAAATCTCTTTAGATTTTAACTCCTGTGCAGGTGAAGGCATCCGCAGGCAGTCCCCACGGCACCTCCCTGCTGCCACACCACTGGCAGAAGCAGGCCCTCACGCAAGAGCATAGCCCAGAACTCACCCTCCCCGGGACCTCAGCAACCCTGACATGGCCACAGGAGCGCTTCTTCCCCTCCAGCTTGCCCAGGAAAAGACATCCCTCTCCCTGCAGGGTGGCATTTCTGCCTTTTGGACAGCAAGTTTTATATTCCCTGGGGGAATCCTTGGGGAAATCACAGACTCACAGACTGGTTTGGGTTGGAAGGGACCTTAAAGCTCACTGCGTCCCAACCCCTGCCACAGGCAGGGACACCTCCCACTGGAGCAGTTGCTCCAAGCCCCTGTGTGCAGCCTGGCCTTGAACACTGCCAGGGATGGGGCAGCCACAGCTTCTCTGGGCACCCTGTGCCAGCAGCTCAGCACCCTCACAGGGAAGAGCTTCTGTCTAAGAGCTCATCTCAGTCTCCCCTGTTACAGGGGCACAGACACCTCATATAGGGTGTCTTCTAAATGTCCGTGTCCATGCCCAGGGCATGCTGGATCAGAAAACACAGCTGTGTCCCTCACCCTGTATATTACAGTCATGGTGCATCCTGCTCCTCCTCATCAAACCCTAATAAACAGAGGCTTTTCTTCTTCCTAAGTTATCCTTTTCCACATTTCTGGCCCCTGGATCTGAACCCAAAGTATTCACATGCAGGGGCTGCTCCACACAAACACATAGCATCAAGACATACATAGCACAAACACTTGCATCAAGACATACATTGCAGTTCCACTGCAGCTCTTGCAGGAACAGCAGTGTTTCCCTCCAAGCCCAAACCCTAACTCTAAGTCTCAGTGTATACCAGCTTTACCAAACGCAGGGGATGCTCAGGAAAGACAGCAGAAAACTCCAGCTGTTGTAGATGTGCAAAGGACACTGCTGCTGAGCGTGCTTCAGTGGGGTGGGTTCAACACAGCTCAGAAGCAAAGCTGAACAGGAGAGGTGAAGGTCTTAACCAAAGCAAAACATGCAATAAAGGAAAAGAAGCAAGGAGGGTATCTTGGCATTGCCTGCAGTATGGAGCAGGCAGGGACTAAGCAGGGATGTACAGGCATACCACGCCCATGCCACCAGGCTGGACACAGGCACCAGATGATTAAAGAAGCAGAGTCAGGTTGGAGAAAGAAGATGAATGAGTCCCATGCAGGGGTCACTAATCAATTCAGTAGTTTCAATAAGAGCTTGCAGGCTGGAGGGAAATCCATTCACCAGCTTGCAGAGGCAGCACAGAGAAGAGCTGTGCTTGCTTCACCTATCCAATTTAAAGGCACACTTGATTAATGGCAAAACAAGCCTAAAAAGCAACTACAGAGATACTGAAAAAGGACAAATCTCAGCTGGTTCCTACAGACAGCAATAACTCAACAGCCAAATACACCTCCAGGTCCTTGTATCAGCTTGTACACTGGGAGGACAGCTAGCAAGTAAGGCAGCAGACAACAGCCAGACAGTTCATGCAGGGAATGAAGGCGTTTTCCTCTTGGGAAGGACAAAACTGAGCAAGAGTCAGGCAGACAACTGCCTCGCTAAGCTCAACACAGCACCACACTGAGGATGGGCAAGGCAGACAAAAGAGGGCTGTGATTCCACCTCCAAACACTACATTGACCCTGTGTCCCAACAGCACTTCCACATTTCCCAGATGGGGATGTATAAGAGAAAATTAAGTGAAACAGAGGGTAGAAAGCAGGATTTCGCCAAAGGACTGAAGCAGCTCTGCTCTGGAGCCAGGCTGAGAGAGCTGGGCTGGGGCAGCCTGGAGAAGAGAAAGTTCCTTAAGGGGAGACCTTAGAGCAGCTCCAGTGCTTAAAGGGGCTCCAGGAAACATGGAGAGGGGCTCTGGATGAGGCCCTGTAGGGACAGGACAAGGGGAATGGCTTTAACCTGCCAGAAGAGAGACTGAGATGAGCTCTTAGGCAGAAGCTCTTCCCTGTGAGGGTGCTGAGGCGCTGGCACAGGGTGCCCAGAGAAGCTGTGGCTGCCCCATCCCTGGCAGTGTTCAAGGCCAGGTTGGACACAGGGGCTTGGAGCAAGCTGCTCCAGTGGAAGGTGTCCCTGCCTGTGGCAGGGGTTGGAGCTGGAGGAGCTTTGAGGTCCCTTCCAACCCAAACCAGTCTGGGATTCCATGATTCTATGAATCATTTTATTTGCAATTAAGAGCAAAAATTACACATCCTTTCACAGCTAATTCTCAAGAGCTGCTGCATTTGACGCGGCTCCACCACTGCATAAGTGGAACTGCTAAACAGGATATTCTTAAAACTCAGAGGAAAATAAGGTGGGTGATGTTCTGCTTACATTCTTCAAATCACTTTCCCACCAGGCTGCCTTCCTGTAGCACCATAAGCTATTAAAAGCCCTTGCAGCACTGTCAAGGCAAAGAATTATCTTCCAGATTGGGAGCTCCAGATTCCTTTTGGTCATGGTGAGATAGATAATCCACACATTACCCACTCTAAGCACCATCTCTGCAAGAACCCAGATGGATGCCAAGAATAAGGCACTTCTTATAGCTGTAGCATTTGCAACAGAAGTTAACATGCCTTGCATAAAAGTGTCCTGATTTTTGACTTGGACTGAACACATATGAGTCACTCAGCTGCCTTCTTCTAAAAGCCTTGACCTGTACAGAAAATTCCCAACTTCTCTGTCACACACCCAACCTGCTTAGCAAAAAAGGCATTACAAAGACATAGGCATGACAGGTTTTTCTTCATTACTCAAAAGCTCTCAACAGAAAAAACATTACTACACCCATCATTTTCAAACACTTTGCAAAGAGTACCCCTCTGCTTAGGATGCCGCACACATAGTGTCAGCTCCTACCATCACCACACGCTTTTGCTCTGGAGAGCCTTCACTCCAAAAACTTAGGACTCAGCATGAGGTTTGAATTGTCTTTCCTCAAAAAAAAAACAGTACATAGGGTGAAAAGAACTGATGCAGAGACTCCAGTGCTCCCTCCAAGCTGAGGTACGACAGATGTCCTTCACCACACAAGGACAGGGCTTTACTGCCTGCATTCAGAGAGCGGATCCAGGGTTTAGGTCTCTCCGCTGTTCCTCCTTTAAAAGAAGCCTGCCTCCAAAGTCTCATCCTTGCTATGTCTTCCCAAAACCTTCTCACTATGCTAGAAGAGAACCTCGTGTCTTCAATGGAAAATACTCAAAGAGAAGACCGGGCTACCTGGGAACAGCAGCACCTGCAACTGGGAAGAGCAAGGCAGCATCATTCCAATGAGGCAAAGGTGGCATAGAAAAACACTTCCAGAAAGTCCACCCCTGCTCTGCTTTTGACCCAGAAACTTTTTAGGAGAAACTTGCAGTTGTCTATCCCCTGATTAATTGAAGTAACCACAGAAACAAACTGCACTGTCTGCCCAGCTCTGCTGCTTTGCTCTAAACAAGCACTAATGCACACTGAGCTGCTGCAGCCACTCTCAGGGCTCCAGAGACTCCCAGGGGTCAGCTCCTTCTTGAACCCAGGTGCTCTTTATCTGAGGTAGAGGTCTTTCTGCTAAGCCTTTTCATGATTACACCTGATCGGGCAGCACTTACTTAGTTTAAGACATTAAAGAGCAGTCATTTTTTTAAGTGGGAACTATGACCTGGAGATGAAACCAGTGAACGTGAAACCCCCGACACGACACGACACAACACAACCCATCCAGTGCCACAGACCAACTGCTCAGCAGCATTCTTAAAAATTAAACCAGCTCTAAACCTTTTCATTCTGCAGGAAAAAGCTGAGCAACATTCAAAGCACCAACCACAGGCACGGAATGAGTGATGTCGTGATACATGGGAAAGGCTGGAAATCACACAGGCTCTGCATGTGGGCCTGTCAGTATTGGATAACTTCCCACTAAAACTTTCCTTGGGAGCTGTTCCTGTTCATGGCTGTGCTTCCAAGGACACAGGAAGAAGTTCCAACACTTGTACCCACCACTTCTGAGCAGACCCAAGAGGAAAAGCCTTCCCACAGGCTCAGACTGGGAGCAAGGAGGTGACAGCTATGAGAATACCAGAAAAGAAGCCTCTGGGCTGTAGGAAGTGTCACACATGCCCTCAGACTCCCGCTCAACAGCTGCTTTGGAGATAGCTTCCATCAAAATGAGACTAAAACAACATCAAGGGCATTGAAACGAACTTCTCTGATCTGATCAGTCTCACGTGGGATCAGGAAATGGGTAGGGTGCCCACAGGCTGGGTCCCCTGTGCAGGGACAGTGGCACATACTGCCAAGAACCTCCCAGAACACTGCCATGGGATCCACCATGAGACAACATCCTAGCTCTCCGACTCACCAGCACACTTTGTGGCAGGGAGAAGAGACACTACCGAAGCTGGGTCTGGGTAGCAACTGCTATAGGGAATTATCAGGTCAATGCGCCTCCTGATGGCTTCCAGCTCTAACTGGGGGGCACATGGAGAAAACAGAAGGGCTCTAAGGACAACTGGGTACATACAAAACCTTCCAGAAGCAGGCTGCCTGAATTAGGGAACACCATGTTTTACCACAGGGACAGAATACCAGTGCTCTTCTCTAAGGCAGACAGTGAACCTGGTACAGAGATCCCTCACCATAGAGAAAAAGTGGAATAATGCTACTTAACAAACAAGCAGAATTCCCACTCATTCCATGCTTCTCCTCACAGCTTTCACTTTTCCCAGGATATGAGGTTTCACTTTGGCATGGATAAATGGTTTCACCTCATCCCAGGTAAGTCTTCTCATCCATATTGTCATTACATGGCTGTACTCAAAACCAAGGAACCCCTCTCAGCCAACAATAACAGGAGCACGATAGAGCTCAAAATGCAAGAGCAGAGATGCTTCCCCTTTCCAACACGAGATGCAATGTCTTGGTGCCATTTTGAATCCCCCCTCTGTGCTGCACAACTTCTCTTGCTGATGACCAAGTGTTCAACTATCAGCACCACACACATCTTGCTTCAGTTTCCATAGACTGCTCCAGGCACTGCCACCAGTACAGGAACCCCAGGAAGGTCTTCATCTTCTCTGTTCCTCAGTGCCATGCTTGTATGTGGCACATGAGCTGTCCTTCCCTTCCTACGCAGAGTTATTGTAGATTTCCAAGTCAAAACCACTACTAGCTAAGTGCCATTACCAGCCATGACAACCTCTCGCAATTATCTGAGCCGGGAATGATGGATTACTCTTCTCATTAGAAGTGCAACAGAAGTGGTTGCAAAGTGCTGGAGGCAAGTAATAAATAGTATCTACACAAGATGGTCTTCAGCTGACCAGACCCACACACTTCAGCTGTGCAGACATCAGTATTTACAGATCAGAAGCCAAGTTAGATTCTACACCAGTTATTAATTATTTACCTTAAAACTAATTAATCATCCATTAACTCTTTGTGAGCTGTTCTACAAGAAAGTACCCTCGTGAAGTGACTCAGTGAATGCTTCTAACAGCTACAACTTCATACAATTAAGAAGAAAAGTCGTTCATGGGGGAGCCCCAGGCCCGGAATCAGAGGAGGCCACATCCCAGCTGCATTTTATCTTCTTTCCCTGACAATTATTTGGCCTTGCCTGCCCTTCCATTATCTACCACATGGTGCCCACAGCAGAATGCTTCCCCAGACACACGTTTTCTTACTTGCAATCAAAGCAGCTCTTTTATTTGCATTTTTTGCTAATAATCTGATAACTCACTTAGGGAAATACAGCTATGCTCCACCTCTGTGGGGCCTGGGAGCCCAGTAACAGTGCTAAGAGATTGCAAGAAGCTTAAACCTATTAAGCAGGCTCTGACAGCATTCAAAGCAAGCTCAAGGTTTACGCTGCCTGTCATCAGATGACATTTCTCTCCAATGGACCCACAAGAACTGAAGCAGGATCAGTGGGCAGGTCAGCAAGGCCATGGGTACAGAAATGTCACCACAAGGGAAGCGCCAGGGCCATGTACTCTCCTCTGAAAGCCTCCAAACCCAGTGCTGCCCGGCTGGAGCCTCTGCAGCCATCCTGCCTGAAACTGCAATAGTTCTTCCCACTCCCCCAGCCAAACGCAAACTAAACACCTCTCAAACCCCAAAGGTCTCAGGTTAGGGTGTTTCTGCTGTGACACCGTAGCTCGTCACCACTTTGCTTCCCATTTGAAGTATCTGCATCAGCATTCATAAGCAATGTGCAGGTTCCCCATTGCTGTTTAACTCCACTGGTACTTGCAGATACTCTGATACTCCTCTTTTGTCAGAGGAGTTCTCATTTATGCTTAATTCGAGGCTGTGCTGGGAGAACGCATGGTCCAACCTCCTAACACTGGGATTGTAAGAAATAAGCCAAAAGGGATGGGGACATCATCCGGCCATCACCATCCACCACAGCAGTCCCTTCACATGCTTGGAGGTTCTGCAGCTGCTTGAAGAGAAGCTTCCAGTCAAGCCCTCAGCCAAGCCCGACACAGGGTGACCCCTGGACACACATGACAGCTTTCCTCACACGGTACAGCCATGATTCCATCCCAAATGCAGCTGCCATCACTCCCTGCTCTCCTGGAGCACTGACGTCCAGCACCCCTCTCCTGGGGGCAAAACCATTGGCAACGAGATCTCACAATGCACCCAAAGTCCTCATTGAATAGCAAGCACCATGAGCCTGCTCAGGAAGTGCAACACGAAGCCAATACTTCCAGCACCCCCCAGACTCTAATGGGGACTCCTGTGAGAACCATGATTTCAACACCCAGGACCACATAGGGGATGATTTCAACATCAAACATCACACACATGTGGTTCCCACTCACTGGATCCCCATCATTGGAAGTGCTCAAAGTGAGGTTGGACAGGGCTTTGAGCAACCTGCCCCCATGGCAGGGGGGCTGGACTGGATGATCTTTGAAGGTCCTTTCCAGCCCAAACCACTCTGAGTCCACGACTGTGTGGCAAAAGCCAAGCTGCTACAGGAGGGAGGCAAATTAAATACATGGAGAGACCGTTTGCGTGAAGCACTACATACATTGAACAATAGACCCATTGGGAAAATGGAAACCCCTTGAATGAGGGTGACAACTCCTAATTTACAAATAAAACCATTAACAGTAGCAGAGACCCTCACATACTGGGAAATAAAGGAGGGAGCTTTGGTACCTTATTAAGCAACTCCAGATGAGATTTGTATGTTTTACAAATGCATAGACTGAATACCTGAGGCATCTGTCATTGATACTGGTACTGGAGCATATATTCCATCAGGTTACTTTGGTTTGATAGCCCCACAGTCCGCTTTAGCCATCAAAGGTATTCAGATACTTGGGGGCATCATTGATTCAGATTATCAAGGGGAGATCAGGGTGATTTTGTTGACTAGTGGAGATCAAGATATCTTCATTCAGCCATGAAACCATGCTGCCCAAATGTCAATTTTGCCTGTGTTGAAAACACAAATGAGTAAGGGGGAAGCCCCACAGAAAAGTGCAGCTCAAAGGAACTGTGAACAACTGAATAATGGAGCTAAAGTTTGGGTCCAAGCACCCAAAAGCCCACCCGAGCTGGCTGTAATTATTGCCACTAGGAAAGACAATGGGGTATGAGTGACTAAATCTGGACAAGAAAAGTGGGAGTATGTCCCTGTGAATAAATGCTATTTGCAAGAATGCTATTATTGCATTTTTGTTTTGTGTTTTACACAACCTACAGATCTTAGCCATCCTCATATTCTTATGGCCACTTTGGGCAATGCCATTACCCCAGGGAGGTATCTGAAAAGGACTGACATCTCGCTTGCACACTGGAGGTGGAAAAGCAGCACCAGACCTCACAGACAAGATAATCTCACCTGAGATGTCAATGAACCTTGCCTTCGTAGCTAATTCAACGTTCTCCCCAGGAGTACATCTGTGGACAACCAGTTTGTGAGGAAAATGCTATAAACAATTGTTTGTGTAACATCAGATGGAACGAGACGTAGTAACTATAGCCAATGCTAGTACTGCTGCCATCAAATGTAACCCTTTTAGTGCTTATAATCTGTGTGCTAATGGTACTAAGAATGTATACAACATGAGCAGCAGTAGTGAGAATAAAACTGTAGCGCCCCTCAGGGTGCATAGTAGTTGTTATTTCATTAACAATATGGAATTGCTGTCTATGGCACCAATCATGAGACATCGTGTCTCGTGTGTCTCTGTCATGATCAGGAATCAAAGGACTGAGTGTAACGGATGGGAACCTAGCTGACAGTCGATTCCTTCTCAAGACTGAGAGACATAACAAAGTACATGTTTTTGTCAAAGTGTATTTGGTGAAGTATGTATGTTTACGTTCCTCACGACTGCCAATGGAGCTGATCAGTCCTTGCCAGGCAGGCAGCCAGCTCTGGGCAGGCAGCAGGGCTCTGCCTGCACAGGCTGGAGCTGGCAGCTCGCAGGCACTTGCTAGGAGGCAGACCATGGCCACCCTGCTCTCTGCGGGGCTTCCAAGTAAGGGCAGGTGGGCAGCAGCACCCCCTGCAGGGATCCATCATCTCCCTGGGTGCAGGGAAACCGCTATTGGCATCTACCCGCATGCACCTGGTGCTGCACCCACGCGCCGAGCAGGACGCGCAGCACCGAGGGGCGGGCAGGCGGGCAGCAGCCCCTGGGAGCAAAGCAGGGGAGCAGTAGGAGTGTCGTGGGCAGAGACCAGGGAGAGGGGGCTGGCGCGACGTGTCCTGTCAGGAGAGTAGGCAGGAGCTACATGGTGATGGTGGGTGGTGTTGTGAGGCACAAACCACTGGGATTTTGGGGGGAGCTTGCAGGAAAACAGGAGATACTTTGTGTCTGGATATTTTCTCCTAAAATGAGCACTGAAAAGTTTTGGAGCAACGTTCTATGATTCAAGCACTTGATTACTGCAGCAATTTAAATGGACAGCAGCACACTGCTAACTGCCTTTTAAAAAGGGAACAGGATTCTATTCCAAACCTTCCTCCAAGAATACTTTTTGCCCTACTGCATTGCAATATCAGGCCACGCTCTTGTACACTATTTTTGAGTACTGGGTAAGATATTGGTTTGGGTCTCCAAGCCAAGAGTGAAGAGTCTCTCTATTTTCAGCATTCTCCTTGATTTGCCGTTCTTTGAGTGTGGTGGTTTCTGCCCCTCTCAGTGCAAATACACACACCCCACAGACCCGCTGCAGTGCAACGGGCCAGCACAACTGGCCTGCACCATCCTACAGTCTGATTCTAGGTGTCTTTATTTGGTGACTATGCAGGAGTAAAAAGATTGTAGGTATCTCACAAACTTCCAGCCACCCTGTCATAGGATCATAGAATCCTAACTAATATAATAGAATCCAACCTAAGTAGGTTGGAAAAGTCCTTTAAGATCATCAAGTCCAGCTGTTCCCCAGCACTGCCAAGTCCATCACTAAGCCATGGCACTGAGGGCCTCGTCTACAGGGGGTGTGTGAACACTTTGCATGGACGGTGACTCCACTGAAGTTGTCAGGGATGCAACAGGCACCCCATTCCAGCAGCAGCCACCTACCCTGACATCAAACCCACTCTCCCGCTGGGCTTGTCCAGCTGGACACCGTCAGGGCTTTGCTCCCTTCACCTGCTCTCCCAGCACTGGGTACCCTGGCTGCCAGCCCTTCGGTCGCTCATCCAGATTCTCCTCCATGTCTTTATCAGTTGAGGCACATCATTCTCAAACTGTGGACACCCCAACTGACTGCAGCACTGGCATCTGTTCACTCCAGAGGACAACAGAGCAGAAGCAGGGACTCTATGTTTCCGACTGTCACAGCCTGGACATGACACAACCCAATGGGTAAGAGGAGCCACTTTTAACGAACTCCAGCCTGGTCTAGCATAAAGTCTCCTGTGTTGAAGCCACAGACTCCCCTCCTCGGCCTGTGACTGCCTACCAAACAAGCCCAGCCAACAGCACCCATGCCAGGCACCTGCCCTTCCTCCTCCCGCAGACCCAGCCCACCTCACTTCTTGCTGTGCTCCTGTTTCTCCACACTGTAAAACCTCTCAGGGTCCTTCAGCACTTGGATTTACTGCTCCATCCTCCTGCTTGCTCCCACCACTTGCCTAAAATCTGCACTTTAATCAAATCCTTCTCCTCCCCTTCCTTCCACCCGGAACACAGCTGTGCACACCACCCCTGACATTTTCAACTACCAATAAGTTAGCTATAGATTTGGACACTTCCCCCCCGACCACAGCAGGAGCCCCTTGCTGCAGCAGTGCCCACAGAATGATGCTGGGGACTCAGTAAATGGCAGGACCGCTGGCCACCCTCCTCTACCTCCTGCCTGCATCCCTACCCTTCTCTGCTGGCTGTCCCTCTGCTCTTGGCATGCCTAGAAAGCACAAAGCCTTCCCCATGCCACAGCATGCAGCAGCACAAAAGTAATCCTGCAAAGCACAGTAACAGGATTTATGGCTTGCTCATATCAGCCCTCCTAAACTCATTTCTGCAAATAACAGATTGTCCCCCCATGTCAACACCGAGACAATGGAGATTTAGCAAGAGAAAGCTGAGATCTAACTGCAAAGCTAGGATTGCTTGAGGTCTGCTGGAGAGCATCGTGCTGCACTCCCGGGGCACAGGTCAGAATGCAGAATCCCAGGTTCTGCTGTGTGGTCGTCTGGAGCGAATGGATTCAACTGCTGCAGCCAGTCTGGGCGTCCACATTTGAGAACGATGTGCCTCAACTGATAAAGATGTGGAGGAGACACTGGAAGAGGGCTGGCAGCCAGGGTACGCAGTGCTGGGAGAGAGGTTTTACAGTGATGGGACCAATTCCAAGACACTCCTCTCCTGCCTGTATGAGCAGCACCCCCAGTCTCTCATGGTGCACCAGCCCCAAGGTGAGGGAGGGCCCATATCTCTGCTAGGAATTATAGAGACCACTCTCTCAATAACTCAAACCTTCTCCAGCAGATGGAGAGCCTAAACAAAGTCACCCAGGACCTGGGCCTAAAGCCACCTCCTTGAGTCTGAACAGCGTAAAATATGAAACTGGAGGTCAAGTGTACATGCAACTGAGCCCCCCATCCATCCTGGTGCAGAGCCACAATGGGCCTACTTCCAGATCTGAAACATTTATTGGATCTTCTGAAGCCTGTGGAGATGGGCTGAGCCAACAGGCTGGAAGACACGACTTTGATTTGAAGATTTACATTCCCAGAGGCAATTTATTCAGCGAACAGCATTCATCACGTAACACAGAGATGAGGGTGCAGGGAGGATGCAACACAGAGAGGAGGCGAATGGCAGAGAAGTCCTTCCCGACCACCCCAGAAAAAAAAAACCAACAAAACCATTGCTTCATTCCTCTCCGGCTGGCAATGTGCCACTCAAAGCCACCTCCCCTGGGAAGTGGCTCAGACGAAGGACTGAGGATGAACAGCCTGCCGCAAGTGCCAGGACCAACAACAGATGCAGCAGCTCACCAGGAAGGACTTTAGGAACAGGTTTACCAAGACTGCAACTCAAATCAGAAGTAGCAGCAGCCAAGGAGGAATACAGCCCCTTGGCCACTCTGAGCCCATCCAAGTCCTGACATGATGCTGCCCAACTTGGAGCTGCAAGCGCAGGCAGGCAGGCAGGGGCTGTCACCTCACTGGCATGATGGCAAAGCCAGCCCGCTGCCCACCCACCAGGCAGCAAAATAAGCCTAGGCAGCAGTGGCAGCATGGATCCAGGAACAGTCTGTGCAGTCACAACAGGGATCAGCAGGAAGGGAGGTGATGGGAGAGGAAGGATGAGCCCTCTGTGCAACATGGATCCAGCCCAGCATCTTCACCCAGTGCCAGGCAGGTGGGTAGATCTAAGTCTCACACAAACACCTGGACCTCACCTTCTTATGCAAGAACATGTGCAGGAGAGCATCAAGAGCTTACATCTGCCTTAGCACCTGATCAGACCCACCTGATACATCAGACCCAGCACCTCGTGGACACACCACAGTAGTACAAAACACTAATCCGTAAACGAGGTGTGGGCTCTTATTTTGCTGCCCAGACAGGTTTTGGCATTATAAACTGAATTTTCTATGATACTAAGGCAAGGTAACACCGTAAACCAAAACCATGAGCACTCCCAACGTCCTGGATGCTCCAGGAAGTCATGTCAATGTCACTGTATCCTGTTCACTGCACATCTCAGGCTTTTAAATAGATTATTATGCTTTTAGGCCACAAATGCCCTTTGCAGCCTGAACTGGGGCTCAGCCCCGAGCAGTCCCTGTGCCAGTGCATGCAGTATGAGTCCAGCAGCCAGAGGCAAAGCAGTGACAGCTCTTCTCTGAAAACACCCAAACAGACACTGCAAAACCTTACAGTGCGAGTGCAGTCTAACAGAGCCTGCAGGATCATTGTCAGCAGTCTGAGACACGTGAATTTCTTTGAGAAGATCCCTCATTTCCAGGCTTGGCCAAGTAAATCCTGGCTGAGGAGCAGCTGCCAGGAGAGGGGAAGATGAGACAATTTTGCAAGCACCGAGTTCTTCCAAGCAATTTTCAATATCTATTGATTTGTCCTGGGGCAGGACACAAGAAAATGTCTGCACAGCGACCTCCTGGGAGCTCAGAAACATTTCACAGGTAGATACAAGTCCCCTGGAAGGGACAGGCTCTGGCCAGCCAGTAACAGAATGTCCTTCAGGACAGGGAAGGCCAGGTCACAAGCGCACACTCAAAGGTGAGCTGTGCCATTCCTGGGCCAAGCAGGTGATGCTCAGCCTGTTCTCTAACTGCTGCCCCTTCCCCGTCCCTCCCCAGGCAATCTGGGACAAGACAATGGCCAACCAGCACAAAACCAGCCCTTTGCTCTTTTCATCCTCCACCCTTCAGGAATTCCCTCCAGCAGCCTCTCCGGATCCTCACCTCCTCTCAACACCAGAGTCACCAGCCATCCCTCCAGCTCCCCACACAGGTCCGAGCCCTTCCTCACCCCGGCCATCAGCTACCCTGACAGCTGAAGGCTTTCCAGCTACGGCAACTGAAGACGAGGACTTCTGCCTGACTCCATCCACCCCACAAGTGGCTCAGCCCCATGCAGCCATGTGCCCATGGGGACACAGAGCTCACAGCTCACTCACTCTCGTCGGGGTTAGGCGAGGCAAGGATGGCACTGTGCTTCCTCTTCACTTCCTCCACGTTCTCTGAAATCTTATCGATGAACCCTCGAATCTCTTCCACCTGTGGAGATGGGACAACCAGAGAGGTCTCCTGTGAGACAGCTGCGCCTTTGGGAAGGGGAGCCCTATCCCAAAGCAACCATGACACATCTGAACCACAGCAAACATCCTCCTTATCCCAGTTGGATTCTCAGACTGTAGGACCACTGTAAAAACAGACCTTCCACATCACAGCAGCAGCTGTGCAGTCACAGCGATGTCATACAGACTCTGTGTCCTATATTCTTTGTGATGCAGTGAGAAACATTTGGGGTTTATTTAAATTAGCATCAGATCTACGAATGCCCAGACACTGCACCTCAGCATGGAGAGCACTACTGAGGCTGCATAAGACAGGCTCTGTCCTCCATGGCTCTCTGCTCCAGGGGTTGAGAAACCCAGTTTGACCCTCATCCCACAGGCCAGGGAGGCCACATTTGCCAGCAAATCCATGCCGGCATCTTCCCTGCACTTCTCTACCAGGAGACATGCCTGTATTGCTGAGAGGGGAACATCTACTTGTGCCCTCTGCCTGCTGGGCTGCCCACCTTCCAGCTCTGTCTTCTCCTTCAACTCACACCACAACTTTGCTCATTTTCCTCCATCTGCATATGAGATTTTTTTCATTCCCCACTCCATTGCCTGCACAGATATATTTTAACACCCCCTACACACATGCCATGCTAAGGGCGTGCTAAAAATCCGCATGCAGATCTTACAGCCACCCACATGCCAGAAGACAACCTCTTGTTTGGTAACGAGAGGCACAGAATTAAACCAATCCCATGCAGACGCTGCTACTCTGCAGAGATGCCTCCAGGAGCAGTTTGGAAGCCGATCAGCTTTAGCAGCAGGCTGGAGGTTGGCCAGCTCAAGGCTCCCAGGCTCCACTGATGTCTGGAAGAGCAGGTGGAGCAGCAAAGCACCCATAGGGCCAGGTAAGCCCAAGACAGCCTCAGGTCTGCGCGGGTGCCTGCTTCCTGCTAACTGGCACTCTGAGCGTAACCCCCAAGGACCCCCAGCATCAGCTGAGCAGCATCAGCCAGGGCAGGGACCCCTCCGCACCTCTACTGCTGCTCCCTGCTGGCGGTGGGAGCCTGGGCCACAGCCCCGCAGCCTCCTCCAGTGCTAACAGAAAGGTCTGAGCTCACTTTAGAGCTACAGTGAGAAAAAATAAACCCTCTCACCTGCTCGAAGAACTCGTCCATGAAGCGGTCCCGGTCCACGCTGACAGTGACTTCATCATCATCGTCACTGTCCTTTGCCTGCAACGACACGGAGAGAGGCATCGACAACTGCTTCCTGCCAAGTTTGCATCTCCGTTTCAGGAGCTCCTCAGGGGCATCTTCCCCTTCTCCTCTGCTCTCTTGGTCCCAGGAGCTGGGGCAAATGCCAGCCACAGCATGGGACACCCCAGGCACCCAAGCACTTATGGACACCAAGAAAGCAGCAGATAGCCAGCTCCATCAATAAAGGCACAATGCAAAACACCACTGCTAGTGACATCCATGCATTTACAGAGCTGGGTAACGTTATGAGCTATCCTTGGCTGTGCATGAGCACAAGGTCTCTGCAAACAGCAGTGTTGGGAAACACAAGGAATGCTGCAATGGAAGAATATGAAGAACGCTGCAAAAGGGATTCTGCAAGGAGAAAGCACAAGGGATGCTGCAGAGTGCAGAAGAGGTGGGAGAGAACAGAGAATACAACAGAACTAGTAAAGCCACAGCAGGAAAATGAGGGGTTGTCTGCTGAAGCATGTGTGTCATTGTCACCAGAAATGAAAACACCTCCTGTCCCAGCAAGGCAGAGGACACAAGCTCACAGAAGAAAGAAAAATTACAGTCCTCTGTATAAGGTGACATTTCAAAGAGTATTATCCAAAACAGATACATGATGGAGGGAAAGGGAAAATTAATGGGGTGGAAAAGTTTCCCTTTACTCCACCTTCACTAGAGAAGGAACCAGTGGAAAGAAGAAGATTTAAGAGAGAGAACTGTCTCAGCCCATCTTGTAACTGTACCACGTTTTGCAGCTGGTTACACGTCATCCTGTAGCCCCTCCACACTTTGCAGAGAGCTAGTCAGTGTGGTCTCCGGAGAGATGCCGCTCACCTTGAGGTAAGGCAGATGAAATATCTATCCTTCCCCCTTAAATTGTCTTTTCAACTTCAGGTAACTGATCTGCAGAGTCACCCAGGGGAGACCTCAGCTTTCAGCCTTGCCACTGCTCATGGCACCCTTTGGTAACCACTCAGTGAAATGCTTAACCAAAGATGCCAAGATTGGAGAGCTACCACAGTTCAAGTGAAAACTTCACCCTGACAAGGATTAGCAGGGGCAGTGCTGCCCTCACCCCACCACTCTGTGCGCACAAAGAAACCAGGAGTCCAGAATTTGTCCGGTTTGACCACAACCAGGCCCCTACACCAGGGTCAGAAGGCAGGAGCTGCCTGCCCAGTAAGGCAGGGACATGGCAGAAGCCACCAGCCTGGGAAAGGGTTGGTGCATTTGGATTTTGATGGAGCTCAGCAACACCAACATGAGGTCTTGAGTGAAAGACAACTTCAGTTGAGTGAACAACACCCACAGTGTCTGTCACTGGGGCTGGAGCAGCTGCAGCGTCTTTCACCGTGGTTGGAGTGGCTGCAGTGCCTGTCGTGGGGGTTTGAGTAGCTGTGCTGTCTGCTGCTTTGCCACCAGATCCAGAGCAGGGCTGTGTAGTCATGGGCTGAACCTCACTACACTGCAGCGAGTTGTCCATCTCTGGCATTGCCAGGACAACAGCACCCCTTGTCTAAGCGCTCTGCTCATTTGAAGGCAGCAGGGCCCTGGGGCACAGCAGCGTGCCGATGCACCGATGCACCGGCGGGGCAATGGCTATGTAGGGCAGGACATGGCACTGCCCCGCGGTGCACAGCACGAGGAGCACAAAAGCCCAGGTGGGAGCCCTGCAAAGAGGAAATGACAGAGATGGAGCTGGCTGCTCGGGAGGGCACGTGTCACTCCGGGCACCATCTGTCCAACCCACGTCACTGGGAACACCCTCCATGCCACGGCCGCCTCCAACACACAGCGTCAGGCTGGTCGCGGGGCACCACCACCCCTGACACCATACCCTGCACACAGTAGAGCAGCGGCATCAGCTGCGGGGCTGAGCAGGGCTCGAGGGGGAGGAGATGCCACCATGCTGCAGGCACTGAAGAACCACCTGCTCTCAGCATCTCTGTCCATCCCGCAGCCCAGCCCAGGCACACTGCCAGCCCTCACAGCCATTCTCACTCTGGTTTGAAGTGTTTTTGCATACACAGCTGCCAAAGCAGAAACAAAACCAAAATACCCTTCCTAAGGACACCTAAAATGTCCACTCAGCTGACAGTGTTTTGGCTTCCTGAATCCCAGCTGTGAGCGTCCCAGGTTTTCAAAGCCACATGGAATGCTCCGATCTAGGTCAAAGCTACCCTCTGGTGCTGCTTAACACAAGCAGCAAATAATTCACAGCCTTCAAAAGCCTGGGCTTGCTTGCCAGTGACAGGCAAGCAGCATGCAGTTCCAACGCCACATAAGCACAAGAGGCACACCATCCTTGCAGTGCTTCCCAGCTGCAGAAATGGCCATCCTCCATCTCTGCATCCCCCATCTCTGCATCCCCCACCTCGGCATCCACCAGGCACACATGCTGCAACCTCAGGCAGCAAAGGCTGCACCAAGACTCCTTAAGGGGAAAGAGGAAACAGAGCCACAGCAAAAAGCTGCAAGTCTAAGCACCTTTCTAGAGCCTGGCTCTAAAAGCAGCTTACAGCAGGTAACAAGCCCTGCAGCTCTGGGGGGTCACTGGTGTTGCTCACTTTGATATAGGTACCGCACAGCAGTGCTGATCGCCCCCGCTTCACTGGTAGTGGGGATGGGTGCTCTGCCACCAGCATGTCCAGAGCAGAAGAGCAAGAGGGGTTTGATCAACAGGGCCTAGAGCAACCCCGCTCTAGTGGAAGGTGTCCCTGCCCATGGCAGGGGGTTGGAACTGGATGAGCTTTAAGGTGCCTTCCAACCCAAACTAGGCTGTGATTCTATGACACCCACTCCTGCCTCAGGCGCTCTCAGGCAGCAGCCTGGGGGTCTCTGGGCTTTCACCCCACACACAACATAGGTGAGGATAACCCTTCTTTTGCAGGGTTTACTTCTCGAGGCCGCAGGGCCAGGCAGCAGCAGGCAGCACAGACAGCACGCCAGGCATGGGGAGCCACTGCCTTCCTGGTGCCTCCAGTGCTGCAGAGCACAGGGAGCAGGATGGGGAGGGCAGGTGAGCCAGAGCTCCTGCAGCCTCTGTCAGGGGCTCGCAGCATTAAAGGCGTTCTTCCAGAAGGGCTGAAATCCCAAGAGGAAACGGAGCAGAAGTGCCATATCCTCCTCTACCCGCCCTGCAGAACAGACCACTGAATGGGAAGATGGTCCAGAGCCCAGGGGTTTGCTGTGGGTTTTGCAACAAGCACACTGCTAATAAACTACTTACTGAGCAGATTCCATCCCTCCGGTTCACACCGGCCCTGTTCCCTCTGCAGGGGCTTTCTGGAAGATAGCAGAGAGCACAGACCAACTGAACACTCAGAGCCTGCTCTCTTCCCAAAAGCAGGAGGCTGACAGGCAGGGTGAGCTGCAGCAGGGCGCACTGAGCTCTCTATTAGCTCAGCAGTGGCTATGCGCAGGCTTTAGCTCCTGCCCTCTTCTGTTATCGCTGCCGGTGAATGCGACCGCATCCAGATCCATCTGCAGAGCAGGTACAGGCAGCAGAGGAGCAACGGGCTCAGCCACTGAGCAGTAATTCTGTGGTCTTGCAGTGCTGGATCAGCAGCTGGACTCTGTGATCCTAAAGGTCTTTTCCAAACTGAATAATTCTATGATTCTATGATCCTAGTGATCACCAAAGCAGCCCATACCTGCCACTAACGACTTCCTGATCACTAAAAGTTCAAGGCACAAATGACTTCAGCATTCAGCAACACCTGCATGAGCCAGGAGGCAGTTCCAATCCCCGACACCAGCAGCGAAGGGAGAGCAAGATTTCCAAGAGTTCTGTCCCTTAGGTGTTGGCTTCCACTGCTGCAGAATTACGCTGCCGCCCTCTGGCTCGAAGCCCAACCCTTCTGTCAGAGCCATGGTCAACTCTTAAGCTCAGTTTCAGAAGCAGGCAGGTAAAATTCCATGGAATGATCAAGAACAAATGACAGAGGTGAAAAGTGCCATCAGCCCTGCACAGGGCAAAGCTGAACTCCCTGACCTCCTCCCATAGCTCTTGAACATGGCCTATGATCTACTAGAAAGACATCGTTACTTTACAGTCAACACTTTACGGATTTGCAGTCATGCTAAAGGACAATTTGGTTGCAAACCAGCACACAGAGTTCTAACTCTTCTGAAACTCAACGCCCTTCTGACAGTGGCACCATCCTTGTTACGGCTTCTGCGCAGACCACAGCTCCATGTGGGCAGCAGAAGCAGTGGCAGCCACAACACTCTCCTCTCCACTGCCACATATTCACAATGCTCAGCACACAGAGAGGTTTTTGCCAGGATCACCACCATGCTTTTGTATCTACCAAGCACTCTATAATTGACTACCAAGCCCGGATGATGCCCAGTGGTCACCATGACGTCTGTACCATACTTCCCACTAACTGGAAGCTGCTGGCAACAGGAGAAGGAAAGCCTTGGGCAGAGGAGGCAGCACAGGTGGCACCACAGATCACACGGCCCTTGTCAACAGATGAAAATCAAGGCAGTTCATAAAATGGTTCTCCTTCAAACCAGGCTGCACTGCATACAGACACGAACACAGGGAACATGTTGGTTTTGAAGGGGTCTTCAGGGATCCACCAGCCAAACACTCCTGCCATCAGCAGGGACATCTTCCACAAGACCAAGTTGCTCAAATGGCTGTGAATGCTTAAGTGTGCATGACATTTCCTTGGTGCTCTTGCCTACGCCATATAAAGGAACCTCAGCACCACGCAGGTGAGACACCAACCTTCCCAGAAGCACATCTTCTAGGAAAACAAAATGAACAGTTGTTACACACACCACAAACTGAAAGTCTGACAGGACTTGATGGAAGACCCAATAGCAACGGCAGATAAAAAGGAAGACTTAAACCAAGACAATCCGCAGTAAACATCACAGCTGAAGTACTGCACAATGGGAGACCTTCCTGTGGCTGCTCAGGGCTTCAAGGGGGCTTAGAGGAAAGGTGGCGACTTTTGACCAGGGCCTGCAAGGACAGGACAAGGGGCAATGGGTTTAAACTGGACAAGGGTGGGGTGAGGTTGGACATAGGGAAGAAATGTGGTACCATGAGGGTGCTGGGGCGCTGGCACAGGGTGCCCAGAGAAGCTGTGGCTGCCCCATCCCTGGCAGTGTTCAAGGCCAGGTTGGACACAGGGGCTTGGAGCAATCTGCTCTAAAGAAAGGCGTCCCTGAAGGTTCCTTCCAACACAAACCATCCTCCGAGCCCCTGACACACCACATGCCACAGCCTGTACCTTTGCTCGCAGCCGTCAGTCTGCTCCCCCGTCTGGGGGGCAAGGCAGCACCCCTATTTCAGACACCAGCCCTGCCATTAGCCACCGAAGGCGAAGGCACAGCCCTGCGGCACACCAGGCCTGCCCTCCCCCCTGCCTGCCAGCCCAGCAGAAGGTTCCGCTCTCTGTGCTTCCAAAGTTGCCTCCTTTTAAATCTTCCCCAAGATGGTGCTGCTGGCCCTGTGCCCGCTCTGCTCCTGACACAGCATCGGCTTCCCGCAGCGTCCTTTCCTGCCTGCCTCCCCCTCCATGATCTCCTCCAAGGATAACCCCGCAGGTGATGCGGTCCAAGGACATACAGTCATCCCCTGCTGCAACCTTGTTCAGGTCACCCCGCAGCCGCCGGGAGCCAGGACATTGCTGCACTCTCCATCTTCCCGGATCTTCCACTTGGGCTCGCTCTCCTCCTCTTTGCTAATCCACGTAATCCTCTGGAAGTAGCGATTTATCACAGTACTCAGCCTAATGAGCCTGACTGTACATGCTCTGCCTGTAGTGAGCGCTTTGCATATTTCCTGAGAAATCTTGTTAGCGGGGAGATAAACAGCAAACAAACATTCGTACAGCTCCCGAGCAGCCTGCACAAAGACACCTGCAATTAAACCAACAGGTACTGGCCCGAACCCCTTTGGCTCGAGTGCTTTTAGACATGCAGCACTCAGCCAACACACATGGCTTGTGAACCCAACCTCCCAATTACGCTCTGGCGTCCCCAGCATGGCACCAGGTTTTGGGAGGCAAAGAATGTTTCTGCATTCAGGCTGACTTCAGTGTGCGCAACAAGCCCCCACCGCACCAGATCTGGAGCTCCCCAGCAGACACCAGGGACCCCACAACTGCTGGGAGCAGAGAAACATCTCGGACAAAAAGCATCAGGGCAGTTGTTGCAGACTCACTGCACATCACCTCTGTTACCTCCCACCACAGGATCACAGAATCAGTGAGGTTGGAAAAGACCTTTGAGCTCATCCAGTCCAACCTTTATCCCAGAGCACGGCCAAGGCCACCGCTAATCCATGGCACTGAGGCCTCGTCTCCACGGTGTGTGAACACTTGCAGGGACGGTGGCTCCAGCACTGCCCTGGGCAGTTCCAATGCCTGAGCACCCTTTGAGGAAGGAACTGCTCCTCAGCTCCATCTAAAGCTGCCCTGGTGCAGCTCAAGGCCATTTCCTCTTGTCCCATCCCTTGTTCCTTGGGAGCAGAGCCCAGCGCCCTCCTGGCTCCATCCTCCTCCCAGGCAGTCGCAGGGAGCGATCAGGTTCCCCCTGAGCCTTCTCTTCTCCAGACTGAACCCCCCAGGTTCCTCATCCATGCCCCGCTGACAGGCCCAACAGATCCCAGGAGCCAGGTCTCACTGTATCTCACCCTATCCCGCTATCCATGAGCATAGGTGAGCCAGTGAAGCAGCTCCCCTGCCCCAGAGAAACACACTCATGGCACAGACACGGTCAGGCCAGGCTCGGTTCAGTGGTCAGAGCCACCCCCAGCAGCTTTGTTCCTTTCAGCCCCCACAAAACCAGCTTTTCGGCATCATAGTGATGTCAAAGCAGAGCAGGTCTGGGCAGCTGTGCCGCCTGCAGACACACGACATGGAGCCACTGGCCACCACACACCAGCTGAACTATTTAAGTGACCCTTTTAGCTGAACAGAAGAGCTGCAGAACACACCAGGCAACCGAGAGGGTTAAAAGAGGAAAGAAGACAGCAGTTCCATAAGCAAATGTATCTGCCTCTGGAGGTCAGCAGGGACTTGTGCTCCGGAGGGTGGCTCTGGCAAAGCCCCGCTGCCCAGATGGAGGATCAAGGAGACTCAACTCCTGCAAGCAGCAACCTCGCTCCACTTCACATCTGTGCCCCCAAGAGGGAAATCATCAGCAGGAGCAGCAGCGGATTACTGACAACAGGGGGATGGAGCAACCTCTGGCTGCAAGTCCCCAGTGCCTGCGCTGAGATCTCGGCTCCTGCAGGAGGGAAGAGGGTGGATCCACAGAGCCAGACCCGGAGCCAGCCTTGCTTCCTGCACCCTCCTGCTTCTAACACACACTTCCACACAGCTCCAAGGGCAGGAGGCAGCTCTTGAACTTGGAACTTGGAGGAAGGAGTGGGAATGGGGTCAGTCACTGGGAGGAACAACAGCGCAGCACATTGACATGGAAGCTGCTGGAGAAAGGCCCTTGGAAGCAGCCAACAGAGATGAGAATGGGCAGGGGGGGAAAGGGGCCCAGGAAATCATTCTGAAGCTGAAGATGTGCAACAGTGGGTCTGGGTTTGCGCTCGTGCCTCTCCTGTTGGCGTGGGCTGGGAACCAGCTCCCTACTCAAAAGCTAAGTATGATGAGAAACAAAAGGTAGACATGAAATAAAGAGCAACTCTTCAAATCCCAGAGGGCTTGCTCTCAGTCAACACTCATTTGGGCAAGGCAAGTCCTCAGACCCAAATGGAAGGTGACCAGAAATGCGACCATGCTGCGCTTGCTTTGAGGCAAGCAACTGCTAAGGCTTCAGCCCTGCAAACACTTCCGCAGCCACCCAGTCTCAGGCAGACGACCGGCCCCACCACATAAGGTCTGTTCTGGGGGCCCAAGGGGTCCTCCAGGCCAAACTGTCCTTGTTCTCCTGTCAACTCTGTGGAGAAGGACCTTCTCCCACCGGGGGAGCCTCTGCTTCCACTGAAACCCACCAGGCCTGGACAATGGCCTTGCCAAACCTCTCCCTACAGCACCCAAACCCACGATGTGGGCAGTGTCCATCTCAAGGAACACTTCCATCATGTAGCTGCCAGATAAAACATGAGGTGAGCACTGCCTGGTAGGGAATCGGGAGAGGATCTGTCAACCGATAAATGGTCTTTCCCACCCAAGCAGAGCTCAGTGACTGCTGCAGTCACCAGAACTCGAGAACTGTTGGTAATTCTGCTCACTGGCTGCATGAACTGTCGACAGCAGAGCCCATTCTCCCCAGATCACCAGCCACGTGTTTCTAACCACCAGCAACACCAAGTGCGTGGAGCTCGAGTGACAGCAGCCCTGACCCAAACCATCCAGGTCCACCCAGCCACCAAGCCCCATAGCCCTGCAGCTCCTGTGTCCGCTCGAAACCGCTGTCCTGGCCCAGGCAGACATCTCGCAGCAGCCTGCAGCACTCTGGCATCCTCTCCCTTCAGCACTGGGGAGCAAGCACAAGGAATTGAGTGTTGCTGGGAACAGGGCACTCTGGAACCAGGAACTGCCAAATGCCACTTCCACAGCAGGTCCGACATCTTCACCACTGACAGAGCAGGAGGAGGGGCACCCTCAGCAGCTTTGCAGCTGACATGGAGCAGTGGTGCAGTCGATATGCTGGAGGGAAGGGCGGCATCAGAGGGACCTGGGCAGGCTGCAGGAGTGGGTCTGTGTGACCCTCATGAAGTTCAACCAGACCAAGGGCAAAGTCCTGTGCCCGAATCAGGGCAATCCGCAGTACCAGCACAGACTGGGACGGAGGGAAGGGAGGGAGGGAGGGAGGGAGGGAGGGAGGGAGGGAAGGAGGGAAGGAGGGAAGGAGGGAAGGAGGGAAGGAGGGAAGGAGGGAAGGAGGGAAGGAAGGAAGGAAGGAAGGAAGGAAGGAAGGAAGGAAGGAAGGAAGGAAGGAAGGAAGGAAGGAAGGAAGGAAGGAAGGAAGGAAGGAAGGAAGGAAGGAAGGAAGGAAGGAAGGAAGGAAGGAAGGAAGGAAGGAAGGAAGGAAGGAAGGAAGGAAGGAAGGATGGAAGAATAGACGGATGGAAGGATAGACGGATGGATGGAAGGATAGACGGATGGATGGAAGGATAGACGGATGGATGGAAGGATAGACGGATGGATGGAAGGATAGACGGATGGAAAGATAGACGGATGGATGGAAGGATAGACGGATGGATGGAAGGATAGACGGATGGATGGAAGGATAGACGGATGGATGGAAGGATAGACGGATGGATGGAAGGATAGACGGATGGATGGAAGGCTGGCTGGCTGGCTGGCTGGAAAGATGAAGATTTTTGACCAGGGCCTGCAAGGACAGGACAAGGGGCAATGGGTTTAAGCTGGACAAGGGTGGGGTGAGGTTGGACATAAGGAAGAAATGTGGTACCATAAAGGTGCTGAGGCGCTGGCACAGGGTGCCAGGAGAAGCTGTGGCTGCCCCATCCCTGGCAGTGTTCAAGGCCAGGTTGGACACAGGGGCTTGGAGCAACCTGCTCGAGTGGAAGGTGTCCCTGCCTGTGGCAGGAGGTTGGAACTGGATGAGCTTTAAGGTCCCTTCCAACCCAAACCACTCTGTGATCCTACGACACTCGCACACTTCTCCTCCCACTCTCTCTCAAAACGTAATTCATTGTTATTTCACCAGCTGGACCTGTCTCACACCCCGAGATCCTGACATCTCACTCAGACTGTTCTGACACTGCCCAGGCAGGATGGAGCCGTGCATGCCACGCGCAGCCCTGAAGCACCCAGCTGGGATGCCCGGCTGAGCCTGGGCAGCAGAGCTCTGGATCTTCCCCCATCTGCAGCTGCTGACAGCTCTTTACATGCACCACCCTCAGCACCACTCTCCTCAAGCTTCCAAGAAGACAACACAAGCAGAACCTAAATAAAGAGATTTTAGGTGCCCAGAGCACAGGGACAAGCAGCTTAGAGACTGTCCCAAAAGCAAAATGAATTCTTTTTCGGGTATTTTTTGTCCCACCCCTGCTCTGTCACCACCTGCAGCAGCAGGGCTGCTTTCGCGGGTTTCAGGGAAGGGGACCAGCTCCAGCCCCGCTCCAGATGGGCAGAAAACACCACCCATGGCCAAAGCCGTGGCACCTACCCGCACGCAGCTGAGAGTGAAGCTCTGCTGCTCTCCTTCCGGGCATCCTCCCCGGCCAGGCCTTGCTGTTCTGCTCCACATCAGGAGCACAGTTTTCAGCCATAAGCTGAATTTCCTGTCCCTGGCTTGGTGCAGGGCTTGGGGGCACCACCACAACCCTCCACCCCGCAGGGCACAAGATAAGCCTTGAGTGAGCCTGAACACCATCAGAGCCCCAAGGTTCAGAAAAGACACAGGATGAGCACTTTGAATTTCAAGCACCCTTTTAAAAACGCCATCAAGACATGAAGCTCACGCTCTGCACAGCAGTGAGACCCTGCGCCCCCTCCTCAGCTCCAGCAATGGCTTTAATCTGCTTTTTTATCATTCCTGCCATATTTTAGAAGCTGCATTAAAACGGGAAGAAAGCGGCCCAGGCTGCGGGTGAGGCTGGCTGCAGGCAGCACAAACCAAAGCAGCCCCAGCGCTCCCCATATGCTGTCCACTGCAGCATCGCGCTCCTCCCAGCGACTGCCACCACCAGGGCCGCAAACCCACGTTTCCCACAGGCTTTGCCCCAGCGTGGGCACCTGCTCAGCTCTGGGGGCACCCGGATGCTCCAAACTGGACTCCACCCATTCATCCCCAGGAGCCCCCGGGTGCAGCAGGGAGCCCTCAGGAGGATGCTGCACCCGTCAGCATTAGGCTGACGAATATGGATCAGCAGCAGCAGTGAGGCAAGAACGTGTCTTATTTTTCTCAAGATGTATTTAAAGGAATGGAGAGATTTTAAAATACCCCACGGCATCACTTCCCAGCCAGCGCCGGCTGCCAAGAGGACATTTGCGGGGCTCATCTTTACTATTATTATTATTAAAAAGCCTATTTTCCAATCCTATTACACAGCCTGTGCTGTTGGTGGAGAAAGAGCCCCCTGTTTGGATGCTTTCCAGGCTGAGCGGGGGGGGGCAGTTCTTTATATAGCCCCTTCCTTCTCCAGCCCTGACAGCCATCCCTCAGCACCAACAACCACCCCTCACCCCAACAGCCACCGCTGAGCCCCGTGCTGGCATCATCCCAGCTCCATCCTCCTGGGGTTTTCCAGATGGAGCCAAATTCCCGGCTGAAGCAACTCTCTGATGAGGGTCTCTGAGGGACCGACCCGGGCACCCCCCGGCTCGACACGGCCCCCCCGCGATGACAGACCCCGGGCAGACCCTGAAGTAATTCAAAACAAACCACGGAAAGCAGCGAAGCGAGCGCGGGGCGATGGCACCGCGCGGGGCGATGCTGGAGCAGCGCCCCGGCCCTGCGAGCTCTGCCACCCCCCGCGCATCCCCGCTGCCCTCGCACGCTGCAGCGCTCGGCCCCGCGCCCTCGGGAGGGGTCCCCAGGGGTGCGAGCGTCCCCCCGCTGGGGCACGGCGCGGTGACACACCGGGACCGGGAGCTCCCCCGGGACCGGCTGCAGCCTCCCAGCGCTCCCCGCGGGCACTGCACCGGGCTCCGAGCGGGCGGCGGCAGCGGCGGCGGGCCCGGGTAGCGGGGGGCTGCGGAGGCCGACCCCGCCAGGCGGGTGCACCCCCGGGGGCGGCGCGGCCCCGGCGTTGCCCATCCCGGATGACATCAGCGGAGCCCGGAGGATGAAAAAGCAACCGGGGGGGCCGGGGCGTGAAGCGGCCCCGGGGGGTAACGGAGAGTAACGGGAGGTACCGGGGGCTCCGGCACTGCTCGGCCCCGCTGCCCGCGGGAGCTCCCGCCGCAGCCCCACCCCCCCCCCCTCCGCCGGGCGCTGCCCTCCCGCCGCCCGCAGTAATAAACATCCCGTTTATCGCCCTCAGCCCGCCGGGGCTCGGCCCTGCGAGCAGTCGGTGCCCGGGGCAGATGGGCGCCCCCGGGCCAGCGCCCGCCGCTCGAACCGCCCGTCCCCGGAGGAGAACCGGAGCGGGGAGAGCGGCGCGGGAGGAGCCCGGGGGACGCCCGGGGAAGCCCCGCTCTGGCCCCGACATCGCCGCAAGGCTCGGGGGTGCCCGGCCCGGCCCCCCCCTCCCGGCTCCCCCGCCACCCGCGCCCCCCCACTCACGGCGCGCAGCTCCCCGGTCCGGTCCTTCATCCTGCCGCTGCGCCCGGCCGTGCGCGAGGGAGGGGCGGGAGCCGCGCGTGCGCGGACCGGGGCCGCCACCGGGACCGGGGCGGGGGAGTCGCGGCGCGGCAGCGGTGGAGCGGCGGGGGCAGTCCTCGGGGCCGCCGGTCACATCGAGCCCGGGGTGTACCCAGCATCCGCGGGTGCTGGGGTGCTCCTGATGCGGCAGTCGGGCCTCAGCTCCCAACGCTGCTGGAACAGGCTCCAGAGCCACCAGTTCGGGGGGTGGCTTTGCACAGGAGCAGCCCCTGTGCCCTAAACCAGGTGAGGGTCAAGCAGAAATGCCATCGCAGAATCAGACTGGTTTGTGTTGGAAGGGACCTTAAAGCTCATTCAGTTCCAACCCCTGCCACAGGCAGGGACACCATCCACTAGAACAGCTTGCTCCAAGCCCCATCCAACCTGGCCTTGAACACAGCCAGGGATGTCCCAGGAAAACCCTACTCATATTCCCTGCAAAACATCCAGCCATCCAAATCCAAGTGTCTTGACAAAGACCTCTTCCCATGGTCTTCCAGGTTCATGCTCTGTGCACATAATCCCTGGAACCGGAAGCCTACGTCTCAATGAGAAATGGCCTTAGCAAACCCTACTCAGGTTTAAATGTCTCTGTGGGAAAGCTAAGATGGATGGGGCTCTGACATCTTAGAGAATGAGAACGGCAAGAGACTGCAAGTATGGCAAGAGCTGACACAATGGGCAGAGCTGCCTCTGACCCTAACAACTGAGACATGGGCACCTCCAGGGATCTTGGGAGAGCAGCCCTGCAAGAGCCCTGGAGATGGAGGGACCAAGCGGAGCAGGCTCAGGCTGCTCCTCCTTCGTGCTGTGAGCCACAGGGACTGCAAAGAAACAAAAGTCAGAGGCACACTTGGCTTGAGCAGCACCTGCGTCAGCGTTGTGGTTTAAGCCCAGCCATAACTCACGCAGTCGCTCTCTCACTCCCCCTCCTTCTTCCCCCCTTTCCCAGAGGGATGGAGAGGAGAATTGAAATAATATAACTCCCACGGGTTGAGATAGGAACAGTCAAGTAACAAAGGTATAACACAAACCACTGCTGCTACCACCAATAATGATAAGGGAAGTAACGAGGGAATACAACTGCTCACCACCCGCTGACTGACACCCAGCCCGACCCAGCAGCAATCTAACCCTTCCAGGTAACTGCCCCCAGCTTCTATAGTGGACATGACGTGCTGTGGTATGGAATAACCTCTTTGGTCAGTTTGGGTCAGGTGTCCTGTCTCTGCTTCCTCCTGGCTCCCCTCCTCCCTGGCAGAGCACGAGACTCAGGAAGTCTTTGGTCAGAGTAAACATTCGAGCAGTAACCTGAAAACATCGGTGTTATCAGCGCTGTTCCCAGGCTGAAAGGCAAAAACACAGCGCTGCACCAGCTACCAAGGAGGAGAAAAATGACTGCTGCTGCTGAACCCAGGACAGTCTGCAGCACCTGATGTACTGCTGAGCTTCCAGGTGAGTGAGGCAGCTGACAGCAGCTGCAAATGCAGCAGAGCAGCCGGAGGAGTCGCATGTGCTCCACTTACGCAGGAAAGATTAGCACAGTATTTTGAGCAGAGGTT
Organism: Myiopsitta monachus; assembly: GCA_017639245.1. Classification (NCBI taxonomy): domain Eukaryota; kingdom Metazoa; phylum Chordata; class Aves; order Psittaciformes; family Psittacidae; genus Myiopsitta; species Myiopsitta monachus. Next base: position 11,651,846 of record CM029932.1, read on the forward strand.
GCAGGTCGATGCTGGTGGATGCTGCAGCTGGTCTAAGATCGACCCTGCTGCTCCTGAGGGCTTGGCTCCATCAGGAGAGACTGGACTGCAACTGCTGCTGGGGGAGCCCAAGCAATGCACAGTGAGGGGATACAGCATTAATCCTCATCAGGAATGCAGAGAAAAGCAAGCCCTTGGCCCTGAGCAAGGCTGACAGCATGGACACAGCTGAAACCTAAGAGCTTGGCCAGGCTCCCCGTGACACAGGAGGGGAGCAGCAAGACCTGCATCTTGGCTGCAGCTCAGAAACCACCTGGAGTTGTTAATTCATTCTGCATCTACTGCTGCCCCTTCAGGGACACTGTTCCCTTTGGAGGCACAGGACAGAGATCCTGGAGTAGGTGTCAGAAGTAGTATGTCAAGGAATAGACTGGAAAGCCAAGACTGGAGGCATTGAGTGCAGCAGTGCTGAGGGAGCCTTCCCCTGTGCCAAGAACACAGGCTAAGTCCTGTGCCATCGGAGAGGGAGGATCCTGGAGGCAAGGCAGGGATGAGCTGGTTAAGATAGGCCCCTCTGCTGTGGCTCCCTGTGTGGGAGCCTCAGCACAGCACTCACGGCCCATGCTGCCCATGCCCATCAGGAGATGCTGGCAAGGGGAGGACTGCGGCATGTCTGACAGAGTCACAAGCCACATGTTCCTTCTCCCCATGCTCGGGGAGCAGAGATGATGCCACCAGCCATAACTTCAAATGCTTCTCTCCATGCCAATAGTCATTAAAAAGTTGTTCTTGAAAAGCCAGTATTTTCTACAATCTCAACTGCCTGAATGACAAGAGGATGCTCTGCTATTGCTTTTCCAAGGACAGGACTCCTGTCTCCACACTGCCGACGTCCAGGAGTCCAACCAAGCCCCACAGAAGCAGGGACACCGGCGAGCAAGGACATGATGTTAGCAGGGAAGGGAAACTGCACTACCACTGCTTGAGGCACGCACCCAGAAAGGCACCCAACTGCTGTGAGAAAAAGGAAGCACTGTGCCCTGTGCACAAGGGGCCTCTCCACTGGTTGCAGTTTTGGATGTCCCACCTTGGTGTGTCCTACCACATCCAGCCCCTCCTGTCCTGCAAACCTTGTACTGTTCTCAGAGTGGTTTTGCTCAGCCCTGGGTTCCGGGAATCCTGGGAAGGTGGTGATGGCACAGGCGGGTGCCACAGTATCACAGCTCAGCTCTACTGCCGTGGGGTGAAGAGTTGCAGGGGCACACAGGAGCTTTGGGTGCTAACAGTGAGGAGTGAGTGGCATAGCAAAAGCAGGGCCAAAACTGTATACAGGATCAAACTACAGAAAGGAACAGACAAATCTATACATATACAATGGCCTATGTGTGTAAGGACAGGAACAAGGGGAATGGCTTTAAACTGACAGAGGGGAGTGTTAAATAAGCTCTTGGACAGAAGTTCTTCCCTGTGAGGGTGCTGAGGCGCTGGCACAGGGTGCCCAGAGGAGCTCTGGCTGCCCCATCCCTGGCAGTGTTCAAGGCCAGGTTGGATGGGGCTTGGAGCACCCTGCTCTAGTGGAAGGTGTCCCTGCGTATGGCAGGGGTTGGAACTGGATGAGCTTTACGGCCCCTTCCAACACAAACCAGGCTGGGGTTCTGAGATTCATGCACAAGAAGAATTAAAAATCAAAATGAGACAGGAGAGGGGAAAGGCTGGAGAAGGAGAGGTGACCACGAGGAAGAAGGAGGGAATCCAGGCCTTGCAAGCACAACTGCAGTGGAAAACACTGGACATCGCAGGTAAAGTGTTGAGAAGCAAGCTGGGCTCGGAGTTCCCTGCAGCAAGAGAAGTGGCCACTCGTTTGGGTTACAGTTTGTCTGATCTCTCAGACTCCCTATACCACCTCCAGAGCCGTAAGAGCATCAGCGCTCACAAGGAGACCAGCAGCAGAAAACAAGATATCACAGGCACTGGCAGTGTGGACGGGAACCCCCCAGAGGAACAATAACCACCTGGCAGGAATCACACACTCCCTCCTCTTCACGCCTCCAGCAGCAGCCCAAGCACAGGCTGGGCTTGTGCTGTTGAGCAAGCTGGCAGCTTGCTCAGGCACAAGCTGCCACTGTAAATTGCTCTGTACAAGAAAATTTGCGATATAAAAACCAAACCAATTCCCATCTGGAAGGGGTGATCCGTAGTCTCCATCTTCATGTGAAGAACAGGTTGAACAAACATCTCTTGGGCTTTAAATCAAGCTTATGTTGCCTGAAGGAAAGCAGTGGACTAGATCTTGGTATCCAGCTTGACCTTTGAGGTTTTCAAAGGGCAAGTGAAGTCACAGGAAGGCCACTGCTCACTCCTGCCCGAAGGACCCATCCGCTCCTTGTCAGATCTGGAAAGCTTGAAACAACCTGGAATCACATCTCCAAGCCAAGTTTTTCTCTCACACGTTGCAGAAACCCTCCCAACTGTTTTGAAAGTCAGATTTTTTTTAAGTATAAGAATTTGCGAATAAATTACAGAGAAGTCTGATTCCATCAGTTCTTTTTTTTTTTTGCATTACTCTAGAAAACAATCCTGACGGAGGAGAAAGAGAATCACCTCTGGTCTACACAGCACTAGGGTTCACTTGCAAAACCTGCACAAACCAAAGCAGTGCGGAAAATTCAATCAAACTGAAGCAATCATTCCAGTGCAGGAAAAGGGCCCTACAGACACTTTATTCTTTGACTGATTGAATGGAGTGTGATTTTGCTCGGGTCAGTTGTACTCTGCCTTGCACTGAAATACTGACATTAGCTTTAGGAACACAGGCTGCACCCTGAGAAGACAATAAGCGCAATAAAAAGGCAGCTGGGGGTGAAAGGCAAAGCAGCCCAGTCCTGCACTTCACTGCCAAGAGAGTGCCTGCAGGGAGCTCTCCTCTGACGCTCCAACCCAGGGGCTAACGTTAGAACACACTGAGACAACAAGAAGCCACCAGTAGCTGTTTAGCTGAAAGCGCTCAGTGCAGATAAGGCACCCCTCTCCCTCCCCACATGCTACACAGCAACGAATCTCTGCAGGACAGGCGCCTGCTGCGGCTCCTTCTGCCACAGAGCAGTCCCATAAGGGAAGGAGTGCTGTGGCCAGGGCTCTCGCAAGCACTGGGATGGGACCAAGCCAAAGGAGTGGTTGAGGTTTGCTGGCAAGGCTCTAGTCTGAAGTTAGCATAGCCCAATTCTTCAGCTGAGAGCAAACACCATTCCTTCGGTCTGACTTCATCAGTGGAAAGCTGCTCCTCGGTCACCTGAACGACTCATTTCTCCATTTCCTACTTCTGTGACATTTACACTGGAATTTCTAATAGCTGCAGATTTACATTGCACAAGCCCTGCCAACTGCCCACAGCCTTTTCATCCACCAAGCCACCATTTCTGCCAACATTACCCTTTGTTTGCCCAGTTTATTTAATGAGATGCCCAGAAGGTCCCTAGGGACTGTGAGCTGGCTCCTGCCCCCACACAGACCACACCATGGGTTAAGGCTGCAGGATCCAGCCTCAGTTCACGGCATCCCCCAGCCTGCCAGGCTCCCATCCTATCAACTAGTGCTCTCCTGTCCCAAGCTCTGGTGCACCCAAAACTGTCTCTTCCCATTGAGTTTCACTGCAAAGGCTCTGTACAGGGGAAATTGTCAGAGCTGCAAGGGAGGTCACAGGCCTCTGCTGCCCCCATGGGCCATCTCCTACTTTACCTGTGCATACCTGGTGGATGCACAGCCCTGCTCCAGCTGGCTGGGCTCTTCGGCAAACTCAAAGCACAAGCCCTGCACCAAAAAACGTTTTTGACTAAAAGATCAGTGGCATTTCCATACATGTACATGTACCCGCTGTTTACATTTATGAAAAAGCATATTCAAAGAACATTTGCTGAAGACTTTCTCCAAAACATCATTTATGAGCACCCTTTTGTTCTGTCAGGCCAAGGAGGCTGCAAGTACAAAGGTGAAAACCTGCTAACAATGACTTACTTTGGAAGAATTGCCTGATTGGTTAAATTTTGCTCTCCTGAGTTCCTGTAAGATTTTACACTCTTAAGTGTAAAATAACTATTTAACTGGCAAAACTCCTACCACGATGTAAACCTTACTGCATCTCTGTGTGACCTTAACAGCCAATACACTCCATACACCAAATCCTGCCTCATAAAAGCACTGTGTAACAAGCATGTGTCAGAAACGTGATCTTCTAACCAGTACAGTCCAGCCTGTGACAGGCTCTGCCGTTGGCATGATCTCATCCAGCAAGGTGCTCTGCTACATCATTGATAAAAAGAATATTCTCTTAACCTTGGAACTCAATCCTGAAAAGGGTCTCTGAGACACGCAGTTCAGCTATTATAAGCTGAATTATTTTTATAAGCTATATAAGCACAACACACACCCAGGGGGAAATCAAGTATTGCTTAGATAGCCTGCAATAAACACACAGGGCCATGACGCGAATGAGGATCAAAAAACAAGAGACAGCAAGTGCTGCATTCTCCCTGAGTGCTTCTCCCCCTGGGCACTGAATGGGTCAAGCTCTGCAAACTGTGACTGTTAAAGACCATCATGAGCACATACCTCAATTCTGCTACTCCAACTTGGGCATGTGCCTTCACAGCCACCACATCAAAAGTGGGGACCTGACTCATGCTCAAGACACATCATCCAGCTTGAGGCCAAGGACACTGTGCTCTGCTTAACAGGCCATGCCATCTAATACAGGCTGGCAGCCTCTATCATCAAAATGGAGGGGCAGTAGGTGAGGAGGGAGAGCAAAAATCCTCTTGTAATTGAAATAGCTAGACATCCAAGCTGACAGACAGATGTAGGACTTACAACAAAGGTCAAGGAGGAACAAACCCAGGAGTTTGGTTTTCCCGTTGAAGGCTGGGACAAGATCAAAACAGCAAGGAGGGAGCAAGGAAGACAGAAGACAACAGAGTACCAGGGAAGAGAAGAATATTTAAACAACCACACACAGCTGCAACCATGACCCTTATGTTCCCTGCAAAGGAGGAACATGCAGAGCACAAGGAGGAAAGCCAATTCCTATTCTATTTTCTGCCTGTGAATTCTAACTTCACAGAAACTTTCAGACCTGCATAATCTCAGGCTGAGATTTTTCTTCCTATCCTTTGTGTTGGAAGCAGAGAACACACGGAATTGTGACTTGTGCACAGATGAACGCAGCACTGTCAGTCTGCAGGTAGCCTTGAGACAGGAACAAAAATGGGGGCGGGGAAAATCAGTCTGAGGAAAGAAGGCAGTGGGTAGAGACTGGGAACACACACGCTTCCCAAGGAAGCAGTGCAGCATCCTGCAACCAGAGATGGAACAATGAACCACAGCTCAAATGAACAGCTCCAACACTCCAAAGTTCAGCTGCTGTGCAAATGTTCGAATCTGCTCTTATCTGAAACCCGTCCAACCCAGCCAGGGTTCTGCAGGGAACTAACGGGAATGCAAGTTTTCACCTGGATTTTCAAACAAAAAGAATCCTCCTGATCATCACTGCAGAGTCAGAAACATGCACATACAAGGAACCACTGAATGCAAGCCTCTTCTCCAGTTCTCCATCTGCCAAACATCATTCCTTTAGTTTGATTTCATATATTACATGTGGCAGAAAGCTCTCTCAAGGAATGAATCAATCTTAAGGCACAAGTGGACAGATTCATTTTACTATTGACTGACCTAGAGTTACAAATACTGACAACTATCAGAACTTCTCCTGAAGTTCTCTATTCATTTCAATAACTCTCAAGCAGCATTTACACCCTGACCTTCAACATCTTCTCTTCTTGAAGAAGAAAAATAAATATACCACATCATGCAGACTTGTTTCTCTTCTTATAATTTACTATTTAATTCCTGAAAAGGCGTTGAAGGCTTCACAGGTCCCATGTCATTATTTTAGTCTGCTCAACAGAAAAGAGAACAATTGGCTGTATTGTTATTAGGGTCTGGGAACAAAACGCCTTGAGAAAATGAAGCTCATTCTATAGCTACCTGTGGAAATGCAGCTACTCGGGATCTGCTACAGACTCCTATCCTCACCCAGGGAAAACAGCAAAGGAAGGGCTTCAGAAGCTTCCCGGCACCAGCACTGTGACTCCTGCTGAACAATGGGAGCTTGTGTTGGAGTGATGTTAAACGCTCCCCTGCAGCAGAGGTGGTCGATCAAGGTTCCTGCGACTGGTGCACAGCGGAGGCAGAGGTGCTGATGAGGTCCTGAGGAAGGCTCTCACGTGCTTCCTGCATCCGTCGTCGTGCTCTCTGGAAAGCCTCTATAACACAGCAGGTAACAGCAAGCCAGAATGCATCAGACAGTCCCAAGGAAGGGGAAGGGTGACTCTCTCTAGTGAACATCATCTCTCCTGGCCCTGGAGTCTCACCTCCTATTTCTATGCCACCAAAGAGCATCTGCCCCTTGCAGCCCTCTTCATTTATTTCTAGCACTGTCTTTGCTCCATGCATAACGGAATAGGAGGCAGAACCTTAGCATCCATGCCACAAGCTACACTCAGTGCCCAGCCTAGGCTTTGTCCTCACAGAGTGGTTACCCCTCATGCCTCCTGCAGTTTCCAGCTCAGATTTAATCTCCATTATGGAGTCAGAGAGCTCATGATGCAGGGACCAATTATCCTCACAGTAACAGATTCTCCTGAAACATCCTGCCCTCTCTGTAAAAATGGGGCAAATGTGAGCCAAAGGCTCATCAGGGAGAATGACACTGAAAGCCCTACCCAAAACACTGTAGACAGAGCTCTGCTGGCTGAAGCCTCCAAGCTGGTCCAGGACACTCTGCATGCGTTGCCTCTTGGCACTGGCTTCCAGAAAGGCTCTGCACAGAAGTACAGGAGGTCAGGGCTGCCAAAATACAGCACACAAGATGGAGCTCGTACCCTGCTGCACTTACTTAGACTGCTGCAGGCAGTAAAGCTGGAATGTCACGCTCCCAGTTGTCTCCGTGTGAAAACCAAAGCGGCTCAGACGCTCTCCCTGCAAAGGCAGCACAAGTTAAGAGAAACTGCAGCATGCAACCTGCAGCAGCAGGCTGAGCCCAGGAGCACTGCCCACCAGCAGCACGCACTCCTGTGGGGACAGCCTCTCCTTTCCCCGCTGCACACGGAAAGGGAGGTCAGAAAGGAGGACTGTGCTGGGGCAGGTCCTAAACACAAGCGTAGTGGAGGAAGGTTTCAACAACTGCACCAGGGTTTGCTCCCACACAAAGCTGCCAAGGCCAACTTGCTCACTACACCAGCAAGCATTTCTGCCATTTTCTTAACAAACTCAAAATCTCTGCCTAACACCCATCAGTGTCTTGCATCAAGAAACTCTTCCAGGCACAGTGCAGCCCAGATTCCTTACCAAAACACAGGAAGTCTATAGCTGGTAACAAATGCTGACCTGACAGACACTTCAGGACAGGGCCAGCACAGGCAGGGTAAGTCAGGGCTTTGGTCCATGTTCACCCACTTCTCTAAGCTGTACACACCTAAGAAGGCAGAAAGCTCTGCCTCAGCATTTGCCCATTCCCCTGTTCACTGGCCACAAGTCTCACAGAGATGTTTCTTTACTCAGAGGGACTGGGCCACCACCTCATTGTTCAAACACAATCTAGGCTGTCTGAACAGCCCCAGACATCTGAAGCCGAGAGCATAACCTATCATCTCTGAGCAAGAGCAGTGCCCTGGCAACTGAGCCCACCTTGAAGGTTGATGGTGTCCTGACGTACGTTATGTCCTCCAGCTCAGGAGATCCTCCAATGAAAAATCTCCTCAGCTCAGCAACTGTTCCCAGCTCCACAGGGCGCCAGGTAGGGATGGTGAGATTATGGACACCTGACCCAGGACAACAGGACAGCCTTAGCAGCTATGGCCAACAGCCCAAGCAGAGTCACTAAAGGCAGCATGGTAGACGGATACCTGCTGACTCAAACCACAGGAGGCTCAAAACAGAAACAATGCACTGTATCTCTACAACATTCTCCCAACGAGTCAGCTCCACCAGCCACACAGTGTGGAAAGAACCGCCTGCCCATGAAGAGCATCTCCTTACTACACATGGATGTCAGAACAGTTGCAACCCTCAGACTCCATATGGAACAGAGAGGTCTACTGCTGTGGCAAAGGTGGATATGCAGCTCCACCCAGGAGCTTTATCACAAAAGGTTTGGTGACAGAACCACCAAAGTAGCAAGAACAGCAACACCTGATGTGTCTCCACAAGGCAGAATGGTGCAGGATGCCACAAATCCTTCTTTGCTGCCCCACACACAGCTAACTATACCCTGTAAAGCCTCCCCAGGACCAGCTGAATCCATCCCAAAGAGAACCACTCTTCTGCCCTCATTCTGCCACTCTTCTAGACTCATTCTGCCCAAGTATGTTTTACCTGGAGAGGCTGGCAGCACCAAAGAACCATACCCTTCCACACGGTATCTCTGCCAGAAATCCAGGGACAGGACCTCAAAGTAGAGAACGGGCCACTGAGGGAGACTCTCTGCAAGGAAGGGAAGCAGATCACGGCTCTGTGAGGGAAAGCTATCATAGAGAAAAAAAAGCCAAAACACTAAATGCCAAACTCCACTAGCAGGACATCCTTCATTTCTTCTACAACCACTAACTGAGACATATTGGTCATTATTTTCCCCCAGAAAAGCTGAACCCTCAGGCTTGAGGATGTCCTGCTTTTGGCATTTTAACTACAACAGAGAATGAAAACAGAATTACTGCAGTTCAAACTTTGGGAACATCCTTTGCTCTGACAGCAAATCCAAACCTGTTCCTTGGTTATCTTTGAGCAGGCAAGACAAAACTTGTAACTGATCTAATGCTAAACAGGGAAAACTTTATCTCTGACCCTTCCCACCATTATTGGGGATTATGCTGCATTCTCCTATGGCTCTCCAAGCATTTCTTTTTTCCACAGTGAAACAACTCATAGAATAACTAGGCTGAAAATTCATTAGTGCTGCTTGAATACTCACATCCAACACGTGCACTGGATTCAAGTGGCAAGGCACTGCCACAAAGCTGCCCCTAGCAATTGCAATCCAAAGAGCAACCCAGGTTGGTGAGGAAGCAGCAGCTGCGCATGTGAAGCAACAGGAAGAGGCAGCAAACCCCAGCTTAACAGAGCTGCAAGTTTCACAGTGACATAAACTACACAAAGATTACACAGGTCACTGAGTGTGTCTATGAATGTAAGGCTTAGCACAGAGCTTCAGTCGTGCACAAGAAATCTGCCTGTTTTTTCTGCTGTGGTATTCCAGGGCTCTGTGCAGTACGTGGGGCATGGCAACACTGCCCGGCAGATGTTTTTCAACTGCATATAGCTGACTACAGCCTGGAAGCAGAGCAACATCAATGGATACATACACATGCTAGTGCGCTGCTGGGCAGGGCAAATACAGTATGTGTCCAGAGGCTGTGTGGTGACAGGGTAAACAACTGCTGAAAGATCAACAGTTCCCTTTATTTAAATCTGTCCTTTCATCTCGGTGAGGGGTCAGCAAAGTGCCAGACAGCCCCAGGTCTACGCCGCACCAACAGATTTCAGTTTTACACGTCAGAGCACCTAGGAAATCTGTGTGGAAGTGAGCAAAACAAAAAAAAACCACCTTCTGATTCAGCTCCTTGGGTGAAAAACATCTCCAAAGTGAAGGGGTAGCTGAAGTATGCCACGTTCTCCTAGAGAAGGAACAAAACAGATCAGATGCCTGGACAAGAGAATTCATCACCAGTGTTGCAGGGGGCAGAGAGAGAAGGGAGAAAAAAACTAATGGTGTAAAACAGGTAATGATGTCCAAACAATACCAGTCACATCACACTAACAAACACCTGACTGCACAGTGCACCTCCTGAGTACGCTCCTGAGTGCCATGAGGATGGAATGGGCTGTTAAAAAGAATGAAAAAGGGGAAAGAGTAGCACCCACAAGTGACAAATCAGCCAACTGTGGAAGTACTACACTGCCACAATCTACACGAGCCGAGCAAAATACCTCAGTGGTATGACTGAAATGCTGTACGGTAATTATTTTTGTAATATGCAAACTAGCTCACATAAAAGTCATTTAGAAGTTGATAAAATTCAAATTTTCTAAGAGAAGAGCTGGAGACAGCAATGGAACCAACTTCCCAAACAGGAGGAGGGGTTCATTTTGAGAAATCAGTTTTGACTTTGTGCATTCCTGCCCCAGGCCAGCCAAAACACTGCTTTGTTAACTGAACGTCTGAGACACAAAATCAAAACTCCAAATTTGAAACACAAAAATCAAAGCTCCAAAGGCAATCAATCAGCTAGAAGGAAGAAAAAAGTGAGGTTCCAGTTTTTTTTCCAGTTCCATCTAGTTTTATTTGGCACCAGTGGCACTATGAAAAATGGCAAATATAACTAGAATGAGGAGAATCCCAAATATGCTTGGCCCTTGAAAGGAGTTCTTAAGACCTCTGCTAAATATAAGTTGTTACACCTGTTCCACTTCAAAGAATGCCTGTTCAAACTGCTCTGCAGGTCTGAAAGTGTCCTTACCCAGCCCAATGCCTTGGTGGCACAGGTCTGCGTCACTCCTGATAGCTGCTGGAACGCTGGGCTCGACCACTCTGGGATGAGAACATGAGCACAGCAGTGAATACTCTGGGTGACAGGGAGGACTCACAAACCAGAGCAGCTCAAAGGAGAATGTCAGTCCCAGATGATCGGGATAACAGATAACATCACGCACACTGAATATCCCCTAGACGTGTCCCACTCTAGTCCTGTTCCAGGCAATAGCTGCTCCCCACAACCTCCTGAACAGTTGATGAAAAGCACCAACCCTTTCTTAAGAAAAAAGTACAACCTTCTCTAAAGGCACTGAGTAGCAAAAGTAGCATTTTCAGACAAATGTCAGGGTATAAACAGAGAGGGAAGCCAGAGCCACAGCTTCGGGGGAATGAAACATGCAGCAGGATGTGCCTGTTAGTGCTGGAGCCTTATTTATAAGTCAAAATTCTTATTTATCAGCCAATTTTGTGTTAGAGTCAGCACAAAACATGGAACATGACAGCAAGCACTGACATCAGGCAAGGTCACTGCTGAGATGGAGAAGACAGTAAGACTGTTCTCTGCAGGACAAGGAATGAACTTTGGGCAGGCAGCTGGACACCACCACCATTGGTTGAGAAGCCAATGGACCTCTGTGTCCCAGCCTAATTTGGAAGAGATAAGAGAGGAAGATGCTACCTTCTCCTAGTCATTACTTTAGTCCAAAGTTATTAAGTTATGCAATTTCAGCTCTGAAGACCTCTGACTAGATCCCAGCCCAAACATTAACTTTTACTGACTCTTAGCAGAGCTGATCTGATGGACCAGCTGAAGTACTTCTCATTCCTTAAACTGCTGTGATATGGCTGGAAATGTGAACACTTACGATTTGGCAGCTCCACGAAGAAATGAACATAGAGGTTGTCATACTCATAGCCTTGAGCTGAAACTGAGAAGAGAGAATGAGCATCAGCTGCTCACTTCCACACAAACTCCTCCAGAACTCACTGCAGACTTTTGGGAGCGCCAGCACCAATCACCTCAGGTTTTCTCAGTTACTGCTGGAAGCTGGGAAAAGCCAGGGCCTTGAAAGTAACAAAATATGACCCTCAAAGAAGAACTCTCTAGACTAGTTCTGTCCTCAGTATCACTGATCAGATTAGGGAGGTCACACACTTAATTGCTTTCTTTGCTATAATCTCTATTAACTTCCCAATCTGCTCTCTTTTTTCAGATCTGTCTGTCTTCCTAGAACAGCTGCAGTATTTGTAATCTCCAATCTGTAAATGCCACTCAAGGCCTTAGTCTGCAAAAACAGGAGAGAAGGAGAAGTAAAGGATTCTAGGGCGAGAATCACCTTCTCTGGACCAGCCTGCGATCCAAGAATCCTTGGACCCTTCAAAGCCACAGCCATCCCAGCAGATCCACATCTGCCCCTATAATTACTGTTTAGAATAAGGACTCACCTATTTCTCCATTCACAAACAATCGCAGCGTACCAGGAAGGGTCTGTAAGAATGAGCAGACAAACAAGATAAAATGCTCAGTGACCACTGGTGGAACCTCAAACGATCCCCTCCCAGCACGTCCTCATACCGGTATTTCACAGATGTCTGTATATGAATGAATCAGACTGCTGGTCAGGTAGGAGTCATGGCTTCTCATACCACTCTCCTCTAGAGAGAGGCTCTCTAGAGAGACCAAATTCCTTGGCTGCAGGAGTTTACTATTCTGCAAACCAGTCTCTTACAGACTTCAAAATGGATATAAAATGTACTGAGAAGCCACTTGCAGAAATCATAGCCTTGTTTCTCCGGAAGTGTTCCTGCACTTGCCCAAAGTGCGGGAAGCAGGAGAAAGCACAGAACAAGCCGAGACACTACTGAAGTACAAGAAAGTAGAACTTTCACATTTTGACAAACAAGATTTGAGCAAAAAAAAGACTGTAGTCTGGGTAATTCAGTGAGAAGGGAAACTGCAAGAGTTTGCGGGTGGGAAGGGCTGTTTACTTGAACAAAGTGGCATGAGGACATGTTTAACATTCAAGAAGTTAACAGCAATCACCATCCCAAGAGATACGATTTTTTTTTCTCCTTGAAGTGGTACAGTCAAAGGCCCTTCACACAAAGCATGCGGTCTCACAGAGACTGCAGTGCTCAGCATGTGCTGCTGCTGGCCTGACAGACACGGGAGGGATCTCTGCAGGGCTCGCATCCATTGTAACCCATCCCTTTTGACCTTTACTGCAAGGTAAAGGCTACCGACACCCTAGAATGAAAGTCTTTGGAGACTGTGGTACAAAGAGCAGCCATGATAACCAGGTCAAGAGAACCCAAAGGCAGCAGGGCTTCAGGTACTCACCATTTCAAACTCTGAACCTACAAGACCATTGAGGTATTCCTTGTACCGCCCGTACAGCTGCAACCACAGAACAAACACATTAGAAAAAGTGTCTGATTACATTTTTACTTATTGCAAAATTTGTAATAGATGTAGCTTAACCCCAACCTAAGTTGTCAGCAGGCTTAGTACACAGGGGGTTTAACTGTTATAGCAGAAGTAGGGAAATAAGAATCTACGAGAACGAAGACGTGCAACTGCTAACACTGACGGAACTTCAGCTTCAGAGAAGAACTCACCAAAGGCCACTCTAAGGGAAAAAGAAGCCACTGATGTGCTGGGCTGCATCAAAAGCAGCATGACCAGCTGGTCAAAGGAGGTGATCCTGCCCCTCTAATCTGCTCTCGTGAGACCCCACTTGCAGCACTGTGCGCAGTTCTGGAGTCCTCAACATAAGAAGGACACAGAGCTGCTGGAGCAAGTCCACAGGGCCACAAGGGATGATCAGGGGCTGAAGCACCTCCCAGATGAAGACAGGCTGAGAACACTGGGGCTGTTCAGCCTGGAGAAGAGAAGGCTGCGTGGAGACTTCAGAGCAACCTCCAGTGTCTGAACGGGGCTACAAGGATGCTGGGGAGGGGCTCTTCACTGGGGACTGCAGAGATGAGACAAGGGGTGATGGGTTCAAACTGAAACAGGGGAAGTTTAGGTTAGATATAAGGAAGAAGTTCTTCACTGTGAGGGTGATGAGGCACTGGAACATACTGCACAAGAAAGCTGTGAATGCTCCATCCCTGGCAGTGTTCAAGGCCACGCTGGACATAGTCTTGGGTGACATGGTTTAGTGTGTTGTGTCCCTGCCCATGGCAGGAGGGTTGAAGCTAGATGATCTTAAGGTCCTTTCCAACCCTAACTATTCTATGATTCTGTGATTCTAAGCACCTTTGTGAACTGCCACAGCCAAAAAGGCAATTCAGAAAGATCAGTACATGAGATCCACATATCCTGGGACATTCCGGATAACAAGAAATCATTCAATAAGTATACAGGCAGCAAGAAGGAGACTGAGGAAAGGGTCTGCCAGCTGCTCAAAACAGAAGAAAAACCACTGGCAGGTGATAGCAGAAAGGCACGAATTTAGGTGGTTTCTTGCATCACTTACCACTGCATCACTGCAGTCAGAGGCCAAAACAACTAATACCAGGCGAGGCCTCTACAAACAGTAAGGAATGAAGTAGGTGGAGTATTTGTTGGAGTTTTCAGATTGCTGGGGCTCTCTGTGAGTGATACTCGTTTTGTCACCTTTAGGTGTCTACAGCACAGTTACATCTCCATAAGGGTCTGAGCTCCCTCTGTCAAATCAGGAGGAGTAGTTAGTATGATCAGTGGAGGCTGGTCCTTACGTCTCTGAACACACGCTGCTCACGTTCCTCCTCCTCTGGCTGCATTTGGACAGATGCATTCTCAATGGTATATTTCCACACCTCGCGCTTCTCTCCATCCACCTCAATCCTGCAGAGCCCCAAAACACATGGGAAAAATTCCCCCATTAAGCAGAGAATAGGCAGCAACACCAACAACTGTGCCAGCAGTCCTCCCTCCACCAGGCCCATGCAGCAACCAAGGGCACTAATGGCCCTTTCCTCATTCCCAAGTGCCTGCTAGCATCAATGACTCAAAAAGAGAGACTTGCCCAGATCCAGCATAGGCATAAACTGCATCCCTAGGGACTGGCACCAAAGCCCCACACATCACACATGCAGTGACAGCAAGCACAAGTACAGAATAATCTTGTCTTAGAACAAGTTAATAATGAAGTCAAATAACATGGAATAAAGTTAAAAAACATCCCTCAATTCAAGCGCTGATCCACTGCCTGAAGCAGGACCAGGAAACAGCCATTTCAGCCCTCTCTATCAGCCCATGGAGGTTCCAGCCCTGTCCCACTCACTGGTAGGCTCCTTTGGTGCCAGTAAAGTCCGGCTTCACTGTGATCACCCCATTGTCGTCCACCTTGATTGTGCAAAGAACACGCTCATATTCCCTGCGACCAAGCCTAATGGAAGACATCAGGAAATGCAGTCTAAATAGAGACGACTACTCTCTTGCTCTGGAACAGCAAGTCAGTAAAGGCCCATGGGGGTACAGAAGAAAACAAACGCACCCATACTTTCCTACATTAGCTTAAAAAGCCTTTTGGAGGGATACATTCAGTTATCTCCCAACTGAGGGAAGAGGCTGAAAGAGATAGCAGTCAGAGTTACTGAACTCTTGGAATTCTCTCCCCTTAGCTAATGAACGAAACAAGGATGGAGGGAGTAAGTAGGAAGGGAAGTAAGTAAGGAGGGAAGACAAGTTTTCTTCTGGGAAATTAAGGTCACTTCAGGATTTTACTTACTTCCCATAAGGTCCCAAGTCCCCCATGATGTACATGGTCTGGACAGGAGTGTTAATCACATGATTGTTCCTTATAAATTCATCTGAGGGTTCCCAGGTGATGATTTTTGACTTCAGAGAACTTGCTTCTCTGTCAACAACAGAACAGCACCAGTCACAGCTCACCTCAGCAGTCCGGCACAGGCAGCACCACTCCCTCGTAACAAGGAACTGCTGGATTCCACATTTGACTCAGCTCAACTTCCACAGACCAGGCTGCTCTGTGGATGGGGCATCAGCCCCAGGAAGCCTGCATTAGCAAGCTCTGAGCCCCCATTTGCACTCACATTGGCCTACAATCTTGTCTTCTCCTCCTCACGTTGGCCATCCTCTCCGCCAGATAGGATGGCACCTCATATTCTGAGTCAGTTACCTTCTGGCAGTGCTGGAGGAGAGAAACAGATGGGCTCTAGCTTCATTGTAACAGGACATCCTTCCCACAGCTTCACTTCTGAAGGAGAGAACAGCACACCCACATGCTGAGACAAACTGCTAGAAGATTTTATTTGCTGTTTTTGTAGCAAACTACAGCTAAACTCCACCCAGCAAGTTACCTACAAAGCAACCTTAGGAAGCCAAGTCCCTCCAGGCTGAAGGACCATCATTTTGAAACAGGAAGATCTCATCCCATGTCTGAGGCACCATGTGAAGCTGCCCTGCAGAAGCTGTATGCTCTCCTGCATACAGGAAATCTGGCTTGCTGCTGCATGGCCAAGACCTGACAAATGTTCCCTCTGTGGCAGGTCCAGAGATTCTGACAGCCACTGCTGTATAAATTGTGTGTAACTAAGACTGGTACCTCCTGCAGGTTGGTGAACCGGTCGTGATCCACGTAGGTGAAGATGCGGCAGTTCTTCCGGCCTCCAGCCTTCTCCAGTTTGAGGATCTCCTCCCAGTACTGCCGGTCCAGGGGTGTCTGGCAGGCGGACTCATTCTGGTACAGATCCACCTCAAACTGAGAGCACAGCGGGTTAAGCATCAAAGCTGCCCTTCCCCAGCACAGCACAGCCACGAACACTTTCCAGCCGAGATTCCCAAACCCATCACACAAAGAGACAAGATCCTTTGGCAATACCAGCAGACAACCCGAAAACCGGCTCCAGCATTGTCCAGGTGCCCGCCTGGGGTGCTTGGGCATCGCAGGTCACCCCCCAGCAGGACCCCCCCACAGCAGGAACGCCCCCCACAGCAGGAACCCCCCCCACAGGTGGGACCCCCCGCAACAGAACCCCCCCGCAGCAGAACCCCCTCGCAGCAGAACCCCCCCGCAGCAGAACCCCCCCGCAGCAGAACCCCGCGGGGCGCACAACAGGAGCACCGCCCGCCTCAGCCGCAGACCCACCTGGCTGAAGAGCTTCTCCTGCCACCCCACCTCGGCCTCCTCCTCCTCCTCCTCCTCCGGGGGCCGCCGGGCACCTGCGGGACAGGGCTCGGTTACCCGCCCGCCCCCCGTTGCTCCCCGTCCCCTGCTCGGGCCCCACGTACCGGTCCCGGCGCGGTCGGCCAGGCCCGGGAGCGCGGGGCCGGCGAGCGGCGGCGGAGCCTGCGGCAGGAAGGGCCCGGACGAGGCGCCCCGCCAGAGGCGGACCCTGCGGGGAAGGAGGAGCGTGACGGAGGCCGCTGCGGGCCGGGGCCGGGGCCGAGGCCGGCGCGGGGCCGCAGCCGCAGCTCACCGGAGGCGCAGGTTGCGCACGGGGTCGCGGGACCGATACACGGCCCCGCCCGCGACGCTCAACACCGCCGCCATGGCCCGGGGCCGCCGCTTCGCCATGGAGACGGCTCGGAGCGCACAGCGCCTCCCTGCGGCCCGGAGGAATCGCCTCCCCGCCGCTCTCCCGGGAGCGTTTCGGTCCGTTCCTGTTGGAACGCTGCAGGGGGCACACGGACGGTGGGCGCTCGGCGCCGCGCTAACCCGGCGCGCAGCGACCGGCAGCGCAAACCCTGGGCGTCAGATCTGCAGCCCATTCCCTACGGGGGCATTCCCTGCTGGAATCACGAGGCGTTCCCAGGCCCGGAGCATCCGCTGCCGCTGGCACTGGAGATCCCAAGGACAGGAGAAGCGATTGCTTACAGAAAAGCAGGAAGCTGATGCAGCTGTACAAGTCACAGAGGAACATCTTTATCTATATCTCCTGGGCAAATGCAACATCATCACATCACTGTTCAGCTCTCTAAAATCTAGCATCAGCAAGCGGTAATGGGACCTATGTTACCAGACAAATGTGGCACATCTCTGGCATCTGAGGCAGAAAGAAAAGGTGTAATTATGTGGTAGATTCTCATCATTTTTTTGCACAATCCGAGCTTGAACAGCCCATACTGCTTGTGTCAAATTTGACATGACAGTAAGGATCAGGCTGTCACACACACACTGTATTGCAGCAGCTTGTTGACTTCAATACTTCAATAGTCTCAGAGATGAGAAAATATCACTGGCCCACTGCAATGCCTAAACAGCTTGAGTGGGTACAAACGGGAGCAGCTACCAAAAGAGAGGAGCACAGGTGAGAGGCACCAATAAGGGACCTGGACAGGATGGAGAAATGGGCTGCCAGGAACATTAGGAAGTTCAAAAAGGGAAACAGCAAAGTCCTGCCCCTGGGGAGGAACAGCCCCAGGCACAAGGATCTGCTGCGCAGCAGCCGAGTAGACACCAGGGTGAACTTGAACTAACCATGTGCCCTTGCAGCAAAGAAGACTACGGACATCCTGGGCTGCATTAAGAGGAGCATTGCCAGCAGGTCAGGGGAGGTGGTCATTCCTCTGCACTCAACACTGGTGACCACCAACCAGTTCTGGGCTCCACAGTGCAAGACAGGACATGATCATACTAGAGAGAGTCCATCAAAGGGCTATGAAGATGAAGGGACTGGAGCATCTGTCCTATAAGGAAAGGCTGAGAGGACTGGGACCCAATACCCAAAAGAGGCATGCAAAGAGGATGGAGGCGGGATCTTTCCAGTGATCCCCAGAGCAGGACCAGAGGCAATGGGCACAACTGAAACACAGGAGGTTCCCTCAGCATGTGGAAGCAGATTTTCCTGTGAGGGTGACCGAGCACTGGCATGGGTTGCCCAGGGAGGTTGTGGGGTCTCCACCCATGGAGATATTCCAAAGCCAACTGGCCATGGTCCTGGGCAGCCTAGGAGGCTCTGCCTGAGCAGGGATTGGATGAGATGACCTCCAGAGGTCCCTTCAGCCACTCTGAAATCCCACACTGTCTCTTTGTCCAGGAAGCACATTCCTGCCACCCCTCATGCCAGCACTAGCACTTGTGCATCGAATGCTGCCAAGAGCAATGATGTTTTCTGAAGCATCCTCCATTACATTCAGACCAACCTCTCCTTGCTTGTCTCTTTAGCCCCAGTTCCAACACCCGGGGTGCCTGCTTTGTGCTGCACAGACATCAGTGCCTTGCTGGATGTAGCTGCTGCACTGCCTGGTCACGTACTCTACCATTGCAAATGTTCCTGTATCTTCTTTTATCATGCAGTTATCTGACACGGAATGGGCACATTTGGCCTTTTTAATAGCTCTTCCAGCACCTCATAGGTGATCTGTGCGAAGCTCTCCCAGGCTTTTCTCCATTAGATAAAACATGACATCATATATTTGCTCGGCATTACAGACCACGTTGGGCAACACTTCCTGAGGGTTTGGTTCTGAAAACTCGGGACTACAACCCTTCAGGTGAGCGGAGTGGAGGAAATCCAGGAGGACCCAGGCCATGCTCCTGTTCTCCTGACCAGCTCCAGGCGCATCAGTGCCAGTTTTGTTCAGAGTGAAAATTCCGAGTTTCCTCAACCCCAGTGTTTCGCTTCTGGGAAGTTCCCCCTTCAGAAGCAACACGTGTCACAGACCGGCAGCTCTCATGTCTAAACCAAACCACCAACCCAAACCAACCCCAGAAAGCACGTGGGAAATAAAATGAAGATGTGAGCAGACAGATCTGTGTGGCCGCCTTCTGTCCCTCTGTTTCTCCTGTTTCTTTCTTGGAGGCTGTTGCTGCTTACTGGCTAAAACTGCAAGCCGCCTGTACCAGCGCAGCTGTATGATTCCCTGGTGGAACCATTGATTTCGATGACTGGCTGTGCACAGGCATCACTGCGCAGCCCCCACCACCCTTTGGAGGAGACTCTAGCCTAGGAGGGGACGTGGACCCACCCTTCCTATGCAGGGACACCCTCGTAAGGTTCCCATTGGTATCCCGCCACCAGGGAAGGGGCCGATCCCCCACGGGAAGGACGGGTTCCCCTTTCCCCCCGTGGGCAGCACTTCTGCCGGTCCACCTGCCTGCCGCAGCCAGGACCTGCTCCGTGGGCACTGCGCCAGGCTGTGATTCCGCTGTGCAAGGTGCCCTGTCCCTGGGGTGGCTGGCTGCCTCCTGCATGCTGACGCGAGGAGGAATATGGCAGGAGCAGGGCTGGGGATCTGCTCTGCCTGAAATCCCCTACCCAAAGGGCGTCAGCTTCTGCTCTCCTTGTCTCAATGGCCCCGGTCCAAGGTCCGGTTCCCAGCACAGATTGCACCAGGCTGAGCATACGCAATACTGAGGCAGCAACAGAAAAAGGCTGGTGGGTAGTTTTGGGGTCAGCACCAGCCCTAACAGACTGTTAAAGTAAGGCCATTGCCTTTTGAAGGTCTAACACAATCCAGCAGTCACTGACCATGGGAGCCTCACTGCAGACAGTGAACGCTGGATCTGGGCCTGAGCTCAGCTCTGTGGTACTTTCAGTATCGACAACTTTCTTGAGATGATTATTGTGCATTTGTTATATATTTTACAAACAGATGCAAAATGGGCAGGGCTTGTGCTGTATGTAAAGAAGATGGAACTCTGGGAACTGGGTACAAGCTCATTATTTATGTGCTCCTATGATAGGTATATTGCTGCCACAGTGGGAGACCAGAGGTTGGACAAGATGGAGAAGCCCACTTGCAGCATCTCCTACACCCCTGACTGGCAAAGCATAACTCACATAGCAAGGGAAAAGTCACCTAGGAGCATCATCAGTCTTGTGATGTATAGATGCCTATGTGTGGGAAAACATCTCATCCCAAAGCTAAACCTGGTGCTGCTCCAAAATAACAAATAACAGCAATTAAAAAAAAACTTACCACAAACCATCTCTCAAATGTGCAGCTTCAGATGACAGCTCTGCCCATCCCCAACACACAGACAGACCCCAATGCATCTCTTACACTGACTGTGCCACAGCCTTCCTGTTGAAAACCACATTCTCATCAAGCGATTGGATATCCTGCCCCAACCATGATCAGGAAATCCATCACCTGGGGGTGGCTCTGAAAACACAAGTGAAAGAGAGCACAATTATAAAAATAAACAGAAAAATCAGCAATTCCCACAGACATCCATAAGGCAGAACTTGGAAACAAAGAATCCCTGGGTTGTGTTTAATAAGAAACCATCTGTTTGCTACAGATGGGAGTGGTTCTGGTACTGTACAAGAACCTGGAATTCCATGTCTCTCCCATGTGCAGTCAGGGCTTGACCTACAGCCACAGCCCAGCTCCACAGGAATACTGTAGGATTCCCACTGCCCTTGGCTGCTGCTGTTCCCTGGTCTCTCAGGGCCTGGCATGAGGGAGCATCTGTTGTTCAGCAACTGTTGTGGCTTTTACAGCTCAAGTGGTTCTGAAATAACCAAAGGCTTTCACCTACAACGTAATCTCTAGGCCAGGCTCTCCCCTCCTGCACAGCCAGGGCTGAGCTTCCCCCTGCCCCATGTCCCAGCCGGAAGCTCCCCTGTCATCCTGAGCAGGGTGCAAGCATTAACTTCCTGGGGGAAATCGATGCGCTGGTCAGACTCTGACACACACATCCTCAGTGTGTAGCCCTGCAGGGGCCAACTACATACTGCCAGGGGAAGAGCCAGGGATGCTGCCGACTCGCCCTAACAACCCCTAGCAGACTGGAGTGTCCTGGGTTCAGAGCTTAACCCATGATGTGGAGCCACCGAACAGCAGGACCCAGAGTGGTGGGGACACAAGAAATGTGCAGGTAACTGTTATGACAGTCATCAATTTTTCACAGCAGTGCTCATTCTGTATCTTGTTCTTTACTTGTACTGACTAGATCTTGACTAATAATAATTCTTGGATTAGACCTACTTAGACTTGTTTCAAGGCCAGGTTGGATGGGGCTTGGAGCAACCTGGCCTAGTGGAAGATGTCCCTGCTCATTGCAGGGAAGTGAGCCTAGACGAAATTTAAGGTCCCTTTCATCTCAAACCAGTCTTTGATTCTGTGATGACTGATATTCCTTGCAGAGTTCTTAACTTCAGTATGTATTGTCTCTTTGAAATCCAGGACCTCCCCAACCACCAGTTTGTCCCTCTAGAAAAACCTGAAAGTAGCATCTTTTGTTGTCTTTTCTGGATCACAGGAGGTCTTTTTTCCAGATCTCTCTCCTAAAACTATTTTTCCACTATCTACCACGACCTCAGGCCAGTCTGTACTCAAATTAACCCTCACCTGCACTCCTCACCTGTGCATCCTGATCCTGAAGCAATACACTGATTACAAATACTTCACCATTCTACATGGCAGTGTGAGGAAGAAAACCAAAACACCTCATGCTGAGGCTTCCATGCTCAATTTAACCAACCAGAACATAAAAATCACCTACAACACACAAGCAATTGGGACTGTTGCAGACACCCACAAAAGTCATCTTAATTCAGCTGATTTATTTGGCTGTTTTGCATGCTGTTATCATTTAATAGTCATTAGGTAACTATTGAAACACAACAGGCAAAAGGCTGGAGCAGCTCTGCTCTGGAGCCAGGCTGAGAGAGCTGGGCTGGGGCACCCTGGAAAAGGCTCCTGAAGGGGAGACCTTAGAGCAGCTTACCAGTACCTAAAGAAGCCAGCAAGAAAGCTGGAGAGGAGCTTTTAACAAGGGTCTGTAAGTACAAAACAAGGAGAATGGCTTTAACCTGCCAGAGGGGAGGACTGAGATGAGCTCTTAGGCAGAAGCTCTTCCCTGTGAGGGTGCTGAGGCGCTGGCACAGGGTGCCCAGAGAAGCTGTGGTTGCCCCATCCCTGGCAGTGTTCAAGGCCAGGTTGGACATAGGGGCTTGGAGCAACCTGCTCGAGTGGAAGGTGTCCCTGCCCGTGGCAGGGGTTGGAACTGGATGAGCTTTAAGGTCCCTTCACACCCACTCTGGTTCTGCGACACAATCCTGCCTGCATGACTGCTGCCAATGTAAAGATGGGCTCCGGCTGAGACCCGCAGAACCACCTCTGCCCCGCGCAGGGCTTTGGGCCGTGCACAGTGGGACAACGGCACTGTGCTCAGTGCTGCCCTCCCGGAGGGAACACAGCAGCTCCGCACGGCCCCGGGCCCTGCCCCCCCCCCCCCCGACACCGGGCACTGTTATTTCAAATAGTTTAATTTTAAAAATATTCTATTCAGTGCTAAAATAAGTGTCACTCCGCGCGCAGCCGCGCTTCGGCTTCGCCAGGCTCGATCACAGACTCGGCGGGACATGCAGTGGCGGCAGAGGAGCGGGGGACGGACAGGAGATGGCGGGGGCACGGGGCACCTTGGGCGTCCTCCCCCGCCCAGGACACGAATACCGGGACAGGGGTCCCCCGGGCACGGGAGAGCAGCTGGAGGTCCCACCGGGGAGAGGTGGTCCAGTGGGGGCAGGGCAGAGCGGCAGCAACCCTGTACCTGCCCCATGGGGGGGTGGGCCCCCGCCTCCCCTGAAACCAATGGCTTAAACGAGCGGGTTATTGCACAGCGTCCCAGCGGGGCCGGCCCCCCGATCGCTCCGGGTGGGTGGGAGGTGGCTCCCCTGTCCCCGGGGAGGGTGGGCAGGGGGGAGGCACAAGCAGGTAAAGAGCATCCACCGGTGTGGCAGGGCCGCGGGGAGCCCCAGGACAGCCCTGCACAAAGCCACCCGCTGAGGCCCCCCGGCTCCAGGGCAGCTCGGTTCAGGGAGAGGGAGCCAATAAATAGAGGCAAATCTGCGGGTGCTGGCAGGGCCCCGGGAGCGCAGGCAAGGGCAGGGCAGGCGGGGCCGGGCAGCTCTGCGAGGGGCTGGCGAAGGCGCTCTCCCGGCCAGGCAGGCTAGCTCTCCGAGGCCGCGTGGCACACAGAGTTCTGATCAGCACAAAATCTCTTCAGGGGCGGCGCACCGGAGTCCTCCTCCTCTTCAGTTACCTGCAAGAGACACAGACAGAGCTCACAGGGGCTCGGCTGCCCATCATGCTGCATCACACTGCGGGGACACCCCAGACTCATGCATCAGGAAGCTTTTGGGCACCAGGAGTGTGAACCCACTTCAGCCCTGGAGCCAGCTGGAGCCACTGTTTTACCATCCCCGCTGCATCACCATCCCCACTGCATCCCTTCTTCATGCTTTATCCCCTGACCCAACCTGCTCTAGTGGAAGGTGTCACTGCCCATGGCAAGGGGCTGGAACTGGGTGAGCTTTAAGGTCCTTTCCAAACCAAACCATTCTAGGATTCTATGACTTGAGCCAGGAGATGGCTCAGGACACTGGGAGATTTGGGGAGCTCCCAGAGGACATTGGGCACTGCAGAGCAAATCCATCCATCAAGATGTTTCTGCTACAAGGGACAGGAATGACAGTGAAAGGGCAAAAGCAAGTCTGCGTGTATTTAGACATAGCTTCAATGCCCCTTTCCTTACCTGAGTCTCAAGAGGGACCGGTTCTTCCTTTGTGAGAGTGGGAGGCTCATCTGCAACTTCCGAGGAAGGCAGGGAGGGCTCTGGAGAAAACGGGGTTAATGACACTGCCCAGCAGCACAGCAGATCCAGCTACATAATAAGCCAGGAGAGGAGACCTCGGTCCCCATTTCCCTATCCACATCCAGCCACGACTCAGCTGCCTGCTGGACAAGCAATGGCTCCTGCAGGATGTTGGCTGGGCCCAACTGCCCTTCTCTCCCTTTCCCAGGCCAGCACCCACCTTCCAGCGTCTCCTGCCCCAGCGTCGGTGGCTGTGAGTCATCCGTGCGGAAGTCGGACGTGTGGGCAGGACTCATGGACTCGCTCTGCTGGGGGCTGGGGCTGGAGTTGGGGCTGCTATCCACCTTGAGCTGGTAGACATCTGACAGCGAGCTCTGGTTGCTGTTCTCATCTGCAGAAACAGCACCTAGTGAAGAAGAGCACCTTGACCCAGGGACACAGGCAGCTGAGGATGGCACCGAGAGCCGGGTCTTGGGGAGAAGGAAGAGCACGGTCAGGCAGTTTGAACACAGAGGATTCACTGCACCCCAGCAGTGGAAGGGCTGCCTAGCATAGGGCTCTCGCCAGGACACAGCCGGCACCAAGATGCACAACAAGCCAACGGTGCAGGACGTACCTCTGCCTGGAGCACTGCCCAATCTCATACCTGAAGCTTGCGAAGGCCTCAGGCAGTTGATGGCAGGAAACCATTGCCTGCACACCAGGACTTTGTAGCGCTTCTGTTTGCAAGGTGCAAGCTAAGGCCAGAAGCAATGCTCAGCACCCACTTCCCGGGAGGCAGTCCTGAAACACATCTTTGCCAGGCCAAGTGTTCTCAAACCACAGATCTCTAGCACCAATCCCATCAGCCCACGTAATGGAAGCACCAACACACTCCCCAGTTCTCCTTGGTCACACTAACTGCTGAGGGCAAGGCCAGGCTCAGGTGTATACTTCACTCCAGCAGTGAGTCCATGTGCTGCGTGAGCCCTCCTTGGCTCCACCACAGCCCTGCCTGCTCGTGCTGGCTGCAGTGCTCCAGGATCAAAAGCAAGGTGATAGAGGTACTCCAGCTTTCCATTTTAAGGTCCTGCTGGAAGCAGCCCACTCAGCTGCAGGCAGCTGCCAGCTTCTCTCCCTGGACTGCAAAGTGGGAATGGGAATCACCATTCCCCTGGTTCCCCACAAAGCTTCCCACGGGAAGCAGCTGGTTAAAGTTTCCTCTTAAAGCAAAAATTAACAGTTTCTCAGCAGGGACAGAAGTGGATCAGCACAACCTCAGCTTCTCCAAGGCTTTAAACTCTGTCCCCACCTGCAATGGGGCACTGCCACACTCACCTTGGAACTCCAGGAGGAGAGAGGAGTTGGCAGAAGTGTCAGCTGGGAAGCCATTGGGCTCTCGGGCATTGCTGCTACTTGACTTGGATTTCTCTTTCTTGAGAAAAAACAAGAAAAGCAGAAACACAAAGTTAGAGGAGCCCATTGCTGGCAGGAGGATGCAGAGGTGCATAAACTGCTCCAAAGAAGCTGCTTCCCCCTCCCTCTTCCAGCAAGCTGGAGGGATGTGCCTGTACAGTCTATTGCATTTCAGACACTTCTGTACCTGAGTAGCAAAACTTCAGCTGTGAAGGTTCTCAGTGAGGAATGAAAGAAGCTGACAGCAGTGCAGGAGTACCGCCGAATGAAAACAAGCCATAGAACCATGGGGTGGTTTGGGTTGGAAGGGACCTTAAAGCTCATCCAGTTCCAACCCCTGCCACAGGCAGGGACACCTTGCATAGAGCAGGCTGCTCCAAGCCCCTGTGTCCAACCTGGCCTTGAACACTGCCGGGGATGGGGCAGCCACAGCTTCTCTGGGCACCCTGTGCCAGCGCCTCAGCACCCTCACAGGGAAGAGCCTCTGCCTCAGAGCTCACCTCATCTCCCCCTGGCAGGCTGAAGCCGCTCCCCTGTCCCGCGCCTCCATCCCCCGTCCCAGGCCCCTCCCCAGGGTCCCTGCAGCCGCCCCGGGGCCCCGCCGCGCGGTACGCACCTCTTTGCTGTCCGCCACCGGCACCCACTTGAATATCCGCAGCGAGGTGTCCCCCACCGTCACCCACTTCTTCTCCCTGCGACGGCGCAGCGATGAGGGCGGCGCCGCGGCCCGAAGGCAACGCCCCCCCCCCGCGCTGCGATTGGCCCAGGGGAACGCCAATCCCGAGCAGCGTCACCGCGCCCCTCACCGTTGCGATTGGCCTCGCTGCCCGTCCGTCACCGGCGCTTCCGGGCCCCCCCCGACCCCCCAGCAGACGGGGCGAGCTAATTGGCCGCCGCCTCGCCGTCCCCGCCCGCTCCCCCGCGCGGCACGCTGATTGGACGCTCGCTGCCGGAGCGCCTCCGCCGGCAGCCGTGTGCCGCGGTGATTGGCTGCGCGCCGGGCAGGCCCCACCCCGCGGCCCCGCCGCTCACCATCTGCGGACGCGCTCGATGGCCGCCATCACCTTCTTGATGTCATCCTTGGCGCGGCTGCGGGTCTCGGCGCGCACCGAGCGCCCCGACATGGCGCCCGCAGCCCCGCCAGCCCCGGCTCCGCCGCGCCCGCCGCCGCCCGCCGCGCATGCGCGCGCCCGCCCCGCTCCGTGCGTGCTGCGTCACCGCGCTCGCCACGCCCGGAGGACGGGCGGGGGGGGGGGGGAGGGACCACGGCGGCGTGAAGTGCGCGTGCGCGGTTCGCCCCGCCCCTCGTCGCGTCGCGCCCGGCGGCAGCGCGGGGCCGGGGGTACCGAGGGCTCCGGGGTGCATCCCCTCGGCCGGGCTCGGCTGCAGGAGCCCTCCTGCGTGCAGGCAGCGGCAGGAACCCCACTGACAGCTCCAGCGTTTGAGCATGGGCAGCAAAATAAACCCTCTTCTCTAAGCCCAGAGACCCCTCCCCGGCCCCATCTGACCCCTCACTGCGGTGCAGTGAGGGTGAAAGCGCAGAGGGAGAAGCCCGTGGCAGAAGGAACACACGCGGCACCCCGAGGTCCTCACCCTCCCCCCGCCCCGTCCTGCCAGTACAGCAGGGAAGCAGGCGAGAGACGACCCAGCTCTGACCACACTCCTTTATTACAGCCTGTTCAGCCTTATTAAAACCCCGAATCCCTGCAGGCAGCACGCAGTGCCAGATGCCCATGGGCAGGGTTCAGTGCTTCTTGCCATAGATGGCAGCCAGGGCCTGACGGGCACTGGAGATCTGCTGCTCCAGGCGCTCCCGCGTGGCTCTGTTCCCGGTTTTTTTCAGGATTGCCTCCATCTCTTCCACCACTGCTCGGTGCCCAGCCGTGTTGTGGAAGACACGGATGGCCCGGTCCCCACACGACACCAGGTAGCGGCTGCTGGATGTCAAAAGCCAAGTCTGTGATGCACTGCCCGTGCACACCGATGAAGCGCTCCTCCTCCTCACCTCTCCGCGTGTTGTACACCATGATGTCTGCGCGGCTGGAGATGGCGACAACATGAGCATTGGGGGACAGGGCGATGCGGCAGGGCTCTGACACCTCACACTTCCCTGTCAGCAGCAGGTAGGGATCCTGTTGCTTCTTATATTCCACATCTGTGTCCCAGAACTTCCATGTCCCATCCTTGGAAAGAGTTGCCATCCTGCAGCCAGGAGAAGAGCACACTGAGAGCCAGAATGTCTGGCCGCATCCGTGCCCCAGCCATGCCTGCCAAGCAGGAATCCTCTGTGGAGGGCTCTTTTGGGAAGTGTGAGTCTGTGCACACACACAGCCCTCGCCCTCTGTCCAGAGCGGAGAGAGCAGTCACGTCCAGGAGAAAATCCATGGGGAAGAGGCAGACTGCACAAGCCCTTTGGGGTTCTGTGCCCAGGGCTTTGCTCCCCTTTAACAGGTTGTGAAAGCAGGGAGCTCATGTGTCCCAAGGGCAGAGCGTTCTGCTTCAGGCAGCAGTGATGGGCCCTTACCTCCTCGAGTCGTTGGAGAAGGAGAAGGAATGTATGCCAGCAGTATGGCCTTTGAGCTCGAAAGCCCTGGCAACCTCCCGGAAGTCTCCGTTCTTACCGAAACACACCTCCCACACCTTCACATCAGGGGTAAAGCCGCAGGATGCCACAAACCTGCATGAACAAGTGGAGACACAGGGGATCCATTACCAGGCAAGGCAGGCTTGAGCGGCAGGCCCCGCTTCAAGGTGAGCAGTCAAGGCTGCACAGAGGCAAAACCATCCAGAGCCCACAGTCAGACCATGGCTTGAATCAGCTGAAAACACTTACACTTCCTACTGACAGCAGGCTGGGAAAGGGAATGCCCCCAGGAACCAGAGCAACTTCAGAATTAGAGACTCTCAGGCCAAACTGAAGAACTTAAATGGTTCTGATCTCCACATGCACTGAGCTCAGAACACAGCAAGTCCTCCTGCAGCACCAAGTTAGAGGAAGAACAAGATCTTCCCAGTAAACAAATCTCTCAGTAATAAAGATCTTAATTTTATAATTAACCTTTAAAAGGTTACAAACAAGTTGGAAATGCTGTTTGCTTCACGTACGTTGTTTGCGTTGTCCCACCTCCGCTCTCTGAGAAGAGTGCTGCTCTCCTGGCTCCCCAGGAGATAGTCAACAGGACAGCAGCACCAAGGCACAATGGCAACTGAGCATCTGAGCTAGGCAGGTGAGAGGCAGCACTCCCGCAGGGCTGCTACCGGGGGCTGGAATCCCTTTGAAAAATGTGGAGCCCTCAGAAAAGCACATTAAAATAGCAGCCAAGTGCCAATGAGCTGAACGGGCATCCTCCCATTCCCACCCTGGAACACCTCCTGCCCCTCACCTCCCGCAGGGTGACACTGTGGCATAAGCATTGCTCATCTGGTTAGTGTTAATGCTGGCCAGGACTTCACCCTTTGGGCTCCAGATCATGATCGTAGTGTCATTGGAAGCTGTCATGATGAACTTTCCTGGGGGAAAAAAAGGCAAACATCAGGAGAGCTCCCAGGCATGATGCCAACACACTCACCAAAGGCCCATGACAGTCCCCAAGCAGGGCAACCCGTCCACGCATCCAGTCAAGAAAACCAAAACCAGCACCAAAAGTCAAGGAGTGGCAACTCCCTAGGCCAAGGCAAAGAGTCTTGGCTCCCAGGTCATGCCTTGGAGCACCTTGGGCATGCAGAGACCCTGCATGCTGCTCACCCTGCACTCACAGAGCTTGGCACTTCACGGGTTCTGCAGCAGGAACGCACCGCTGTCTTCCCCAGGCAGTTAAAATGCAACTTTCAAGTCATGCATTGCAGCAGGTAGGTGACTACAACCACACTGCTGTTGTCCAAACTTACTGGTCAGGTCAGCAGTTAGACCTCTGTTTGTCTCCACTTTTCCCTCTCTCCCGGATGGGGAGCTGCCAACTTTCCTTTCAGCTATTTTTGCAGGTGCAATTTTCACTCTCACAGCTGAGCAAAGGTCTCAGTTTACCTGTTCTCTGCTCTGCTATTACATAGGTGAACTCACATCCACCCACTTCCAACTGTCCACTGTCTCACCAAGCCCTCACCATTAACACATACTTCCCCCTCCCCCCACCCCTGTTCTAGAAGATCCCAAAAGTTTCACATAGACCATATGAACTCACTAGAGAGCTTTTTGACTGGTTAAAGACAGACTGGTGGGCCAGAGAGCAGTAAGCCTCTCAACACTGAGACCAGACCTCTCTGCAACAGTGTGCTTGAAAATGTAAATGAAGAGACTGGGCACCCTGGGCTAGTTCTGTGTTTCCAGGAACACAATCTGTCCAAGAAGGACATCTTTCAGGTTAACTGGTAGTAAATAAAGGCTAAAAAGTGACACCTAAGAGACTACAGAGAATGAAGTACTGGTGAAGAAATGAGCCTTGAGAATGCCAAAAGCTCCAACACTTCCAACCCAACACCTCTTGCCATACACGAGACATAAAAGCTGAGTTGTGCTCAATGGCTCAGTGTCCAGCTGGAGACAAGTAACGAGTGGTGTCCCTCAGGGATCTGTGTTGGGACTGGTCTTGTTCAACATCTTTGTCGGTGACATGGACAGTGGGATTGAATGCGCCCTCAGCAAGTTTGATGATGACACTTAAGCTGTGTGGTTCGGCTGATATGCTGGAGGGAAGGAATGCCATCCAGAGGGACCCTGACACACTTGTGAGGTGGGCTGATGCCACCCTGATGAAGTTCAACCAAATGCAAGGTCCTACACCTGGGTGGAAGCAAGCCCAGGCACAGCTACAGGCTGGGCAGAGAATGAGATTCAGAGCAGCCCTGCGGAGAAGGACTTGGGGGTATTGATCGATGAGAAAATGAACATGAGCTGGCTTCAAGTGTGCACTTGCAGCCCAGAAAGCCAACCGCATCCTGGGCTGCATCAAAGGAGCGTGACCAGCAGGTCGAGGGAGGTGATCCTACCCCTCTACTCTGCTCTCGTGAGACCTCACTTGGAGTACTGTGTGCAGTTCTGGTGTCCTCAACATCAAAAGGACATGGAACTGTTGGGACAAGTCCAGAGGAGGGCTGTCCTCAACATCAAAAGGACATGGAACTGTTGGGACAAGTCCAGAGGAGGGCCACAAGGATGATCAAGGGACTGGAGCACCTCCCCTATGAAGATGGGATGAGAAAGTTGGGGCTGTTCAGCCTGGGGAAGAGAAGGCTGCGTGGAGACCTCATAGCAGCCTTCCAGTATCTGAAGGGCGCTACAAGGATGCTGGGGAGGGACTCTTCATTAGGGACTGTAGTGAGAGGACAAGGGGTAACGGGCTCAAACTTAAACAGGGGAAGTTTAGATTGGATATAAGGAAGAAGTTCTTTACTGTAAGGGTGGTGAGGCACTGGGATGGTTGCCCAGGGAAGTTGTGAATGCTCCATCCCTGACAGTGTTCGAGGCCAAGTTGGACAGAGCCTTGGGTGGCATGGTTTAGTGTGAGGTGTCCCTGCCCATGGCAGGGGGGTTGGAACTAGATGATCTTAAGGTCCTTTCCAACCCTAACTGTTCAATAATTCTATCTCAAGGCCCCAAAGTGAGTGGATCATTCCTGTACCTGTCTCTGCAACTCCTATGTTGATGATGGGAGCCTTGTGCTTCTTTGGGAAGTCCCCAGCAGCTGCAGTGAAGGTGAAGTTGCCGTCATCCTTCTTGGTCATTTTATAGACACGAATTGTTTCACTGCTCGCCAGCCAGACAATGAATGCCCTGTGGAAGGACAGACACTCAGAACCATTTAGAGATGCCTCAGTTCAGCTTGGCTACGGCAGGGAAACTACCAGGTCACTCACTGGCACCTGAGGAAAAGGATGCACTGGCAGATAAAAGGCTGTGTACTTCACAAGGGCACCGAGTTCTCTCTCTCTCTGAGAAAAACTACAACACTGAATGGAAAAGAATAGGACTTGTTACTCCACATCTGGAAATGAGATCTCTCCCTCTAAGAAATGCCACCTGCAAAATGCCAAGACGTGTTTTTCCACTGATGTTCCCAGTCAGCTCTCTCCCCAGCCCCAGCAAGGCTCAGCAGCCTAGCCCAGCTCCAGGATGCTGGAAAGGACCTTGACAAGCCCCTTCCATGGGTGCAGCAAGCTGGGCACTAGGATATTTGCCTGGAGAACCACATTAAAGTGCCAGCTGCTTTCATAAGAGGGCCGTGAATCAGCAGTATCATTAAGTCCTTGTGAGGGAGGTCACCTCCATGCAGCCCAGAGGACACATCACTGATGGCAAGCAAGGTCTGCACTGTCTGACTGGTACCTCTGTCCACATGACATGGAGACATAGGATGTGGCCATAGCTCCAGGGAGACCTTAAGAGCATCTTACCAGTACCTAAAGAAGCCAACAAGAAAGCTGGAAGAGGAGCTTTTAACAAGGGTCTGTAATTACAAAACAAGGGGAATGGCTTTAACCTGCCAGAGTTAGGCAGTTCTGCCTAAGGCAGTTAGCTCTTAGGCAGAAGCTCTTCCCTGTGACTGCGCTGAGGCACTGGCACAGGGTGCCCAGAGAAGCTGTGGCTGCCCCATCCCTGGCAGTGTTCAAGGCCAGGTTGGATGGGGCTTGGCACATCCTGCTCTAGTGGAAGGTGTCCCTGTCTGTGGCAGGGGACTGGAAAAGGATGAGCTTTAAGGTCCCTTCCAACCCAAACCAGTCTGTGGCTATGCTATGATTCCATAACATCCTGGTGCTGCTATGCCCCCGATGGTTGCTGTGCCAGGGCTGGATGAGGTGTGGCCGTACCGTGAGTCGGGGCTGAAGCAGACGAGCTCAGCGTGGTCCAGCCCCATGTTGGCACGCAGGCAGTGGTGCTCACGCGCCGCAAAGTCTCGGGTGCTCCACAGTCGGACCGTGCGGTCATCGGCACACGATGCCAGGTACTTCCCGTTGCTGCTGAAGTCCAGGCAGGAAACATTGCCACTGTGGCCCTACAGAGAAGGCGCAGTGACCGCAGGGCAGAGGCCCTACGGAGCAGGAGGCGCCGGGCCCTGTGGGGCACCGGCACCGGGGACACACGGTACCTTGAGGGCAGCGACCAGCAGCCGGTGGCTGAAACTGTGCTCCTGCGCTTTGCCCCTCCGGGCCCGCGCCGCCGGCTTCGCCTTCTTGTGCTCCCCTGCCCTGGCGGCGGCGGCGCCGTTCTCTCTGGAACCTGCGGGGAGCGGAGGGTCCGGTGGGGTCCGGGTCAGGGCCGCCCGGCCCGGCAGGCTCCAATTCCCCCGCCGTCCCTATGGTACTCACCGTGGGGGGACGGGGCGGGCATGCCCCGCGGGCCGGCAAGGCGCAGCGCGGCCGCGAGCAGCAGCAGGATGAGGAGCAGAGCGACGGCACCGGGCAGCACCGGCCCGCCGAGAGCAACCGCCTCCATCTTCCCGCCACCGCCACCTCAGCGGGGCGGGACACCGCACGCATGCGCACAGCGCCACGCTCTCCCTGCGAGCGACCCCTGGCGGCGGGGCCGTGGTATCGTCCCGCTCCGGACCGGACCGGCCCGTGCCCCGGCCCGTGCCTCCTTCTGCCCGTGCCCCTGCCCGTGCCCCTGCCCGTGCCCCGGCCCGTGCCTCCCTCTGCCCGTGCCCCTGCCCGTGTCCCGGCCCGTGTCCCGGCCCATGCCTCTGCCTAGCCCTGCCCGTGCCTCCCTCTGCCCCTGCCCGTGCCTCCCTCTGCCCCTGCCCGTGCCTCTGCCCAGCCCGGCCGTGGCTCTGCCTGTGCTCCTGGCCATGCCCCTGCCCAACCGCTGCCCAGCCCCTGCCCCGCCGCAGGTCAAACGGGACGCAGGAAGAACCACGCTGGGGCCTGCGGACAGAGTGAGCTCTTTATCAGCCAGAACCGCCGGGCACGGCCGCCCCGCAGCCCCGGGCAGAAGAGATCCCGCTGCGCCGCTCCGGCGTCTGGGCGGCCCCGGGTGCGGCCTCTGCCCCGCGCAGGCGGGGACTCCCACGGGAGGGGGCCCCGCAGCCCCCGGCTGCTGCCAGCAGTGCCCCTTCCCGGGCAGCCCGGCCGTGGTGGCGCTGCGGGCGGCTCCTTGCTGGCGTTGGTGGGTGCTCATCCTTCAGCACCGAGGGTCTCGGCAAGGCTGGAGGAGCCTTACGAGGAGCCACCGCGGCCCATCCCCGCCACTGCCCGCGTCGCCTGCTCGGGGATGCAGGCTGGGTCACTCAGGATGGAGGTGGAAACGCTCAGCTGCCGGAGGGAGCTCAGGACTGCTGCGGGGAGATAGATGTGGGACATGTGAGCTGCCCCCCAGGCCCTGCGGGCTGAAAGGGTTAACCCGCCCTGGGGGACATGGCTCTTCCTGACACCTCCCCGACGCAGCCCGCAGCAGAGAAGTTGAAGGGAAGCCCCGGCTCGGAGCTGCCCAGCCGGGACACGGGCTCTCCACAGGCTGGAGCACGGGTGTGAAAGGACCAGGGGAAAGCGCGGAGCACACAGCCCCAGAGTATCCAGTGGGCGCTTCCCTCCCAGTGCGGCATCAGCGTTGTGCAGCACCAGCCCCACTACCCCCCGGGATACCCCTGTCCTTTTCCCCTCTGCTTTCTCATCAGTCCACACCGTGGGCCAGCCCGGCTCCTTCAGGGTGCTGCAGACAGGCACAGGGACACCTACTTGGCCGAAGAGCTGGGAGGGAGCAGTGCTGGTCCAGCCAGGCCAGAGATGTCTGTGTGAGGCTCTCCATGCTGGCCGTGGAGACCATGCCATTGAAAGACTCAAAGAGAGGCCGGATGATGATGCTGAACTGATGGGAGCGAAGGAGTTAAGGACCAGCCTTGCCAAGGGCGTGGATCCCACCCCTAAGGTTCAGGCAGCTCTCTCCTACAGGCAGCAGGACAAACCTCCCTACCCAGACCTGGGCAGACTTGCTGTGTCCCTTTCTCAGCACAGCACCATGCTGGGCACCAGCCCATACTGCTGGGGCAATGGGGACCTGAGTGCCACCCTGGGAGGCAGTGGGAGAGCTGTGTCACCCCCATCACAGCTGAACCTGCCAGAAATGGTTGGTTAGACACAAGACAACTCTTCAAGGAGACTACTAACACATTGTCCTCTGGAGTGACCAGGAGCAGGGCATGACACCAGTGTGTCCAGTGCACTCCCCTGCTGGGACCACCACTGAGGACTGGTGATTTTGTGCATTGCTTTGACCACCCATTCCCTGGCCCTTGGTATCCATCATTCTTCCCACCACATGGAGCCCAGAATGGTGTCCCAGGCATGGACACACCTGGGTTTCCAGTGTGTGCCATGTAGCCACCAAGACCAAGCCACCATGTCCCCAACTTTGTGTCTGGACCTTTCCTAATCTCCAGTTGACGGCTGCTGCCTCCCAGAGCCAGTTCCCACATTACCAGGAGCTCTTGCCTGCATGAGCTCAGCTCTGCCAGTGACTCCTCCCCAAGGACTGACCATTTACACCTACAGGGTTTGCTCCCTTGTAACAGAAGCTGCCCCCTAATCTCAGTGTCTCAGCGCGTCCCATCATGCGCCCTTGGCTGGGAAACATCTCCCCATGGCTGCCAGAGCCTCTTGAGCTGGAGGGACCTCACAGACCCAGGAGCAGCAGGTGAAGCAGAGGACCTGGTGTCTGGTGGTGGGTTCTGAGCAGGCTGCAGGCACTGGCCTCAAAGGATACAATCCAGAACTTCCAGTTCTGCAGCGTGGAGGAGCGGACGTACTCGTCAAACATGCTGCGCATCTGGTCGAAGCGCTGGCGTGTGATGGGCACCCCTGTGGCTGGCAGCTGCTCCTGGCAGAGGCTGTGGGGCACCATCACCGCTATGGGTCCATGTTCAGGAGACTGGGAGCCACAGGGGCTGCCCTGCAGGGAGAGGCTCTGGCAGGACCTGAGCTCTCAGCAGGGGTGAGCAAGCAGCATCCCACTCCCAGGGCAGCTGTGAGGCATGGCCCCATGCACTGGTCCCACATGGCACTGCCTCTTGAGCATCATCCATCCTCCAAAGAGGGTTTGATGGGGGGCAGGGTCAAGTGCAGTCCTGGGAGGTGCTCAGGAGACCTGCTGTGTCCTAGCTGCCTCCCCAGCACTTGCCCTGCCTGGATACCCCGATGCAGGCAGTGGCTCCCTCCTGCCTACCCCAGCCATGCCCCCCTTACTTGATGGAGCCATTGAGCTCCTCGATCTGCTCCCGCAGCCGCTGTGCCTCGTCCTGCAGGGCTGCCCGCTCCTGCTGCAGCTTGCAGATGTACTCAGCCGTTTTCTGCAAGGTGGTGGCCTTGCTGACCTGAGGGGCCGCAGGGTGAGACAGCACAGGGAGCTGCTGGGGCTGTCAGGGTGTGGGGCACCCGGTGCAGCAGGGCTGACAGTGCAAGAGGTGCCCTGCTCCCATGCGCAGACCACCCTGGCACAGCTGCAGCACACAGGTCTCCATGTGCCTGCTGCGGGCTTGCAGTCTCCTGCCCCAAGAGCTGGGGCACAGAACAGGAGCTCCCTGCACTGGGGCAGGCTGGAGATGCAGCATCTCCAGGGGAAGCACTGTGTCCCTCCATGCTCAGGGCTGGCGGGTCCATGCAGCCCTGAGCACTCACCTTGATGCTGGGCTGGGCGTTCAGTGTGCTCACGAGGCTGTGCAGGGTGTTGAAGCCCAGCTTGATGTTGAAGCGCCTCTTCTGCTCAGCGGAGATGTGTGTGATGCGGCGGCTCTCCACCTGTCAATGGAGAAGTGCCATCAGGCACCTCCTGGCAGCAGGGACAGCCCTGGGCCACCGGCCCCAGTGGGGCTGGGCTTGCCCAAAGTTTGTAGTGAGGGTATGGGGGAAGCTTGGAGGGCAGCAGGAAAGGGGGTGCATATGGAATTGATGCCTCCCATAGCTTCTGGTGTACCTTGCTGGGCTCAGCCCTGCCCCGACATGACACGGGATGGTGCAGGGGGATGCCAGTGCCCAGCCCTGCAGTGGGTCTTGGGGAAGCCTGGCCAGGCTTGGGCCAGTCAATGCCTGGAAAAGAGAAAGTGATACTCTGGGGAGAGGGCCAACAGCAGCCCCTCATGGTAGGCTGATGCCAGGGTCCCATGCTGGGATGAGCAGAGAAGAGCAGCCTGCAGCACTACCCCGGTCCCAGGGCATCTGCCCCAGCATCCAACCAAATCTTATCAATTCCTCTTATCCCAAATCCCACTCATTTTTACAACAGCTCAGAAATGGGAACATCTGGAATGTGACATTTGAAGTTCCCGGTGTTCGTTGTGGTGGAATTTGTCAGGAAAGCAGACTGAAGGCAGCGAGGCTGTGGTCTGCAGCACCAAAATGAAACAGTGTGACACCAGAGCCTGGTTTCCAGCTGCCGCTCTGGTTTCTGTGGGTGAAAGCATGGCACTTCCTGCTCAAAAACCAAGTTCTGGGTTTTCAAAACCACAGCCTGACATTTTGCTCCTTTTTGTCTTTTCCCGTTTCTGCCCCTGTAGAAGGAGGCAGGTGAAGGAACTGTGCCCTCCCTCCTACACACAAAGAGCTCCATGCTCAGCCGGGTAAATGGAAATATCTGAGATTGAAGACAATCTGAAACATCCCCATAACGTTTGGTGCAGGCTCCCTGCGGGGGATGCAGTGGCTGGGGGAGCTCCCTGGTGTGCCCCAGACTCACCGCAAGCTGACGTGGGGGACAGCCGCTCTGCCTTGGGCACCAGCAGTGGGCCTGGCTGGGCGCCTGCCAGCGGCGCCGGCGCCGGCACCACCTGGGAAGGGCTGGAGCCAGGAGCCAGCCCTGGGCTCAGCTGGGCCATTCTGGAGAGGAAGGCGGTGGGGACGTCGGGGACAGTGCTC
The DNA here is from genome assembly GCA_017639245.1 of Myiopsitta monachus. Taxonomy (NCBI): domain Eukaryota; kingdom Metazoa; phylum Chordata; class Aves; order Psittaciformes; family Psittacidae; genus Myiopsitta; species Myiopsitta monachus. The sequence continues at coordinate 11,689,133 of CM029932.1, forward strand.
TGCTGCGGGGAGAAGGCAGAGGGAAGGGGGGGGTTGGGGACCCAGCGCCCCACGTGCGCGGGGGACCAGACCTTCCCTTTGGGTTGGTTGGTGCGCAGGCACTGACATCAGAACATCTGCGGGGGGACAGGGAAGGGGGACATGCAACTCCTCCCCACCATCTGCAGGGCAGCCCCAGCCTCATCGCCCCAGGAGCGGGCCCCTGCAGGAGGGGTGCTTCCCACCTCCACCCTGTTTCTTTACAGGTGATTCCTGCCCCGCATGCCACCTCCTTCCCCCTGTGCCTGTCCAGCTCCATATTGTAAAGGGTGACCCCACAGAGCCCCATCTCCCCCCCTGCCCTAGCTCTACCCTGCCCAGCAACCAGGAGAAGGCAGTGTCTGACCTGGGGAGGCATTTCCCAACCTGGGGGTAGGCAAATGCTTACCGGGGAAACAGGGGATGTGGGCACGAGTCCTTCACCTATTGGGCTTGGGGCATCCAGGACTGGCTCCTGCTTGGCTGCAGAGGGCAGGGAGCAGAAGGGAACTGCTGTGTGAGAGTGCTGGGACCTTTCCCGCCCCCCAGGACAGCCAGCCCCCAGCATAGGCATTGCTGCAGCCCTTCCCTGCCTGTCTGCCCCAGAGAAGGGTGAAGCAGCCCCGGGAGAAAGCTGCCTTTGCTTCCTACAGCAGGGACATCTTCAGGAGCCTTGGTGCAGGCAGCGACCCCCAGCCCGCCCCAGACATCCATGACAGCCTCGGTGGGACCTGTCCCATCTCATGTATGGGCAGCAGGTTGGGCAGGACCCCTCAGCTCATCTGTGCCAACCTGGCTGGGGACACAGGGACTTGGTAGTGGTGCTCGTGGCCAAGCCCTGCAGGGACAGCTCTCAGGGCAAGGCTTCCACCCTGGCTTTGGGGCTGCCTCACTGTGGGGACAGCCACACACCCTGCCCAGCATCCAACCCCAGGGAGGGAGCGGGGTTCCACCTCCAATCCCCCTCACAGCATCTCCCCCTCCAGTGTCTGGCCCCGGGCCCCCTTACCTGCGGTCAGGAGCTGGCTCAGGCAGGGGTTGGGCACAGCCAGGGTTGCTGATGGGGGGGGTCCCGGCAGCTTCTTCGCCTTGGTGCCATTGGGCTTGGCCCTCAGCTGCCCGCCCCTGCCCTGGGGCAGCCCCTTGGGGAGGGCAAACCTGGGGTCTCCCAGCAGGGTGGGGGGCAGGAGCTCAGGGGCAGCCGGGCCGGGGTACCCCGGGGGCACCATGCCTACAGCGTAGCCCAGCTCTGGGGAATGGGGGGCAAAGCAGGGTGCTGAGAGGGGGGATGTGGGATGGACGAGGAGGGAGGGGCTGGGGGAGCTGGGGTAGGGGAACTTGCAGCGAGGTGCTGAGATGGGGGAGCACAGGGGGTCTGGGCTCAACATTGATGTCCTGGGGGACAGGCTGGGAGGGGGGTAGTGGGGTCCTGGTGGCTCCAGGCTGGGGGTCCCGTACTGTAGCAGGGGCTTGTGTCGGAGCTGGGGGCTGAGGTCACTGGGCACTGTGGTGGGGGTGTTGGGGGGCAGCAGGGCTGGGGGGAGCTCGGGGCCGAGGAAGGCGCCATGGAGGCCGAGCTGTGAGGCACCGCTGGGCTGCAGGAGACACAGGATGGTCAGAGGGGAGGCTGGGGCACTGCTGCCACGGGCCATGGGCTGTGGTCCTGCTCACCTGGAGGAGGGCGCCAGGTGAGAGCGAGGCCTCGGGACTTGTGGACAGGCCCCGAGCACCCATCAGGCACCCCCCATCACCGAACAGGGGCTCGGCCATGGGCATGAAGCAGGGCGGCTCCTGGTAGCCTGGTTGCATCTGCGATGGCAGTGGCCGGTGGCTGGTGAAGATATCTGTGGAGACAGAGTGGTGGGCATCAGCAAAGCTTCCCAGAGAGGGGATGTCAAGCCCCAGGACACACTGGGTAAAGCCATACCCCATTACCAGCACTGCCAGAGGTTTGCACCCAGGGCCAGCATTGCCACATCAAGGGGATAGGAACACCCACCCAAAGGAGGGGACCCCATCCTGACACCCACCCAGGGCTGCTCCCAGGGCTACGCAGCTGTACAGCCCCTCCTGAGCCAGCTCCATCCTGGGGCAGGCACCGTGACCCCAGGCTGTGGGGTAGCCACAGCTGATGGGCTTGGAGGCCCAGCTCACAGCATCCCCAGCCATGGGGGATGTTCCCTGGAGCCATGGCGAGTGCTTACCCCCCACCCCAGCAGTGCTGTGCGTGCAGCTTGCGGTTAACCACATCCCATGGCCTTCCTGAAGCTGAGCCCCATGACCCGGCTGTGACTCCCTCTCCCTTCCTCTCCCCTTCCCACAACCCTGCTCCTTCCGCAGGCCCAGACGCTGTGGCACAAAGGGCTGCCCTGATGCTCTGGGCCACCTCCCTGGGGAAATGAGCTCCCCGGGCATGGCAGCCCCATGCACGCTTTGGCTTGGTGCTGGTGCCGTGGCTGCCTGTGCCAGTGCTGGCTCGGGCAGCGCCATCAGGAGGGTTTTCCCTGGAGAGGATGACTCTGAGCTGGGGATGGGGCTGCTCGATGCTTCCCGGTGGGATGGAGCAGGAGTGCTGGCTGGGCTTGCAGACTGGCACAGACTGTGCCTGAGCAGCCACCCTGGCACCCTCTCTAGGGAGCATGCAGCCATGATCCCAACCCCTTGGCTGACACGACCATTGCTGCCCTCAGCTCCATCTCGCTTCCTGCAGAGCCCAGCTCAGTCCACATGCTGTCTCTGGTACCTACATGCGTAGCCATGACCCAGGACTCTGCTCTGCCTCCAGCGTGGCGCAGCCTCCGGCACACAGGGTGCCCTGGCTGGGACCTGCAAAGGTCTGAGACCCTTCTGAATCTCCATCAGAGAAGCAAACATGCCAGCAGAGTGGGGTGCCATGGAGCTGAGCATGGTGATGACTCCAGCGGTGCCATGTGCTGGCAGCCAAGGGTAACCCCAGTGTGAGACAGTGCAGTGCCACCCCTGAGCTGCCCCACTCAGCCCTCAGCCTGCCCCTTCCCCCTACCAAGGACATGGTGAATGCCAGGGAGCATGGCAGAGCCATCGCTGCCGTTCCACTCACTGTGGGCCGTGATGCTGCCAGGCAGGGTCTCAATCTCCCAAGGGTGCAGCACCCAGCTCCATATTGCCCCCAGCTCTTCGTCATGCCCACATGGCACACGGAAGCTCTGCGGGTATTTATAGGCATTTCTGGTGCCCAGCTCTGCAGATTCAATTCCTCTTGTGCCTCTCACTCTGCTGCAGGGGTGGAAGGTGGCTGGCAGCCCCTACGAGCCCTGTCCTCCCTTCTTCTTACCTCTACCCCACCCCGCAGCTCTTGCCCACACTCCTCTCCACCATTGCATCACCCTGACCGCTCCCCAGCAGTACAGTGTGGCCAGGGCACATCACTGCTCACTGGAGAAGAGCCCGTGTGGATGGCACACCACACCTTTGGCATCCCATTCAAACTCAGGTCTGGGATCGGGGCTATAGAGCCCATTCCTAAACCAAGAACACTCCAGCATTGGCCCCAGGCCCCAGGTGAACCCTGCAGCATGGTGGGGTGATGCCACCCCATGGGATGCCAGTGCTATCCCCTGCACCCCAGTGCCTGTATGGGTCCTACCTGGAGCGCAGTGCCAACAGGGCCCGGGGCCTGGCTGCTCCCTTGCATCTGCCATCAGGACTTCTCCATCTGCCCCACACCATGCCCCAGCACCCGCCGCGGACACGAGGAGCTTCCTCCTTTGGGGATTGGTTTGCCTGTGTTGACTGACAGGCACTGAGCTCTGCCACCACCACCAGACCCAGTGGCAGCCCTGTGACCTTGTGCACCCTGTGCTGACTGCTGCAGTGCCCACCCTGTCGTGTGCCCCATGATGCTCTGTGCAAGGCTCCCTGCTACACACCCTGCTAGAGAAGTGGCCTTAGGGACACGATTAGGTTGGCTCTGGCAGCCTGCACCCAGCATTCAGACCCCATCTCCTCTCCCCAGTCATCCCACAGCCCTGTGGGTTCGTGACCTGGCACTGCCCATCACATGGGGTGTGAACACCTCTGCTCCTACACCCCTGCCCCCCGCCCAGCGCACACCCACTTCCCACATCGCTGTCACAGGGCTGTCAGCAGGGCTGCTCTATGCAGCATCCCAGGAAATGCCATGCCTGGGACAAGACTCCCACTCACAGGAGCACAAAAGCCCTGGGGCACACAAGCCATACCTGGGATGCTGTCTCTGACCCCAGCTGGACTTGAGACCCTCCCCAGCCCCAGCAGTCCCCCCATGTGGACCTCCAGGGTTTGGGCAAAACATGAGTTATAGAATCCTATACCGGTTTGGGTTAAAGGGACCTTAAAGCTCATCCAGTTCCAACCCCTGCCACGGGCAGGCAGGGATGCCTTCTACTAGAGCAGCTTGCTCCAAGCTCCACCCAGCCTGACCCTGAATACTCCTTGGAAAGGATGCTCTCCTGCAATGAAGGGGTTTGCAGTAGGACCCATTCCCTTCCCAGGCAGCACCCTGGAGCAAAATGTTGGCTTTTTCCCCAGGAAACAAAAGACAACTTGGCTGCTAATAGAAATGTATTGGTTCAGATGGGTACGCTCCTGCTCCTTGCCATCTCCTGCTGTGCATGAGGCTGTGCCATGTGGTGGCACAAATGGCACCAGTGGCAGGTTCTGGGCCTGCTACTGTGACACTGTTGTGGTGAAGTGCTGCTTGAGAGGGATTAGTGCAGACTGCCAGCACTGAGCAGGGTCTCTCAGGGCAAGGGACACTTGTCATGTGTCACTGTGACCCATTTGGAGCTGTCCCACCTACCAGTGATGGGCACCAACTTGGGGCACCTGAGGACAGGAGGCAGAGGACCAGCACTGGGAACAGACCCTCTTCCCAGAGAGGATCTCTCCCTGATGGGACCTCAGGAAGAAAGGAGCCAAGAAGGGGCTGTCAAGAGCCTTCTCATCACATCCCTCCCCGGGGCATCCCCCCGCCTGTCCCAGCACATCAGAGTGTCCCAACCTAGTCCCTGACAGCATCTTGTCTTGCATCACGCCACAGCCCTGCGGTGCAAGCACCCCTGTTTCCTCCTGCCAAAGGAAGTGGAGATGGTTGTGGAGCTCACAGGGTGCTGATGGATGCACAGAGGTGTCAAGAGATATTGGTGCTGCCAAGGCCACAGCTACCTGGGAAGGCTGCAATAACCAACCACGCTGGCTTCCACTCTGAAAAGCATGCCCAGGCCACCAACTCTGGCATGTTTGAGGGCAGAGCTGGTCCCCAGAGCAGTGTGTACCGGCATTGCCTTGCCCTGGCATATGGGGACACTGAGGACCAGGACATGTCCCAGCTGACCCCACGGCACTCACGGGCACAGCTCAGAGCCTGCATGGTAGCGCTGGTGGCAGCTCCATGGGAGGAGGCCGCTATTGCCCACTCCCTGGTGTCCCCTCAGCAGCCCCCTCGCCCCAGGTGGATGTCAGTGCTGGGTTTGTCACAGCCCCTGGCAGGGGGCAGAGCACCGCCCAACGCAGGGACCCAGCCCTAAGCCGGCCCCTGTGGCTGCTCAGCCTGGCAATGGCTGGGGAGTGGGCCGAGGAGGGGGATCCAGCAGCACAGAACCTCTGCTCTCCAGGGGTTTCCCCTCTCCTGTGGAGAACAATTGTCCTTTGTCTGCAGCTGAAGGGGGGTGGTTTGGCACCCTGGGAACCACTGGAGCTGCTGAGGTTCTGCCCCGGGTGCAGGCAGGCAGCCGAGCCCCTGCCCCGTGGCCTGCCGCAGCACCCTGCCCGTGCATGCTGCTTTTTCCATGCCAGTGCATGGCTGCTGCTTTCAGGACACCCCTGCAGCTCCTGCTGCTGCCTGGCCAGTTTTGGGCTGCTGTGGGAGGCCGACCATGCTGGGTTGTGCGGGGATGTGTCTGGCTCTTACCTGAGATCTCCATATCATCCAGGCTGGGCTGCAGGGGCGCCAAGTCCGGCTGTATCATGTCAGCATTCCCAACATACGCTGGAAGAGGACAGAGCTGCAGTGCTGGGGCCCAGGCACAGCACCCTCAGTACCCCCTTCAGGGTTCCTCCCACCCCTGCTCTCACACCTGCCTGGCTGCAACCCCTCATTGCACCCCAGAGTCACCCCGTGTTGCTGCTCCATGCACTGGCAGGGAGGTGGGTGCCCACTCTGTGCAGACTCAGGACCATCTCATCCCCACCACCCTGCCCAGCAGTGCCCCTGGGACCTCATCCAGTGCCCAAGAACTCCAGGGAAAAGATGATCCTTGGTACAGGACCCACCTGGTGCTGTAGGAGCTCCAGGGACCTGGCCAGGCAGGGAGAGCAGAGGGTGGCCATGGAAGGCAGAACCTGCCTGCTCCTCACCCACAGCTGGCAGCACTGCCCTGGAGTCTGGTGCAAGGTCCTCACGGGTCTAGTGCTGCCTGGGCAGCTCAGCACATGCCACCTGCGGCAGTCTGTAGGGAGCCACCCAAGGAGGGGATGTTCCCACCCTTCCCAAATGGAGCTCTCACTCTGTAGCATCCCTTCCTCCTGCCCCAGCAGGAAGGATGCCAGGAGATCCTCTCTGCAGCTAAAGACACAGGCAGCAGCTCTGTGGGTTTAGGCCAAGGGGCAGCAAGGTGCTACGGTGTGTGCTGCCCACCTGGACCTCCTCCTCCACGTCCTGCTAGAGCATGGTCTGGAACACCTACCATCCTCAGGGGGTGCCTGATGGGCACTGGGCATCTGTGTCATGGTGAAGAGGGTGTCAGAGATGTCTGAGAGGAAAGTGTCCAAGTCAAAGTGCTGTCTACCCCCTGGTTCCTCTTCCTCATCCCCAAGCAGCATGGGCACCACGTTGCAGAAGAGCTGGTTGCACCATTTCTCCATTGGCCTCCAGATATCTTCATTCTGCATGAGATGGAGCAAAGGAGCTGTGTGGGAAGGGTCCATGCCTGGCTCCCCAGCTTCTCTCCCTGCCAGCTTCCATGCTCCCCACAGCATTTATCACTCTAAAGCTTCATACCTGGCACATTGTTGCTTCCAGCAGTGTGAGTCTGGCATCCTAAGGGCTTGGCATCCCATCCCATTAGGCTTGCCATGCCCTGGTGCTTTCACCTGCCCTTCTCCCAAGCTGCCCAGTGAAGGGGTTTGCATTGTGCCCCCCTAATGGCCCCTCCCCACCCAGTGAAGGGGTTTGCATTGTGCCCCCCTAATGGCCCCTCCCCACCCTTCCCCTGTAGACTCACCTGCTTTGGACTGGAGACCTCTTCCTCCCGAGTTGTCTTTCGGAGCTGGAAGGTGAAGACAGCCCATGTCACCCTCCAGCCAAGGCAGGCACAGTGTGGGGCAGGGCCAGGAGCAGGGCAGAGGGGAGCAGCACTTAGGATGGAGGTCCCTGGAGGGCTCAGTGCGGCTGCCATGAGTTCACATCTGCCTTCACTCCACAGGGTTTGGACTGAGCAGCGCGGCAGTGGTGGGACTGGTGCTGTGTGCGACTGCCAACACCCTGCCTGCCTGTGTCACCCCAGCCTTTATGGGTCCTGAGCGAGTTGCTGGGGGTGAGGCTGGACCACGCTCCACCCCGTGTGGCAGGAGGCCAAGGCTGTAGTGCCATCCTGAGCAGAGCAGGCAAACGGAGCATGTGGAGCTGCCCAACCTGCCTGGCAGCACGTGCTGGCAAGGTGAGATGTGGCTGCCAGCCGCATGCCTGCGAATCCCAGCCCAGCCCCAGCGCTTGCCCTGCTCGACCCATCCCAATAATGTGTGTTGTAGGTGCGCTGCCAAACCCAGCCCCAGATGGTGCAAAAGGCAGGGGACAGTCAGCCAGAGCACACCCAGCACTGCGGGCAGCATGGGATGGGGTCCCCATTGAACTCCACCCCACCAGCACCATGAGAGCGGCCAGCATCCCCTCCCACGTGGGCAAGAGCCCTCCACATTCTGCTCCCAGGTCAGCCACGGTTCCATGCTGTGTGTGCCGATGTTCTGCCCCACCAATGGCACAGCCACGGGACAGGCAGCATCATGGGCAGAGCCACTCACTCGCTTCTTGTAGTAGATCCTCCACTTATGGTACTCCCTCATCACCACCTCGATCCGGCGTTTCCAGTAGTTGCCCTCCAGCACAACAGCCTGGTGGGGCAGGACAGGGGGGTGAGGGCTGATCCCCACAGCTCCCAGCCCCCCAAAGCCAGGGCTGGCTTCCTTGTGCCACATCAGAAACACCTTTCCCAGCAGATCTATGACATACAGTGAGCTCTGCCCATGTGTCCCCAGCTTCCCCTGTGCTGCGCAGACCTGCTCCTGCAAGGGACCATGCCCTACCTCTGGTTTTCGGTGCTCATCAGCCTCCGAGCCCTCAAGCGGGGTGATGAAGCCACACACAGGATTCTTCCTCCGCTCCACATCTGCACAGGGGAAGACAGAGCTGGCTTTACCCGTGGTTCCACCCCTGGGCATCACCTGCACTCAGCAGGCACAGGGGGGTCTGGCTCTGCACTCACACTGGATGTACCACGCTCTCCAGATAGCATTGTTGAGACGAATTTTATCCCGGCAAAGCAGTACGCAGCCCCTTGAAATTCTTCCACTTTGGAGACACCAGCTTCCCACTGAAATACCAAGCAAAGGAGAGGCTGAGGGGCACCTTCCCAGAGCCTGCCCAGGTTCAGGGTCTCACAAGAGGGAGGTGCCTCGAGAGGTGACCAGGCTACCAGCCTGGTGGCACGTCTGGAGCAGGAGCAGCCGTGCGGCTTGTGCTGCAGGCTGTTAGCCAGGCACCTATGGGAGCCCCCATGAGAGCTGCCCGGAACTCATGTTCACCTTGGGAGCAGCACAGACCTAAACCATGAGCTTCACAGATCCAAATGAGGCTTCTCGAGCCCCTAGGATTAAAGCAGATTGAGGCTCCAAGCTTGGCACTAAGGAGGGACCCCTGCTGCCCCCCACCAGGACATCTCCATCCTGGCCCGAGGGGATGCAAAAGAGTTTCCTGCCCAGGAAAGACTCCTGCCCGGGGAGATGTGGTGCTGTGGCTCCTGCCTCACAGCAGCATCTCCCCTCTGCTCTGGGGAGACCCCACTGCAGTCCTGATCGAGCTCTGAGGCAACAGCACAATGAGGGACATGGAGATGTTGGAGAGAGTCCAGAGGAGGCCATGGAGATGCTGTGAGGCTGGAGCAGCTCTGCTCTGGAGCCAGGCTGAGAGAGCTGGGCTGGGGCAGCCTGCAGAAGAGAAGGCTCCTGAAGGGGAGACCTGAGAGCAGCTCCAGTGCCTAAAGGGGCTGCAGGAAACCTGGAGAGGGGCTTTGGACAAGGGCCTGTAGGGACAGGAGAGGGGAATGGCTTTAACTGCCAGAGGGGAGACTGAGATGAGCTCTTAGGCAGAAGCTCTTCCCTGTGAGGGCGGTGAGGCGCTGGCACAGGGTGCCCAGAGAAGCTGTGGCTGCCCCATCCCTGGCAGTGTTCAAGGCCAGGTTGGACACAGGGGCTTGGAGCAACTGCTCCAGTGGAAGGTGTCCCTGCCCGTGGCAGGGGATTGGAACTGAATGATCTTTAAGGTCTCTTCCACCTCAAACCTGTCTGTTCAATGGTTCTGTTTCTGACCCTCCTTTTGGTACCAGGCAAGCTTGGAAAATCTCCCTTCAGCTGGGGGCGGGGGCAGGTAAAAGAGTGGGCAGAGGCAGCCATCTGCATGGGTCCGGGAAGGCAAGAGAGCCAACTGGAGTATGTTATAGACATTGAGGGGCACTCGCCTGTGCCCCAAGACAGGCACAGAGCAGGACCAGCCCTACCCTCAGCCAAGCACTGCCCTGAGCAATTCTCCACACCCATGCCCTACCAACCTGCACCCCCATCGCAGCCCCCAGCCCCCTCTCCTTCCCGTTTCCCAGCTCCCAGCAGCAGCTGTGTTTGTTCTGTAGCTCTCTGTGATGCAGTGATGTCCCTAATGGGGCTCACAGTGCAGGCAGCCTCATTTCACTAATTGTCTTGTTTCCTTCCAGGCTGAGGGGAGATGACCTGGTGTGCACTGACCAGGCAGGTCCTGGGTATCCTGCTGCCCCAGGAGCTCCATGGGAATGCTGGGGTCTCTCTGCCTTACTCTGGGGTCCAATCCCTTCTGCCTGCCAGTTCAGCAGCTGCCCTGGCTCTCCCACCCATGAGGGCATGGCCTCAGAGCAATGTCAGCTGCACGGAGGGGCCCTTTTGGGCAGGCTGGAAGGCTGCACAGCATCCCTTCCCAGGAAGTCCATGCTGAGAGTTTGTCCCTTAAAGAGCTCGGTGCTGCTTTGGGTCCCACTTATGCAGGGTACATGAATGGAGGGGGAAGGGTAGATGCTGAGCTGGGTTTTGGGATGCTGTATTCCCTCATTGCCAGCATCTCTTGGGTGCTCCTCAAGATGCTGTCAGGCCATGTCCCCAGAGAGGTGCTGGGGATGAGAGCAGTGCCTGGCTATTGCTTTAAGTAGCCAAACACTTGTTCACTCAAGCTTGTGAAACCTCAGAACACCCTTGAACAAAGACTGGCCTATCCTGCATTAACCTGCCTTTGGAATCTCCCCCATGGCACGGTACAACAAGTGGGGCTCCCTCCCTCAGCAGCTGTACCAGCAAGGAGCTGGATTGCAAGCAGGCTGCTGCCCCTGAGGTTAGAGCCTGAACAGGCAGCAGTACAAGCAGAAAGAGACCTGTGCTGGCCCTTCACAACTCTGTGGCTGGAGGAGGTGTGCCAGGGTGGAGGGGAGAGGAGAGAGATGCTGTTCCATCTCACTGCAGGGGACAAGGATGGGGACCTCTTTGGCTCCTGATGCAGGAACATGTCTGGAAGCAGGTGCTCCCACCCATGGGGTGGATGGGGATGGTCTCCCCAGGGAGACCCAGCCCACCCCACAGCCCCAGGGGCAGGGGAAGGACCCATGTCCCCGTGGCTCCAGCCTGCAGACAGTTAAGGACGTGGCTGTGCATTGGCCACTCTGCTATCATCAGGAGTTTGAACTTTCCCCTGTGGCACAAGGCAAACAGCGCGGCGGTGCCAAGCAGAGGAGCCAATGGAAGGGACAGGTTTCCCGGGCACATGGCCAGATCCTGCCGGTCAAGGCTACCCGGCCGTCCTCCTCACCGGTGCCACCCACCGACAGCCAGGGCAAGGGAGGCATTGCCGCAGGGCTGCAGCCCACTGATGTGCACCGCGGCCAGGCTTGGGGCTGGCAGGGCTGTGGCCGTGGAGCTGCTGCGGGCCCTGGGGCAGACGGGAGATGCCTTCGGGCTTTGCCATAGCCGCTTTTTCCTCCCATTAACAACCCTGTCAGTTTTGGGGCTTATCAGGCTGACCTTTGCTCCCTGGGTTGTCTTGGAAGTGGCCCCACCCTTCCCAGGGAGGTGAATGCAAACCCCACGCTGAGACAGGGAACAGGTTCGGGATGCCCGAAACTGCGCTATGCTGCAGAGGAATGGGGACGCAGATGTCACCATCCACTCAGGGGGCAAGGGGTGAGGTGGGAGCAGGGCTCAGCCTGAGACCACACCTGGCGTGGGTCAGCACTGACTCTGTTTTGTTCAGTAGCTGCTGGGTTTGCTCCATGGTTCATTCAGCCTGTCTGGAAGCTTAAGGTGCTGCAGCCCGTGCCTTCATGGCAAAGTCATGATACTCTGCATCAAGAGCAAGAGGAGAGGGGAGGAACGATCTGGTGTAAATGCAGGGCTGTTGGGATGTAATGTGACCCAGGGTGGCTGAAAGAGGACAGCATTCGCTGCAAGTCCTGACTGCTCATGTTCCATTTCTCACAGCTTTTGCTCCTAAAGGAATGGGTTTTCCTTGAATTTTTATGCTTTAAAATGCAGAGTCTGACAAAGGAAAATTAAATTCTAACCACAATTTTCCTGAAAGGTGCCCCCAAGTAGAAAGCCATCTATGTTCAAATCCAGGTTCAAATCTCTGCTATTTAAATGAGCTTTTTTTCTTCACCACATTTGCTGATGGAAAGGCCGCTATGCCAGCTTGGCCACTCATCACACTGCCTGAGTTAACTCGAGGGCAGCATTGTAACAAAGGTGTTAATAGGGTGTACTGCAGATTAGATAGGGACCTGCTCTGTGTATTTACTCCAAGACTGGAGTGCTACTACCCTCACAGCTCTGCCTCTTGAGCAGCTATCATCCTACCTGCGGAGCAAGCATGGAGTGCCCCAGATGAGAAGGGACGTCCTTTAAGTTGGACCTGCTTAAGCAAGTCCTGAGGAGGCCATGGAGATGCTGTGAGGACTGGAGCAGCTCTGCTCTGGAGCCAGGCTGAGAGAGCTGGGCTGGGGCAGCCTGGAGAAGAGAAGGCTCCTGAAGGGGAGACCTGAGAGCAGCTCCAGTGCCTAAAGGGGCTGCAGGAAACCTGGAGAGGGGCTTTGGACAAGGGCCTGTAGGGACAGGACAGGGGGAATGGCTTTAACCTGCCAGAGGGGAGACTGAGAGGAGCTCTTAGGCAGAAGCTCTTCCCTGTGAGGGTGCTGAGGCGCTGGCACAGGGTGCCCAGAGAAGCTGTGGCTGCCCCATCCCTGGCAGTGTTCAAGGCCAGGCTGGACACAGGGGCTTGGAGCAACTGCTCCAGTGGAAGGTGTCCTTGCCCATGGCAGGGAGTTGGAACTGAATGAGCTTTAAGGTCCCTTCCAACCCAAACCAGTCTGGGATTCTACAATCTAAGTCCCTCTTGCAAATCGATGTCCAGGAAGCTGGATAGCTGTAAACCAGGCTGGGTATCTTGGTGACCCCTGGAGATATGACCCTCATGTGCATTAGAATGGAACAGACTTGAATACCAGCCAGCTCCTCTGCACACTGCTTGGATAGGATCAGTCCCAAATCCTTGGGATCTGAGAGAAAAGGCACACAGCCCCCTGCCACTTATGATAGCACAACACGTTCAGCGTGGATGGGTTCAGCCCAAGCCTTTCCTTTCCCCTGGCCCACTATTGCCCATTGTGTGGATAACCCATAGCAGACGCTGCCTGACCCACTGCAAAGCCCCAAAGGGTTCCGCTGACATCGGCACTGAGCTCTGCCCCCCCTCAGCTCCTGCCACCATGGGGCCAGGACACATGCAACACCCAGATGGGCTGAGGTCTTTGTGGATCCAAAGCCTGCTCAGATGGTGGGGATGGAGCCAGCAGTTCCAGGATGTGGCCACATCAGTGCAAGGCGCTTCCATCCAGTCTGAGCTAACGCACATGGCTGTGGGTGAGTGCTGGTGAGCTGTGGGAGACTGAGGTGAGTGATTTGCTGGGAGGGCAAAGGGAAATTCAGGCTAACCCGGAGAGAAGGAAATGGGGAGAGGGCAGCTCAGTGCATGTATCACTGTGATCTCTGCCTGGGTGCTTTCTGCCCTGGTGCACTGAGTGTTTAAGGCACTGTGAATTAGAGAATCAATGAGAGGGTATGGCAAAGCTCTATCAGCAATTCCACTTCTAGGAAAGCCTCAGAGCCTGCTATCAGCTTGCCAGGAGGATGGATTTGTCAGGAGTGTAAGAGTGTAATTGAAACCTGCCTCGTTTTTAATCGCAAACCTGGCAGTTAATACTCCACGTGGCTTAGCATCCTGATGTCCCTGCCTGCTGAATCTCCCCTCTCAGTATTTGCAGGGGAGCAGAGGAGGTTCAATCTGCATCCCACCCTAAGAACAGCTACAGAAGGCTTCTGAAGCACAAGACAGGCACGTGCAAGGTAACACCACGAGTGGCTGCAGTTTGCAGTTCCCATCGGCACCCAGTTTTCCTCCCTTCAGGAGGACAGTTCCCCAGGTCAGGCATCCAGGGACTCTGCAGCGGGTCACAGGAAGGTGTGTGAACAGAGGAGGCCCCTCTGCAAGGTGGGACACTGGGAGTCCCACTGCAGTCACGGGGAGAAAGAGCCTGCTCGGGTGGGGACCATGCTGAGGCCAAAGTGTGAAGAGATCCTGAAGGAGCTCAGCTCCACATGCTCAGCTTTCTGGGGGAATGAAGGGAAGTGGCTGCAGGGAGGTGCACTCATGGGGAAACAGCAGCTTAAGGAAGGGATTCAGAGACGCAGCACGTTGCAGGAGAAGGAGTGGAAGACATTCATGAAGTCTTTGGCAGAAGAGCTGATGGAAGCGTCCTGGAAAATGGGTACTGGGAAAAAGGGCCTGGGAACTGCTTCCTCCCAGCACCAGGAGGAAGACCAGGTGAAGGAGGAGGAGGAGGGGGGTTACCTTTCTTTGAGGGGTCTGAAGAAACAAGTTACTGTCAGAAGCCAACCTTGATGTGGAGAGAGGGTTCCTTTCCCAGCAAGGGGATGATGCTCAGTCCAGCCCCTGAAGGGGTAATACATCAGATCCTCAGCGTGATTGTAAAGCTGAGACAGGACTGCCATAAACATCTGTGAAGTGCCATGGAGGAATGTTGGAGAGGGAAGGAATTCCAGCTGCCCTCATGAATCTGGAGGGTTAGAACTAGATGATCCTAAGGTGCTTTCCAACCCAAACCGTTCTGTGATTCTATGATTCTATGAAAGCTCAGCTATAGCCATGGAAAATGATACTGTTTAGAGAGAGTTTAGCAAATTGCCTTTGAAATTTTGTGAGCCTGGGCAGCAAGGGGGGGGGGGGGGGGGGTTTAAGGGGTGGCTGCAGCAGTCATGGCTCAGGCAGCAGCTCAGGAGGAGTGATAGTTCTGTCCATGCAGCACTGCTAAGGACAAGTTTGGGTATTGTGTCCACATTGGTGCCCCTGACAAAAGAGGGACACTCACAAACTGGAGTGATCCTGAAGGAAGATGCTAAGATGGTTGGGGACAAATGTACATGACAGAAGAGGAGGGTGGCTGATGTGTTTGTTCAGCCTGAAGAAGACAGGGTGAGGAGAGCTGGAGTGATGGAGCCCTGCCTGCAACATCATGGCCAACCAAGGGTGGTGTCCAGCTGCTGTGGTTTGCTCCACTTCCAAGGCACCTACACCCTGCCCCGTTCCCCTCTGCCTGGGGAGCACCAGAGCTTGGGGGCATCCAGAGGCTGCGGTGCATCTTCGGAGTCAAGAGCTTGAGCACTCGGGGTAGAGAGTGTGGGGCTGAGAGAGTGAAGGAGTGTGGCCAACAGTGCCTTAACGTCCTCTCTGTGTGCACTCAGGGGTGACTCGCCCCTGACTTGCCTCCCCATGCTGAGGCTCACCATGCTCCCACAGAGTGCCAGCTTCACCAGCACCTTGGAGGAGGCTGCGCCATGCTGGCCATGAGCAAACCCTGCAATCTGTGATGTGGCCGTGGGCCAGGTGTACACAGCAATGTGGCAACGAGTACCCTTGGAGTGCTGTCCCAGTGGCCCATGTCACCAGGGCTGCTCTGGAATATGACCACATATTCCATCATGTTGAGCACTCAAGGTCTTCAAGGCATAGCTAAAAGGTCAGCAACTGAATGAGACCCTGTGTGACACAAGGCAATAGACAACTCCTGAAGCCTGTTTTACTGTGATTTAGTTTTTGTGTGGCATCAGTAGCACATTGTTATTCCAGGTTTTCACCTGAACATTTCGGGAAAGCTGTGTGAGCAGTTTTGCTCTGGCACCAGTAGAGCAAGTCACCCTGATACTATGCTTGAGAGAACTCAAAAACTTGAGGCCTTGGCAAAGGAGGGGAGCTGCCTCCAAGAGTGTGGACCAAGGCACTAAGAGACATGATGCAGGCTCTGCTGTTGTCACCAAGGAGCTGTGGGATGAGCAGGTCCCTACCATCCTGGGCTTGGCTGTTTTGTGTGGCTGGGGGAATGATGCAGTCACCCATCCCATTTTGCAGGAGAGAAGGAGGGATGCTTTCAGAAGGCCCTGGAAAAAGCCCTATGCAGCCATCCAGCCCAAGTGCTGCTGCATGCCCTGGAATAACCTCAGGACACGTGGGCAGAGTCAAGGACGGGGAGGCAGGACTCCTGCTCTGGGCTGGATTGCCAAAGACTGAGTGTTGGCTGCCCACAGGGTTATTGCTGCTCTACAGAGAGTGCAAGATCTGGCCATGAGGGTGCCACAGCTGGGTGCAGTGACTCCAGATCTCATGGGAAGGTGGAGAAGGGTTAAGGTATGTGTGAAGAGAGAAAGAACTCATCCGGCTCCACAGCCAAGAACCCAGCACCAGCCCTTTGTCCCCCAGACCTCCCAGGATGGTGGGTTTTGAGCACATTGCACATTGCAGTCCAATGGAGAAGGAGAGGAAGATGCCAGTTTGCAACAAGTTTCTGTCTGGGCAGCAGGGCCCAGGCAGCCTCATGCCTGCAAAGAGCGAGGGGGGTCCATGAGACACATGCCAGCGAAGGGTCTCTGGGACTCACCTGTACTCCAGGCTCATGCACTCGAAGAGTCGGGTGAGGGTCGGGTCGATGCTCCGGGGATCAGCCACTTCAGGCTCAGTGCGGTGATGGCGCCGTCGGGGCAGCGAGTCGCTGTGCGGGGATGACACCATGAAGTGACCACTGTGGATGACCTGAGAGGGGTTCTGCGCCCTGGCACCAGGTCCCGTGCCACCCGCAGCCGTGTCCTCAGAGTCTGTGTCAGAGTCAGACATGGAGCATGGCCCAACCGGGGGCTCCGGGAAGGGTCCCGGGAGCCCCACCTGAGCTCCTGCCATCGCCTTCACCGGCCTCTCCCCGCACTGAGGTCCATGTCCTGGTTGTGCCAGAGCCCTATGGATGTTGTTTTGGCAGTGAGCACGTGCCGCTGGGCTCCCCAGCGCGGGACACCCACCCCACCCCACACCTCCTCCTCGGCTCAGCTCTCCCTTCCCCGGACCACGCTGCCTCCTCCGCGCTCCAAGGGTCAGCTTTCGTTTTGCCGAGCTGCTCGTCACCAGCCCTATTTATAGTGGTGGCAGCTGATCCCGCCCATGGCGCACTGCTGGCCGGGCACCGGGCACCGGCCCCCTGCCACGGGAGCCCCAGCTCCACTCCTGCTCCTGCCGATGTGCCCGATGGTGCCGGCTTTTATTTGCCCTGCAAAGCCGGGGCGGGCGGCCGCTGGTCCCTGTTCCCTCCTCTCCAGCGGCCGCGGGTGCGCTGCAGTCAGCTCTGTTTACCTGGGTTAATCACTGCTCCCGGCGCGCTGGCAGTATTTACCTAGTGCCTCTGCCCTAATGTATCTCCCTGCACTTCCAAGAGAACAAATACAGATTAAGGGACACAAACAGGTGAAATTATAGCAACGGGCACCCGGCTCAGCAGAAGGAATGCGGAGTTACTGAGCCATGTGCTGAGTAACAGCCCAGGCAAAAGTCTGCTCCAAGGGCTGACCTGGCAAGAAAGGGGATGCAAAAGCTGAATGCAAGAGATGACAACAGTGAGCTCAGGTGCGGTGATGTTTACACACCGTGTAGTCCTTCAGATGGGTTGCCTTCACCTCTGAGGTGTCCTGGGGGATGCTGGCAGGCAGGGCTGGATGCACCAGCCCCCTCCAATGCTCTCCTTTGATAAATACCGAGACCTGTTGCCTTAGCATGTGCCATGCCAGTCAGACCTATGTCACTAAGCATCTCCTCACTGACCAGAGCCACAGGGGATGCAATTTCAGGCTTAAATCACTTCTTTTTAGTTTCTGGCAACTTCTTCCCTAGCTCCACAACCTGGCACAAGCACACACACCTGGAGAGCACCCAGACACAGCTTCTGGGTACCTCTGATGAAAACACAGCATAAACAGTGGCATAAAGCATCTGAGCTTTAATCCAGCTTGCAGGTGTAGCAGAGCACCCTCTGTAACACAATGGTGGAGCCTCGTGCTGCTCCAGAGGAGTGAGCTCCCATCCAGGGTCTTTTTCAGAGCTGTAAGAAGCACATGTGCAAAGAGCCTGGTTTGGATAGTTTTCACACCGATTGGTGCAAACCCCACTTAGAAACTGATTCTTCACATTTCAGCCAGATCTGCACTGCTCCATAGCTCTTTCTCTGCTCTGTGATTCAGAGCCACCACATCAGCCCATCCTGAGCTGCCCGTCAAGGTAATGAAGAGAGAAGTCATTTTAAGACCGTGTGCAGACATTGTAAAGCAATGATTGGCATGTGGGTGTCCTGGGAAACTAAGAATGAGACAAGCCAGAAGAGAAACAAAGGTACGAGAGGTGCGCTGGGTTTCTGGGAGCGCTCCTACTGCAGAGCCATGCCTGTGCAAAAGGGATTTTCCAGGTTTTGTCCCAGGATCATTTACCATCTGTTTACCACCGAAGGCAGACTTTGGTCCTCTGGGACAGCGTATGTCTGAGGGAAGCAGAGAAATGCATCAGTGAGGCTTTTAGAGACATCATAACTCCCTCGTCCCTGGTCCAGCAGCCCTTGCACTGCAGAGGAGGGAAATCTCTTGGGTGAAAGGCATTCCTCCTGGGGAAGGGGCGGATGGTTCCCTCAGGACATTCCCCATCAAACAATGGACCAGAGCAGGGATCCCACAGAGGAATGGGTAGGCTCAGTGCTGAGGGGTTTTGTAACTGGCTGTTTGGATCCTAATGTGTGCCATGCCTGGTATAGCCACATGGATGCAACGCAGACTTGGAGAGTGTGGCAAGGGAGTTGTAGACCTGAGTGCAACACAAGGTGGGTGTCCCAGAGGTGTCCCAAAATGTGTACTGCCACATGGGAGGTTAGAGATCAGAGTCCCCAGAGCAGCGCTCCAAAAGGAGCCCGATGCCATCAGCAGGGAGAAACCGCCTCTGCGTCTGGGAGGAGAGCAGTGCTGGGACGGAGAGGTCCCAGGAGCCCTCACCAAGCTCCACCAGAACATTTCAGATCTGCCGACAGCCGCTGTGACCTGTTGCTTGCCTACAAGGGGAATGGAGGTGGCACAAACAGACAGTGTCCGCTTTTGGAAGGCTTGGTCACCCAGATAGGGATCTCCAGTGTTAGAGGCCTCATTTCTGCACCAAGTGGTGTGAATTGTAACAAACATGGAATTTGTGGGAACGTGAGGGTAAATACAATAACCTGAGGAAGAGTCAATGTGGCTTTTCAGAGGAAAGTTGTGGCTCAGGAATCTGTTACAGTTGCTGAAAGGAGAGGCGTTGCATGTGGACAACAGTGATCTGATCAGCATCATGTAATCCAAAAAGCTTTGAAGAAGATCCATCGCAGAGCCTCAAAGCCCCTGAGCTGTAACACATCAATAGCTTGCAATGCCCGAAAGCAGCAATAAGAGTAACTGGTTAATATTCACAATGTAGCCTATTGGATGCTACAAGTACCTCCACTGGGGCTGGGCTTTTCCCAAAGAGCAGCAAACAGCGCCGTGACATCAGCTTCTGGTGAAGGAAACAACTCGGGACAGCCGTCGCAAGAGCGCCTGTGAAAGCTTCCGAAGGTTTCAGGCTGCAGAGGGAGGGGGTGATAAAGTAGCAAAAGAAATTCAATGTTGATAAAGGAAATAACTGTACGCAGTGGTGGGCTCGAATTTAGTGGGTACCATTCAAGGGGCAGATCTGAGGGCAATTGCAGGCAATTCTCTGCAAGCATCAGCTGGAGGCTCAGGAACAACTGAAGCATAAAAAAGCTTCAGAATTGCGAGGGAAGGGACGGATTTTGAGCACAAAGCATCGCTTGCCCCTGGATAAACTGGAGGATGCTTGCAGCTGTGTGTATTCGTGGTGCCCAGCATCAGAACAGAAATGGAAGAACTGAAAAGGCCACTGAGCTGAGGATGCTGAGTGATCAGAGGTGGGAATGGCATCCCTGAAAGAAAAGGCTGAATAGATTATGGCTGCCCGCGTTAGAAGAGAGACGAATGAGGTGGAAAACACCTAGTGGTGTAGATACTGACGCAGCATGAATGTGGTTAGAGAATGGTTATTCAGCACTTTTCACAGCACGAGAACTAGGGGCACCAGCCAAAGCAATGTCTGGCAAATCATCTCAAGATGTATTCCTGAACCCCATAATCCCTGCTTGTGCAAGCTCACCACATTTCCTGCAAGACAGCTCTGAGGACCACATTTTCTGAGGAAGCAGATGAAATTCCTGCTCCATCCCATACACCAAATGGTGACCAACTGAGAGGACTGGATTAAAGCTCAAGAACTGGATTGCAGGGTGCTGGCAAGTGGATGCAGTCTGACTAGCAGTGCCTGCAGTGGTTCTTGCTTTGCAGGGGGGGTGAAGGAGTTGGTGCCATGCTGCTGATCTTGCCAGCTTTCCCATGGGGTCACTGGTCTTTAACAAGGCAGATGAAGAATGGAGGAAGAGACCAAAAATGCTTGCCATGGGCTCACTGGACCCACTTCCCCCTGGAGCTGAGGTCCTTCACAAGCAGCATGGCCATCCCTTCATTTCCAGGACCACCCAAGCCCTCCTCAGTGCTGCTGCGTGAGGCCACAGTGGTGGCAGGAATGAAATCCTGAAGAAGATGCAGCCCCATTCTGGAGGCTGAGGACCCCGGAGTGATGGCAAGTTCATGAGAGTCATCATGACAGTCGCCTGCAATCTTGCAGCAAAAATGCTCGTTGGGAAGGCCGCATCTCCAGGTTCCTGCCGCAGAAACCATCGCAGCCCAAACAGCTCAGAACCAGATACAATGTGCCTGTTGTTGCCTGTTAGGATTTTTTCAAGGCCAGGTTGGAAGGGGCCTGGAGCATCCTGCCCCAGGGGAAGGTGTCCCTGCCCGTGGCAGGGGTTGGAACTGGGTGAGCTTTGAGGTCCCTTCCAACCCAAACCACTCTGGGATTCTATGATTTTCTGCAATAAAATGTCAACAACTATCCCAGATGCCATTATCATCCCAGAGCTCATTTAGCAGAGATTGGAGGAGGTGGAAGCACAATGTACTGGTGCAGTTTTGCCACCTACAACTGCAGCCTGTTGGCTCAGTGCTGTGTTACAGGGATCAGATTTAAGGCTTTAATCTCATGACACTTTCCAAAGTAACTGAAAGGTGCAGGTGCCAAGGCAATCTCTCCTTTGGTGTGGCCAAGTACCACATATGTGAGAAGGTCACCTCACATGATCTTTGCACATCCATCAGGAATGACCCTGGGGACTGCCTGGGAAATGCATGTCTGTAGGTCCCAGACGAAGCAGAGCATTCTTGCTAGAAGCAAAGAGCTCATAATTATGGGCAGTGAAAGTGAAATATAGTCTTAATGAGAAGTAGCAGGCAAAGGAGATTAGCTTTCTCAGCATCACTGATGGCTTCTGCTCTTAAAATGTGATAATGTGTGACTCACCATGGGGACACGGCCCTTCTTCCATCTCTGCTGCTGGAAGTGCTCTTTCCTCTGGGAGGGCTGCCACATGTCACAGCTGTGACAGTCCCAACTGTGACAATGCTGCTATATCATGCCTACAGTGCATCGCTTCTCTGCTTCCTCTGCCTGTTAATGGGGCTGGCCTTCGCTTGCTCTGAGTGTGTGGGTGCCCATGGGGCAGGATTTCATAGAATCATCATAGAATGGTTTATGTTGGAAGGGACCTTAAAGTTCATTCAGTTCCAACCAGCTGCCATGGGCAGCAAAACCTTCCGTTTAAAGCAGGTTGCTCCAAGCCCCGTCCAGCAGGGCCTTGAACACTGCCAGAGACGGGGCAACCACGGCTTCTCTGGGCAACCTGTGCCAGTGTTTATTGATTTATTATCTGGGCAGGACTTGAGCACGTTGCTGCGAAATGAAGGAGAGGAACAACCCGCAAAAGGCAAATTTAGGAACTGGAAACACAGCTCAATGGAGCAGGCACTTCCCAGGAGGCAAAGAGGCATAGAGCAAAGGGAGAAGCGGAGGAGCCTGAGTCCTCCTGCAAGCCTACAGGAGGAGATCCCAGGGATGGAATCCCTCTGTGCCAGAGCACCATGACAAACACGTGTGTGGACGCATAGCACAAAGCATCTCATCACACCATGCTGTGCCTCTCTCTGCTCAGGAGGGTGCCAGGAGCCCAGCTTCACACAGACACCACTTCATGTGGCCTTGGGAAGAACCAGGGCAAGGGAGTACTGGCAGGGATGGTAAGTGCCAAGGGCAGGGTGGAAGTGGGTCACATCACAAGGTAACAGCTAAGGAAAAGTAGCAAAAGCTTTTTGGGGAAGGTAGAATATCAGTTTCTTCTCCAAACAGTATGGTGGCATCCCAAATAAATCCTTCGGAAAAGGCTGGGAAACCCTCGTTCAGAGAAAGCTGATTCCCTCTGCCTGGAAGGAAATTTTCTGCTCTATATCTGTGCAATATGATTCTTGGTGCTTCCTTCCTCAGATGGCCTTGCTCACAATCTCCATGTGTACAGCCCACGCTGATGGGCTCTCAGCTCTTCTCGAAGCACGAGGACAGAGCAACAAACGTGGAAGAGAAAACTGCAGCCTGCAATTGGGCTCCACAGGCAATATTTCTGGGCTCTGCTTGCCTGCAGACTTGCTTCACACTGGGAGCTGCCTGGATGAGAGCACCCTCTGGGGACCAAGAGAAAGGTAAGCAATGAGAGTACATTTCTCCAACCACTTCTTTTCACACTGCATTTGCTTTTAAGTGTATTTCATGATGGCAGTGGGTGCAACCTTGCCCAGAGGAGGACCCTGTCAGAGCAGGCGAGCTTGCCACACTGCTGCTGGTACTGCCAGCCAAGGTGTCTGAGCCTCCCTGGAGAGAGCAGAAGGGACTCAGGACACACAGATTGAGTTTGCTCTGGGTTCCCACAGCAGGGCCACAGAAGTCAGCATCTTAGAAAAATCATTTCATAACAGAGTGGTACAGGAAGAGGAGCAACTGGATCTGGTGCCTCCAGGGAGGGACCCAGGACAAAGAAATCGTGAATGGTCCAATGGTGAAGTTTGGGCTGGGGTCTCCTGGTCTGTCATTGAGGTCTGGAAGTGGGCTGTAAATTCCTTTTTCTTTCTCCAGTAGTTGCTCCTTACTAAGGACACATCTCCATCTTCCAATCTGCATTGGCCTCAAGGCTTTCATTTGCATAACAGCACAGGCTGTTGTGGCCTTGACCCATGCTAAGCAAGACTACCCAGTCAGAAGAACTCAGTTAAAGGAATTCAGCTAACTGAACTTCATTCACAACCATAGAAGAAAGCAAGTTATCACTCGATGAAAGTCACACTCTTTAGGGATAACAAGAGTGCTTGGTATGAAAGATTTTTCAGCATCTAGCTAAGGAGACCTCCTCAAGGATGGGATACCTGGCAGTACCAAGGACAGTACCTGACAGTATTGTCCTTCCAGTTGTGGAAGGGGAAGGTGCTGACGGGAGCACAGTGGGTTCAAAACCATGGGGTCCTGGAGGGGAAGGCATTAGCAGAGACACCCATCTCAAGGCCAGAGAAAAAAAGCAGAATCTAAACACAACAAGAAATTCTGCAGTTTGACAGCTGAGAAGATTTTATTTAGGTTATTATCTCCTACACTGAGCATAGGCTTAGTTCTGAGCTGGCAGCTGCCTCCTCTTGCCTGTCATGCACCTCATGACTCACAGCAAAGGGAGCCTGAACAGGAGGTGGTAGGAGCCAGGGAGAGAAATACCACTTGGAAAGGCAGCCATGCAGACCCAGTAAAACCAGAGTGTAAAAAAATCCCCCACAAACATAATGAGATAATAAAAGATCTGTTTTCAGCAGTTTTTATTTGCTAGCCCATGTTTATTTATGAGGAATACAGCTCTCATCGCATTGAGCCAGAGACACTCTGGAATTCACAGCCATTGTAGGCACTTTTAGCACATTAATACCACAATGGCTGGAAGTTGAAATGGATGGCATCTGCTGAGGCGCTTCTTCCCTCAAAGAAGAGAGCATATTGATTCTTTCAGATCATGGAAACCATGATTTTTGTGGGAAATGATGCTTTGCCTTGGTGGGTTGATAGTCTAAATGATGGATTTATAGTGTCCATAGGCGTGACCCAGGCAGAAGTCATGTCCTTGGCTCAGGAGACTCCACACAGCACTTAGGGATGTGAGTTGCGTAGACTACAAAACCTAAACCTCACTGCTGCTGAGAGAAGTGAAAAGGCTCTGACATTTCCTGTGCTTAGACAGAACTGCAAATGGGAAGTCTGCATGCAGCATTTCAAGTTTCCTTTTCACGCTGCTTTTGCCCTGCAATCCCCAAGGCCTGTCCTACAGGAAAGCTGAGCTTTGGTGGTTTAAATCTTCTACCACATGAACCTCTGGGAGCACTTCAAAGGTTTGAAATAGACTTCTACACCTGAGGCAGGTCTTGGATACGGGTGTATTTGAATATTTAACTATTAAGCCTGAAATGCAGACAGTGGGAATTTGAGTGTGAACCTCAATATCTTGAGCAAGATCTTGAGCAAGTGAAAATTACATAGTTTGCCTGAAGTTAAGGATGTAAATGAACTTACAAAGCTATATAGGTCCACTGGTTTGGCTATTTCACCGTTCAGATGAAGCACACTACGGATCTGGAAACTCCTGATTGTGCAAGTGACTGCTGTGATTATTAATATAATTAAAATTATCAGACTGAGTAAAAGGATAAAGGCACAGCTGAGGAGTAGAGGAAATCTACAGGAGGAAGGGGAAGTGGAAAATGCCTTCTTTACTTCAGTAGCTAGGATATGATCAACCTCAGCAAAGAGCCCCTAGGACACTAGGCTTGGCTATGACATGCTTTGGATTTTTCTGTCTCTTTGCAGAGCCAGAATTAGCCTAAGGTGGGTCAGAAAGGAAACTAAAATGCAATCAGCAGTAGGAAGCTGGTTTGATGAGGATGGCAGAAGCTTTGCAGTTCCCATGGCACAGTCTGTTATGCCCCCCTGATGTTCAGCCGTACCGGGCACCCTGCGCCAGCACCTCACCACCTTCACAGGGAAGAACTTCTGCCTAAGAGCTCATCTCAGTCTCCAGCAGTGGAGCTGGATTAACTGCAGGCTGATCCAGAAAAGGAGGGGTGCCCTGCCACCAGCAGCAGAGAGAAAGAGCATCCATGAGATCTATATCTACCACATGTGCTAGGGGCCGGGCAGCACTCACTGCCACATAGGGAGAGGGCTGATGACACTGGTGTAGTGTGGGGACAACACTGGCAGCACTCTGTGCTCCTTGGCATGTGATGGGGCCGGGTTTTCCCACAGTTCCTGCGGGAACTCTCAAGGGTGTTCCCTTCGCAGGTGCTCTGTGCAGCACCAAATCACTAACACCAACACCGTGACTGTCTTTCCAGGAGAACAATAACGGGTGGAAGAATACTGAAGCTGCAGCCCAGGGCAGGTGCCCGGGAGGTGAGGCACAGCAGCCCAAGGAAGTGGCATTGACTGACAGGTAGGACAAGGGTGACGTGGGGATGCTGGTGAAGGCAGGTGAGGATGGGAACAGAGGGGAAGGATGGCAGCAGCTGAGGGCCGTAAGTGAGGAGCAGGAGGACAGATGGGGGTCCTGCTGGGGTCAGGGAGTGGCAGTGATGATGGTTCCCATCACACACTCCTGGCTCGAATGCTTAAGGCACCAGCCATGGCTCTACTTTGGAAGAGGTAGATGATAGGCACCATCACAGTGGGCTTGATCCTTTCATCTGGCTGTGATTAAAGCCTTCAAACCTGGAGGAGCTGAAGCTGCATGGACCTTGCATCCCCAGATCATCTATGGGGATAACTCCTTGAGAGAGACACTGTCCCATTGCTGAGGGTGCACCATTAATTGTGCTCAGGGACACTTGCCTGCTGAGCACAGACTGTCCTCTCTGCTGATGGCTCAGCATCCTGGTTCCAGTACCTCATGGAACAGGACAGGCCCTGCAGATGAACCCTTCTTCCCCAGCAGAGCCGAATGCAGCCTTCACTTGGGCGTCCCTGCAAGCGCAGCCCGTGCTTCAGGAAAGCGGCACCACGGGGGACCGGCTGCCCGCGGCCCGAACGCAGGACTGCCATGTCCCGGGCAGCGGGAAGCCCGGTGTGAGCAGCCCCAGAACGCCCCTGGAATGGCTCAGGCCGCCTGTCCTCTGCCACTGCAGCGGCGGGCACGGGCCATGAAGAGAAACCCGGCCGCTGGGTACTTCAAGAGCAGTGGCAGTAGGAGCTGCAGGGCTGGTCAGCTCCATGACCGGAGTGCTTAACCCTTGTTTAATAAAGTCCAACCAACCTCGTGCTTAACTGAGCAGGGCATGATCCTCCCCACTGAGCACACGCACCCTTCTCCAACCTGAAAACCACAGAGCTGAAACCAGACCTCCACCAGATGCTCCTGCACCAATGCCAGGGCCTTGGAGCCCAACCCTTTGTTATGGAGGAACATGCACATGGCACCGTGCTGGGCGCAGAGGGGACAGGCAGCTCCCCATCCTGTCCCTCCCTGTCCCTCTCCTAGCCCCCTGCCCTGCCCTTGGGGCCATTCCCTGCCCAAGCACCCCCTAGGGCTGAGCCCCCCATGTAGCCATGGTGCCAGAGCCTGCAGAAGAGCTGAGCTCACTCACCTCTGCCTTTCAGCAAAGCACCTGCTCCTCAAGTCTGTACCTACCAACCAAATCCCAAATCCTTCCTCTGTTTGCTACTCCAGCTCCCCTTCTCCTCCCCACCTTCCCTGGCAGCCCAGAGAGGCAGCCACAAGCCATTGGGAATTTCAGCCTAGGCAGTTTAAGGTCTGACAAAATGAGGTTTAATGAAGCCAAGCTTTATGGGAAGCACCACACAACCCTTCTTCACTGACTGTGAGCTGCTGTGCTTCCCATGTAACTCCTACAGGTCCTTACAGAAGCAATAGGAATCTTCCACAGCCCTTCTTAAACTCACTACTCAAGTTATGCCATTAAATCTCTGTTCTGTTAGCAGCAGTCAGCAATAACAAGTGTGCCCATAATAAAGCTTCAGACACCTCAGCATTAATTTTATGGTCTATATATGTGTGTAGAAATTAGTGGAATAGGAACATTTGGGATAGAAAAACTGTGGAGGTGTTCGCAGCGCTCCCAGGGAATCATTTCAGACATCCAGGTGCTCCCCACATCCCTGTTTACTTGGTGTGGTAGGATGGCAGCAGGGAGCTGGGTCGCTGGTGGGTCCTGCCCCTGCCCATATTCCAGGCAGGATGGGCATGGGCAGTTTTGGCTGCACCATGGCAGGACACAGGAGCTACTTGAGAAACAAGGGCCAAAGAAAGGAATTTGCTGGGATAAAGCCAAGCAGAGGATGCACGTGGGAGCAGATGAGGCTTGCATTGTGTGGATGAACCTGGGAGGTGACTGAGCTTAGACTGAGCCAAGCACAGCAGGACACCAATGTGCCTTTTCATGTTAGGACAAGCCCAAATTGATTTCATCCAGCGTGCAGTTGATTTCTGTTGTCTCCTCTCTCCAAGCATACTGCTGGATCCACACCTTGCAGCCAGTAGAGAAACGGATGCATTTGTAGCTGCACCCACTGGTAGGCACTTTTATTCTGTCCATTCACTTTCTCCCTATGTTACAGTATTTACCACTGTCTCCTGCCTGTTAAACAATCATTTACAATGTTGTAGGAAACACCACTGATTTCTGTGTGCCCACAGACACCATGTTCTGTGCCTTAACTGGTGTGTTACAGGATACTCAAAGCACAAACCTCTCTGCTCCAAGATTACAAACACCTCAAACAAATAAATGCCCTAAGAAATGCAGTGGTTTTATTGCTCCACCAGCAGAAATAATGTGATCCTTCTTCTAACAAAATAACCTGGTAAATACAGGATAATAATCTGGTAAATTCTCAGTGCGAGATGTAGATATCCCCACTCACGCCAACCCTTCCGGGGCAAACAGCACCCAGTGTGAGTGAGGATCAGGGATGTATGTGGACTTTGCAGACAGCAAGGAGCAGGAGGAGCAGGGGGACAGGGGCTGGAGGTGTGACATGGACCAGAAGTGGACTTCAGGGTGGACCGCAGCTCCCAGGGCTAGAGATGGGACAGACACCCAACCTGTGCCTTGGCATGGCTCTTTGAGCTGGTCTAACTCATATTGCAGTAAATGATAGTTCTTAATAAGCTTCTACCCCATTTTGGGACAGCTTTAGGATTTCAGCAGTATGTAATTTATACATTAAAGGGTTCACTGAGGACCAAAAGTGACTGGGACAGGCGGGAAAATACCAAAATCAGATGAGCACCGCTCCTGTTGCCCAGCAGAGATATTATCTACAGACACATGAAGACTTGGTAAACACAAAAGCTGCATATTTATACCCAATGAGTGATAAAGTTTTCTGCATTATACATATTTGTAGGAACATAAACTTGACATCTGGTATCTTGTGTGACAGATGAGGCCAGGAGACACAGCATGAGAAAAGAGATGGGAAAACTCAATGAGTGAGTACCCGCAGCAGTTGAAAACAGTAATGTATCTGATTAATCATCTTCTGCATTACCCCAGGGATGTTAGTGGTGAATTACATGCACTCTGGGGTGCTTTCATACCTTTAAAGTGATGGGAAAAGGCCACCGTGTTCCTGAGAACCAGGCTGTAAGTGAGCACCACTGAGCAGAACAAAACTGCATCAAACCAAAATGGGGTTTAGTTCATTCAGCCCAAAGGGAGAGTGCAAACTTTAATTAACTCAATAGCTGTCAAGAGCTTGGAGGCCTGCACATTAATGGCACTGGCTGCAAGACTGCAGAGCATCAGCAGCACAGGCCAGCCCTGGCACGCTGGAGACTGGGTGGGAGTGGGCACTGCACTCCTGGGATGGGCCGGGGAGCTCCTTACTGTGTCAACACAAAGAGGCCAGAGCTCAGAAAAGCAGCAGCCCAAGTGCCAGGTACAGGCGTGATGGGTGCTGAGCACTTCCAGCCAGCATGGAGCTGCACCATGGAGCACAGGAACAGGAAGGGAAACGCAGCGAGCTTGGCAGAGCAGTAGGACACTTCTCCTGGGAAGCAGTAGTAGAGACACCACAAACCCTGTCTGTGCTCACATGGCAGGGCTGTAGTAAAGTGCAACTCCTGCCCTGCCACAGCCAGCACCTCCCGAAGCTGCTCTGGCAGCAGAAACCCAGCAACACAGGGATGTCACTCAGGAAGACATCAGAGCAAGCCTGTTCAGGGACCCCAAGGATGGAGAACCACAACACAAGTCACTGACAACCCTAAATATGCTTGTGCTTGTCAGCTCTGCCCCCTTTCCTGGCTAGTTTGTGGCTGACACTGCTGAGCTGGCATAAAGCTATCTCTGAGCAAGGGAGGAGAACCCACATCGCCCAGCGGGTGCCACTATCTCCAATAAGATATCAGACAGATTTGGACCACCGAAGTGAGGGCCTTTTCAGGACACGCAATTGTTATGGGCTCTGTGACTCTCAGGTGACAGCGCAGTTTCCCAGATGGTGCTCCTGTGTGTAACAAAAGGCAAAATCTTCAGGCTTTTGTCAGGCCAGGAATGGCAACTTGGTGCCAGTTCTGCACCTCAGGTCCTGGTGGAGCTCCAGCGGGGAGCAGGTTCATCTCCGTGTGCTCACACCAAAAGTTGGCGGTGTAGAGATGTTTGCTGTTATTCTCACTATCTTCAGTCCTAGATGAAGCCTTTGGGATCAATCAGGAAACTCCTATGTTGGCATTTTTTTTTTTTGCAACATTTATTCAAAAGTTGTGGTTTTTCAGTGCGGACTCATCACGGGAGTACCCAACACCGGCACTCCAGGTCGTACCACGACCTAACTTCACAGGTCCTTTGCAGAGCTAAATTCACCCCGCACAGTTCCAAGAGGCCACAGCTGCTGCTGCTCACCAGAGCTGCCCCCCGGTGCCATAGCGCGGCAGCAGCCACCCAGGATTACCACAACTCACTTGGACAGACCAGCCCTCCTGTCACCGAAGGGGGGTTAGAGGAGCCCCACCAGGCTTGCGCTGCTGCGAGCGCCCGGGCTGCTGCCTCCGACCCATAACCAACACCCGTGAGACAGCCTCCACGTGCGCGGCCGCCGCTCTACACCAGATCAAAGAGGCTCCTCCGCACACAACGCGCGGCAGCTCGCCCTCCCTCCTTCCGCAGGAGCAGCCCGGGCCTCCGACTCCTGAGCCCGCCCAGCGACGGGCAGGAAGTGCCGGAGCCGGAGCCGGCCCGGCAGCGAGCGGGCCAGCGGCGGTCGGAAAGCCGCGGCAGCCAGGCACTGGCGCTGCGCGGACGCGGACGCGGACGCGGACGCGGACCCGGACCCGGACCCGGACCCGGACCCGGACCCGGACCCGGACCCGGACCCGGACCCGGACCCGGACCGCCGCTCCGCGGGCGCTGGGACCCGGCGCTGGCCCACAGTGCCCCGCGCGCCGCGGCCCCTTTAAGAGGCGGCGGCAGCGCTCGCGGGCCGCGGAGGACAAAGCTGGGCGCGCGGCCTCGCCGCGGTACCCGGATGGGCGGGGGGGCGTGGCCGAGCGCTGATTGGCCTCCGCGGGGAGGGGGGGCGTGGCCGAGCGCTGATTGGCCTCCGCGGGGAGGGGGGCGGGCGGGCACCGGGGACACAAAATGGCGCCGCGCTCTCTGCCGCTTACATAACGTGACCTCTCACCCTGCTGCGCCGGGGGGCGGGGCGAACCGCAGCGATTGGCAGGCGGCGCAGCCAATCGGAAGCCGGCAGCGCCGGCCGCCCGCCAATCGGCTCGCGGATCGGCGGCGGCGCGCCCTGCGGGGCGGGCGCAGGCGGGGGCGCGCGCGGCCAGGCCCGGCCCGCCGCCCGCCGCGGGGGGAGGGGAATCTCCCGCCATTTTTCAATCCTCCCGCCCGGGGTCGTCGCGCGGATTCGGCGGCCGCGGCCGGGCCCCGCCATGGCGCCGCTGCTGGGCCGCAAGCCCTTCCCGCTGGCCAGGCCGCTGCCGCCGGGGGAGCCCGGGGAGCGGTTCGTCATCCCCCACACGCAGGAGGCCTTCCGCACCCGCGAGTATCCGCCCGGCGCGGGGAGCGGGGACGGGGACGGGGACGGGGCGGCGGGCGCGGGGGACGGAGATTGCAGGGCTCCGGCCGCGCCGCTGTCATCGGCCGCCCCCGGGCCGAGCGGCCCCGCCGGTTCCGGGCTCGGAGCCGGGCTCTGCGGCGCACCTGGCCCTCTCCGGGGCCGGGGGGCGCTGAGCGCTGGGGGATGGCTGCGGGCGGGAGCCCGAGCGGCGGCGGGGCGGTTGTGCCGTGACAAGTTTCTGCCCCTGCTCAGGACGAGGCTCCTGGCGGGGACAGCGGGGCCGGGGCGCTCTGGGGCGGCCGTGGAGAGCGGTGAACGGGTGACGGCTGCGGGAAGCGGGGGCTGCGGCGTGTGCAGCGGGCGGGAGTGGGAAGGGGCTCCTTAACGTGGTTAATGCCGGAACCGGTCCCGGGGGTGCACCCAGGGGGTGGGGGTCGTCAGCGTACCCCCTTAAGGAGCAGAGGGACGCCGGAAGGGGCAGCTCGTCTGTGCAGAGCCCAGGGTTTCGCTCCGCGCGGAGCGTCTCCCTCTTGGCCGCTTTTACTCGAAAACCGTCTTCACTTACTATCTTTCTTCACGGTTCGACGCGGGTTGGTGTGTGACAGCGGCAGGAAGCAGCCGTGGGCCCGGCCAGTAACGGTGCAGGTGATGAGCACCTGCAGAGGCAGAGTCACAGTCCAGGTCCCCGCAGACTACTGCGTGAGCAACCTGGTCAGGGGTTGTGTAGGGACCTAAATCTGAAGGACTGGGAGTGGGAGAAATGCATGAACCTAAATAGGGGCGTACCTTGGAGGTCTTGGCGGTGCAGAAGACAAAGGGGCTCCAGAACTTACACAGGGCCTTGTGCTGGAGAATGTCTTGTTACTTCAGATGAAGAACAGCTGGTGGAAGCCCCTAGGAAGGTTAGGGAGCTTTGGAAGAAGAAGTGCACCTCTTAGAGCAGATAAGCATCGCTAGTGCATTCAGCCTTATAAAATGCTGTTGGGTACAGGGTTAGATACTTGCTTTTCAGCAGTATTGGAAACTAAAGCATTCTGTCTGTAACTCAAAAGCTTGCTGTCATGGTGTGTGCAAACTGAAAGCAGCTCGGTCGTCCATGTGACCCGGAGGAAACCTGTGCTCTGCCTTTCCTTCTGAGAGGTGATCCCTGCTCAAAGAGACACAAATTAAACCCGGTTATTACTTTTGTAAAAGAAAATGTGGCTTTCAGGTTTGCCTGCCTTTTAGGGACAGCACAGAGGAGTTGTAGGGCACTTCCTGAGAGCACTGGCCCGTTGGTAATGGCTCTTGTGGGTCCATGAGTAGGTGGAGGAGGACGTGTTTCTGCAGACACTTGCATGGTATTAATATTAAGAGAAGAAAGGGGTGGTTTCTCATCTCAGAGGGGCTGGTATTAGCTGCAGGGTCAGAAGGAAAGAGGGAACCAGTGCAAGCACTGCGGTTCTAGAGAAGTACTCTTTGCTTGGAGAAAGTACTTCATAGGGTGCTGTGGGAGGCGGGCAGCCTAGCACGTTCTAGAAAGTTCATTGTGGTAGGTAGACATGAAGGTAAAAAGAGAAACCAAGTAATGGTAGGTTTCTGTCTTGCTTTTTTGGCTGTATTTTAATATATGCCAGGCAAAAAGTGGAACAGAAAATTGCAAGTGAGGCAGTTGAAGGAAAATGTTACCTAAAGAAGACTTGGAGGGGTTTTTTGGTCACTTCTGTCTGTCCTCGATAGCCCAGAAGGAATGTTGAAGCTGGGGGCAGCCTGCAGAGAGGTACGTGAGTCCTCATGATGCTTGTGCCGTTTGTACAGAGGCCTTGAAAAACAGAGTCGCCTGAACGTTTGATTTTCCACCTTGAAAAGTGATTGATCAGCTCTTCCCCCAAAGGATGCTCCCATCCTTACCCTGCAGCTACAAATGAGGGATTTGAAAGACATTAACAGTTTTGAAGACTTTTTTTTTTTTTTTGGTTGGTTTTTCTTTTGTTGCAGCTGTAGTTTAGGTTGAACAATAAATTAAGGTTGGGGTATTGCATGTGAGGAGATGTCTGCCTCGTAGGCATGTGTCAGGAGCATGTCCAGCAGCAGTGAACAGATGGATAATTCTTCCCTATGAGGGTGCTGAGGCGCTGGCACAGGGTGCCCAGAGAAGCTGTGGCTGCCCCATCCCTGGGTGTGTTCAGGGCCAGGTTGGACACAGGGGCTTGGAGCAAGCTGCTCTAGTGGAAGGTGTCCCTGCCCATGGGAGGGGTTGGGACTGGATGAGCTTTAAGCCCTTCCATCCGAAACCAGTCTGGGGTTCTGTGATAAGATGGTCATGAGAGTTCAGGTGTTTATTTCAGTTTCGTATTTCTTTGTAGCTTCCTGTGGCTTCCTTTGCCAAATCCCCTGAGAATCTTCTGAGAACCCATCTTGTGCAGAGCCCACTGTGTCCTGGTGGAGCCTTTGGCCGATCAGGTCTGACTCTGTGCGAGCCTTGTTGGTTGTGTGGCTGTGGACCGGTGGGTCACTGGGTGGTTGGAGGTGGACTCATTCTTCTAGGAGCTCTGTAGGATCTGCTCTGTGGTAGGTGAGGTGTCAGGCAAACGCTTCATGCAGGGTATGGCCTTGTCAGGGTCACATCACCTGTGCAGCCCATCTGTGGCACGTGTACTGAGCATCTGACGCCTGCCAGACACCGCATTTGTTCTGTAGTGAACAGCGTGGGGCTGCTGCAGTGTGTGTGTTCTGTATTGGATGTGATTTGGAAGACAGTACTGCCAGCTCAAGGGAGATGCTTGGTTCTGAGAGCAAACCAGCCTGGAGAAGGAACTGTTCCAGCCAAAGCTTTCCTTCAGCCGTCAGCGTCGCCTGGGGAGGCTGTCCTGCTTTCCTCCTCAGATAAAAGCTTGCCGTCTGCCTTTAGTATTCTGTGTGATACGCAGCACAGAGAACATAAGGAATTTGACTACTTGTGGCCTATAGGTTCGAGGCTGTTGTGGTACCAGCCAGTTAAACTCTGGTTGAGAGATGACAGCACCAAAGCTCTGCACTTCTAGAAGAGCTTTGCTACCCCCCCATGGAGTGGTGTCTTAGAACAGTGCTGGCCTTCTGGGTAAATTTGCTGCCTTAGGTAAGGTGGAAACAATTGAGATGCTCTAAAGCTATTGTGGAGTTGACAGTCATTTCTGGGAGAGGATCAGTTACCCAGCGAGAAGTAAACTTCAGATCTGCTTCATAGCTGCTTGTGTTGTGGCTGGCTTGTTTACTTCTGAACGCGGCTTTTTTCCCTAAAAGGGTCCCTTGGTTTTATTCTTTGTTTTCTGCCTTTCAGCATTAAGTGGTCTTCAGTGTGATTCAAACAGATGTGATGTGTTAACTGTTATGCAGTGGGTAGTCAGCTGTTTAATTTAACATATGTGTTATTGATGGCTTTGGGGGGAACATTCAGAAGCTGGTGTTCAGGGTTTGTTATTTATTACTGTGTTGGGACTCTGCGGTAATGGCAGCTCCAGTTGTGTGTGGAGATGGGTTGGTTGTGGCACACCAGCCGTAGTACTGAGTCAGACCTGCTGAACAGTCTGAACATTCTGGGGTTTGTTTCCAATCCAAGTGGAAAGGACAAACAGCACATGTGGAGTGGAAAGTCTGAGCGAGAGCAAACTTTGCAAAAGCATCCTCCTGCCTTTTGGCTTTGTGCTTCCCCAGGGTTTCAGAGCAGAACCTGGTGTGGGAGCTCACGGCAGAGCCCAGAGCAGGGTGGGCACTGTAGGCATGACTCTGGAGCACAGGTAAGGAATATGTCAAGGGTCAGTGTCAGACCAGCTGTAGGTGGAATTGAATTGCATGTGAGAGGAAGAACTCAGCTGGAAAGGGAAGTTGCTGTACCTGAGGCTTTTGAGTTTGGTGGTGATCTGAAAAATATGGGCCCTGGTATAGGGCAGTGAAGCTTGTTCTGAGAGGTGTGCACAGAAGGGGAAAGTTCTGTCAGTTTGGGAAGTGACGTTAGGAAGAAGCGTATCTTTCAGTTCCTTTCCAGCTGCAGATCAGCATTTATTGGCTCTCCTTGCTGGAAGGAGAGGGATTTCCTTGCAGGTCTAGAGAGGAGAAAGTTGATAAACCTGAAAAAGTAGACCATAATTTTACTTCCCAGCTATATGTCAACTATTTGTTTGTAGTTAAGAGTACTGCAAGTCTGTGAAGGCAGCAGCGTCTAAAGCCCTCAAGAAGTGTGTTTCCCCCTGCGCTCATGTTGCAGCAGCTGTGAGCCCTCCGGATTGGTGGTGTCCCCAGACATGCAGAAGGAAAGCCTGGGAGCGAGGTGGGGCTAAAGGATGAAGACCACCATTTCTGTGTGTTTCAGCTCCTGTTTGCTGTGAGGATTGAATTTGCTTTTAACTGTTTTTGTGGAAAAGTCATAGGAAGGAGCAGCATTATGGTTGCAGTTTAGTCATTATGAAAGTGGTTAATTGCTGTAATTACAGGGGGAGACTCCTGGGGTTTTGTTGGATATTTATTTATTTTGCCTCCTCACTCAGTCTTGCTACAGAGACTGGTTAAAAACACACCTCTGAGCTGGTCAGTGGCACAGTGCAGATGGGTTCCTCTCTGAGCTGTGGTTGCTCCTTGCCATTGCCCCACCACCACGATACACTTGCTTGCCCTGCAGCGCCTCTGGGGTGTTTCTAGGGAGACTTTAAGCATCTTTAAAGCTCCGGGAGGGGTAAGGATTGGCCGGAGAGCTTGTCAGGTTGCTGATGAGCAGGACACTCCACGAGCAGAGTGAGCTGGGGAGCTGCAGGGTTTTAAGACCTGGTTTTAAGACCTGTTCCAGAATGAGGGAATGCTCCATCAGTACAGCCTCCTCTGGAGGCAGGTCTGCTCCTGGCTCATGGTCTTGTGTAGCATCAGTTGCTGTGAAGATACCTGTATATCAAGGTCCACAGTATAGCTTCTGCACATTTCTGTGCTTTCCTGTGGGGCTGTGAAGAAATATCAAAGAAAATTGGCTTTTTGGAGTTGTAATTTCCAAATAGGAATTTTAGTGCAACTAATTTTGGTGGGATTTTTTAATTTCTTGAAAGGCATAGGTGATCATGCCCCTCTACTCTGCTCTCCTGCGTCCCCACTTGGAGCACTGTGTGCAGTCCTGGTGTTCTCAACATCAAAAGGACGTGGAACTGTTGGAACAAGTCCAGACGAGGGCCATGAGGATGATCAGGGACTGGAGCACCTCCTGTATGAAGATAGGATGAGAAAGTTGGGGCTGTTCAGCCTGGAGAAGAGAAGGCTGCGTGGAGACCTCAGAGCAGCCTTCCAGTATCTGAAGGGGGGCTATAGGGATGCTGTGGAGGGACCCTTCATTAGGGACTGTAGTGCTAGGGCAAGGCGTAATGGGTTCAAATTTAAACAGGGAACGTTCAGCTTGGATATAAGGAAGAAATTCTTCCCTGTGAGGGTGGTGAGGCACCGACACAGGTTGCCCAAATAAGTGGTAAATGCTCCATCCCTGGTGGTGTTCGAGGCCAGGTTGGACAGAGCCTTTTGTGACATGGTTCAGTGCGAGGTGTCCCTGCCCATGGCAAGGTGGTTGGAACTGGATGGTCCTAAGGTCCTTTACAACCCAAACCATTCTGTGATTCTATATGTGAGACACAGTGAGCAGTTTGCTGTGGCTCTGCCTTCACAGGAGCATGGAGCAATCTGCTTATTCCCACAAAGTCTCATAATTAGCACTTGTGCTGTGCTGGGCTGAGCCGCTGCTCTGTTACAGGCATGGTTTGTGCACCGTGTCTGCTTCTCTGCTGGTGAGTGCCCTGTAGGAGAGGGGAAGGATGCTGCTCTTGCTTCTCCCATGGTTTCTCCACTTAAATTACTCTGGCTAAGCATATGGCAACTTGAGTAGGCTGCTGCTGGATAAATTGCTGTGGATTTATACCGTGCTGGCTTTTCTGATAACTGTGCCTGTACATGTGCTATCCATAGAAAGTATGAAGTAGCTTGTATCTGTTTACTGTGCCAGTTAATTACTGCTTTGGTGGAATGGCCAGAGCATTGCCCCAGACACTTAAAGCACAGTAGCTACTGCTGTCACTCGCGGTGCTGTTTGCATTAATGGGTATTAATGTGAATGGCCGGAGAAACTCAACCTTGGGGCTGCTGTGGTATGGGCAGCAGGTCATGTAGCTGGTGAGAAGGGTCCTCATGTTGTGCTGGTGCAGGAGGCTGCTTTTATTGGAAGCCAAAGGAAAGATGAACTTCCATGTGATTTCAGTTACAAAGCCCTTGGGTTTTTTCCTCAAAGGATTGGGTGCTGGGTAGAGTGGTATCTTGCATCTAGTGTTTGTAACACTGCCCTCAGGCATTAGTAGTAGTAGTTTCTGTTATTGTCAGGCATTTAGCAGCAGTTCATGCCATGACTCCTGCATGTGCCTGTGATATTGTTCATGCTTTTTCTGATCAATCAGCCTGGAAAACTGATAAGTAACTTAGTAATGCCACAGGACATTCAGCCGCATGTATTCCTCTTGTGCAGATCAGCTGAACTGTCGATGGTGTGTTACCTCTGTATGCTTGATGAACAGGATGGGCATTTCAGTGCAGAGCACTGGCATCCTGGTCTGACAACCTGTCTGATGTAAGCAGCTTCTCCATGGCAGACACAGGGTCCAACTGTATGACAGCAGTCCTCAGCCTTGGTGTAGTCCAAGATTAGGGATTTAAAGGAGTTTGGTTTTCTTGTGTTGTTGTGATCGTGCTCTCCACTGCATAAATCCTGTTTTCCTGAGCTGCCACTTCTACAGAGAGTACGAAGCACGTTTGGAGAGGTACAGTGAACGCATATGGACATGCAAGAGCACAGGAAGCAGCCAGCTGACACACAAAGAGGCTTGGGAGGAGGAGCAGGAAGTTGCTGAGCTGTAAGTACCAAAGAAGAAATTGG
The DNA here is from genome assembly GCA_017639245.1 of Myiopsitta monachus. NCBI lineage: Eukaryota > Metazoa > Chordata > Aves > Psittaciformes > Psittacidae > Myiopsitta > Myiopsitta monachus. The sequence goes on from CM029932.1 coordinate 11,726,866, forward strand.
TATGTGTCTATCTTCAGGCACTGGGGCAGAATCGTGGCTTGGGGATGATATGTGGTTGCTGGCTTAGGAGGTGAGGTAAGTAGCTTTTTACTGGCTGTAGCTAGATTCTGGAGGTGAAAGCAAATTAAGTCCAAATTTGATGCCATCACTAATGCAGTTGAGTAATGTACTTATTTAGTGCGGTATCGTGGTATTACTAAACCAAAATAGTTCAGCATGTGGTGCTTGGCATATTTTAAAGTCCCTCGAGTAATGGGAATTTTTCAGAGGGGAAAAAAAGTAAATCTTGAAGGAGCTAACGTAGAAGTGCAGTAAAAAGAGGCTGTTAAAGTATTCCATTAGCCAGGGCCACAGCTATAATTGGGGTTTCCAGATCTGCATTGGAATCAATTGTTGTACAAAATAAAATATTTTGGAGTGTTCTTTTGGGGATTGCTCCACTTGAAACCAGAAAGAACAAAGGAAAACCAGCAGAAATCATTGCTCTGTTCAGCCCACCAGTGTTCCTCTGGCTACTATGGCCCTGACCTTCCCCTCTAGCACACAGCACTGGCCCCGAAGCCCTGGCTGAGATCCAGTGTCACTCATGCCATAGAAGTGAATTTTCTTTAAAGGTACAAGGCCTTGGCTCTAACAAGGTCTGTAACTTGCTGTGTGATCACCAAGTTGTAGGAGTGATGCCAAACAAGTGGTGAACTGATGGCTTGGACTTCTGTGACTGCTTTTCCCTGGGTTTAAACTGGGGACATGGTCAGTGGTACTGCCTAAGGATGAAATGTTCTACTGTCTCTTTGAAGAGTCTACTCATTAGCCTTAACCTGAGGAGGAATTTCCCATCATTTGAGGTTAATCGCATACTTAAAGGCAACAAATAAGAAACCTGTTTGCTTATAGTCCTAATTCCCATGAGGGTTGAAGTACTGCTGTCATCAGTCAGTCTGGAACATTCTCCTTTAAGAGAAGGGTGCAGAGCTAGCTCTGTCCATTTAAAATCCTGAGACCAAGCCTCCTGCTCTGGTGTCACTTAGTTTTGGTTAACAGTGGTGGGTTGGTTAGCCACTTCTGAAAGCACAAAGAATTGTAAATGAAGGATAAATGGCAGATTCTCAATAGCAAATTTAGCTATAGCCTCTCTAAATATGGAAGGGGAAAAAAAGGCCGTGGAATGAGATTTTTGATTTTGTCCCTTTGAAATGGGATGAAAAGCTTCCCAGGCAGTTTACTGGCTGCTGAATACCTGATACTAGTCTGAATAAAGGAAGTTCATTTAGCAGTTTGCTAAAGGGATAAATTTGCTAGTTGCAGTTGTAGAACAGCAGATAGAGCTGAAGATTGTCAGCCCTGCATCCCAGAGCCTGGAAAGCTAAGAGGGCTTTGGAAAAATGGAGTATTTTGTTCCTCCTTAAAGTAACTTGAGATGGACTTTTTAGCCAGAAAGCTTTATGCAGTGGATTTCATAGTCTTCTGTCAGCAGAGACCTGATCTTCTAGAAAGAAAATCAGTCAGGTAAATTTGTAGCAGTCCTTTGTTTTCTCTGTGTGAAAGCATTTGAAGATCATGATGTGGTGAAACACACAAAATATCCTTCTCTGGAAGGATAATTGGATTGTGTTCACCTGCCTCTATCTTGTTCCCTGAGTTAGCAGTCTGTTCGGAAAGAAAGAAATGCCAGATCTTCACCCTCATCGTGAGTGGTGTTGGTTGGAAGCAAAAATCTTAAAGTACCAAGCCCCAGAAACACTATGTGATCTTGGTGTATATTTAACATGTGGTAGAGAGGCAGTTAGTGACCAGCAGGAAGTTCACCATCAGTGCTGCTCTTCCAGAACACTTCTGGTGTTCCTTCTGGGAAGAGGAGTGCACTTCATATTGTTATGCCAGTTAACACTGTGGGGAGGTGCTGGGGAAGGGCAGCAGAAGCCCAAAGATGTTTGCATGCTAATGTGGCATCTGCCTCCAACATTGTCCTGGCTGTTAGTGTTCCCGGATTGCGAAATAGGAGGTGACTCTGCAGTTAGGCTTTTTTTCCTGGAATAATGAAAACTTCTGTGCTTGCTCAGCTTGAAGGAGGAGTTCCCCATCTGGTATGAGAAACTGGTCCTGGAAATAGTCCACCACAACACTGTATCTTTGGAGAAGTTGGTGGATGCTGCTTGGCTGGAGATCATGACCAAATTTGCAGTGGGAGAAGAGTGTGACTTCGAGGTAAGGATCCGTTTTCTATTTTATCCCATGCTTTTTGCACAGAGCTCCTTTTGGATATCTAAAGGCAGGAGATGGGAAGGATGTGTTAGTCACATCATCAGAAAGATGGTGAGAGTTTCTTTTCTGTAGAATCCCTGTGACAGCACCTGCTTTTGAATGCAGGATGGTTCTATAAGCAGAAGCAAGTGGATGACCTATACTGATGGCAAGAAGCGCATGACTGATCCGTGTGTGTGTGGGAAATAGAGATATGTTTATTATACTGCTTAAATATGTGATGGTCTTTGTACATATTTAAATATATAAAAATACATAATTAGAAGAAGTTAAATATTATCATCTGCCATAATCTGCTCTAGTGTGTTCCCAGGAGGAGTAATAGTCCTAAAATAATGTAGCTTGAAGTCAACTGCTTGCAAGTCTCTATGCCCTGGCAGTTAAAAATTCCCTCTGGGAATGGTGGGGAAAACTCAAACCTGTTAAAAGTAAGGGAAAGGTATAAAGTGCTGGCAGTCTGTCTGGGACAAACTCTCAACTGGGGCTGCTGAGAGGGCAAGCTTGCACCGTGGACATCCTCTTTCCTCAGGCTGAGGAAGTAGCATCATTAAACACTGGAAGAACTTGAGGGTGGGCAGTTCTCTCTTAACAATTTGTACAGAACTTCCAGGTAGGAGTAGTAGAAAGGAACCCTGTAATTGCTTCATGAGAGGGATCATCCTTCCTCTCAGGAAGGATGGCAGTTAAGTGTTTTGCCAAATTATGGCTTGTAGGTAGTCCTGGCTGCATGTTTCCTTCCTTGGAGTGTTTAAAGCTCATTAGTTCATGTGTTTTGCCCAGATTCAGTTTTCATCACTATTGCCTTGCAGGTTGGTAAGGAGAAAATGTTGCCTGTGAAAGTTGTGAAAATACATCCCCTGGAGAAGGTTGATGAAGAGGCCTCGGAAAAGAAATCTGATGGAGCCTGTGATTCCCCATCCAGTGACAAGGAGAACTCCAGCCAGGCGGCACAGGACAACCAGAAGGAAGCTCTCTTGAAGGAAGATGACAACAGGAGGGAAAGTATGAGTAAGTAATAAGATAGCATTCCAGTAGATAGCACCCGGAAGTGAGTATTTGAACTTATGCATGTCCTGGGTCTGGGCTGTGAGCATTGTCTGTGATGTTTAAGCAGTGTTACATGTCAAAAAATTCTGTGATTGTCACTCATGATGGTGCAGCTTTGGTGACATCAGTGCTGTTGGCTCTCAGCTGTTCTTGCCTGGTTTAAAGCAGAAAATGTGCTGTCATTCTAGGATGTAATAACAAAATCTATGTGAGGGTAGTGGTTAGGTGGGGAACTAGGTGGTCTTTAAGGTCTCTTCCAAATCAAACCAATTTGTGACTCTATGATGATCGTTCTCAGAGCAAACACCCTCCAGCTCGGAAGCCCTGCAGAGACAAGCTCTAATGTCATGTCCCCAGCTGACAAAAAAAGTGTTTTTTCTTTTGCTTTATCCACTTTTGAATTTTCAGCTACCGAGACAAAAAAATCTGCATTTTTCTACATGAATTTTTTTCTAACGGTCTGAAATAAAGCATGTTTGAAACATTGTCCCCCTCTTTCGTATCTGTTCCTCCTTGCAGCAGAAGCACTGGGTGTCCAATCACTGGATATCCAAGGCTTTTCTTAACTCTGAGAAGGAACTGTTGAGAGGAGAGGAAAAAAGCTTCTTGTTCTGTGTAACTTTTTAAAGATGGAATAATAAGATTCTTTAGAAGACATTTCAAAACTGCTTTCAAACAGGTTGCAGTCCTTTTGATGCATTTATTACTTGTGTCATAAGCCATTTACATTTGTCAACAGCCACTTCTGCATCTGGGGAAGATGCACATAACCTCCTCTGATATGCAGAAGAGGAAACTCGGAAGTAGCCCAGCAAGCTCATAGCAAAGTCAGGAGTGGAAAACAAGTTCTGCCAAGCTTAATAATTGTCAGCTGTTGCTGATGGGTGCTGGAAGAAGTTCTGAGCTGTTCTGATTTCACTGCAGTCCTCTGTACAACCAGGAAGGGGGAAACCAGATGTTGCAGAAACAATCTGGTCTTATACTGATCCTTTGAAACAGCAGCAGGGCTTGTGGGGTGGGGGGGACACAACCAATCTGGGCCGTTCTCTTGTACTACCTCATTAAAGGCCTGGGAAGTACCTTTTACTTTAAGAACGGTTGCTGACCGAATTTGCAGCAGCATTTTGGGGCTTGGGAGTTAAGTAAGTCTACCCCAATATTTTGTCTGTTGGTACGCCTGTTGTGAGGAGCTGTGTTCAGCTGGGCTCTTGCTGGCAGTGCCATTGGAGTGGTTGGAGATGGAAAGAATCCCACAGGATTTGGGGTTCCTGTGTTGTTTGCAGTTTCTGGCTCAGCTGATGATCTGACCTGTGTGTTCAGTCACGTCTGTAAATTGTGACTGTCCTGCCCTTGCCATAAAAGATGAACCTCAGTGTTTTCAGATCAGGGATGCCAGAAAGGTCGTAACATGGTCAATAAAAGCAGTGACCACTGGTCATATGGGTTGAGGTTACCATACAAGAGATTTGCTACGCAGGTTCTGTGTAGGAGCTGTGCTCTCCTGTACACACGCAAGGGGGCAGGGTTGCCCTGAGCATTTCCGTTAACGCTGGTGTCAAACTAGCTGGTCTTGTGGTAGGAGAAAAAAGGAGCAGAGCGAGCTTCAGCTCTTCATTCTGGATAGGAGTCTGCTGTGCTTCAGAAGCTCCAAATAAGGCTTTATACCAGCTTCACTGCATCGTGTGTGCAGTTTGAAGTGGCTTTGTATTTTCAGTTGCTTAGGGAATGAACTCTGGGAAATGGGCACAAATGAACTACTGAAGGCAGGTTCTGCAGCTTGAGCTGTAGTTGGAGCTAATACTGCCTTGGAAAAATCATGACTAAGTGGGAAATAGAAGACTCCAGCATATGGGATGCTCTCTGAGGTTCCTTTAGCGTAGTGACTGTTTTGCTGTTTAATTCCACTGCAATAAATGAAGTACACTTTTTGTGAAGTAACTTCAGAAAGAAGCATACAGTGGTTTCTTCCTCCCCCCCTCTGAGTGTCCAGGTGCTGTTTGATGGGATTTGATGTCACCCCTATTTCTAGAATCAAGAAAGTACATTGCAGGAGAGGTCATGCACAGGCCTGTGGCAGGAACTTGCGTATGCATAGCACGTGCATTCAGTGAAGATCAGGTTCAGCCACTTAGAAGATGTGGTGGCAGATCTCTGAGAGTAGAACTTTGACAGAGCTTCAAGTATCCTTCATGCAACTTCTGTTGTGCTGCTGAGCAGAAAAACATAGTTCAGTAATTGTTAATTTACCAAGATTTTTGTAATACAAACAGGGAACCAAAGCGGGCAAAAGTTACTCCTCAGCCTGACTTGTGATGAGAGGATTCGTCTCCTTTCATGTGTACTGGCACTGTTAGAAAATCCAAGGGGGGGGTATCTTAAAGAAAACTTCTATAATGAGTCGGGAGACTTCCAAAATGGGTGATGCTTGGAGCAGAGAGTTCCACTTTGCATCATCTGAAATGCAGCACCAATGGGGAAAGTACCTGTAACTCTGTAATCAGTTTCTTAACTGAGGTGACTGATTCTGGAAGGCAGGGGCAGAACTTGGTTTTATACCATGAAAGCTATAATGCTGCTGAAGCTGCAGTGCTGTCGGGCCTAGAATGTGACAAATTTTCATTTATTTATTCTAAAGCCTGACTTTGGTCTACCATCTACTTACATTCTGCATGTACTTAGTAGATAATTGTTCTCATGCTTGCTTTAGTGTTCTCTTTGAGTCATAGCCACAAAAAGAGAAACATTTGGGGATTGCTTCCTTCAGTAAGCTTGGATTTTGTCTGAAATGATTAACGTTTGCAATCTGAGTAATAGACTGAACACCTGCTGGCAAGGTGATGTCCTTCAGTTACATCTCTTGTAAGACTAAAGAGCGGTTGTATGAGTATGCTTTAAATCTCAAGCTAAACGAGCCTGTACATGTAGGGCTCAGAGCTGGAAAACTTTTCATGGCCACCAAAGTTAAGTGCTTTTAAAAGTTACTTTAATTTAGAGCCAGTAATTCGTGCAGTAGAGTTATTTCCAGTATGGCATGGCAGAGGCAGGTAGCACTTGGCAGGAGATTCCTGGGCAGATTTGTGGTTAGGTTGTGAAACCTCGCTCTCCTTAATGAATTTTATAGACATTTTCTCCCTTTCTCCCATTTTCTCCCTAGGTACTTGCAGCTTACCAGCTGTAGAGAGATGGGTTTAAATACTCCAAGTGGTCCTTTGTACTCATGAAGATAGGTTTTACCTCTTCCTTTGGAGCTATTTAGGGACTCTGCTGCCTGCATCTTTAGGATACTTTTAAAACCTCAAATTTACAAAATCTGAGGGGAGATTGAGATGAGCTCTTAGGCAGAAGCTCTTCCCTGTGAGAGTGCTGAGGCGCTGGCATAGGGTGCCCAGAGAAGCTGTGGCTGCCCCATCCCTGGCAGTGTTCAAGACCAGGTTGGACACAGGGGCTTGGAGCAAGCTGCTCTAGTGGAAGGTGTCCCTGGCCATGGCAGGGGTTGGAACTGGATGAGCTTTAAGGTCCCTTCCAACCCAAACCAGTCTGTGGTTTTAAAACCTGATTTGGGATTTTTTCACGGCATTCTAGTTTAACCAAGCACTGGCTGTGCAGGGAGGGGTGAGGTGCACCCTCTGGTGATGCTTTGGATTCTTTGATTTTTGACTCCAATACTAAGACACTGCATCTCTTCCCTTGCTTTGCCAGATGACCGAGCGCGTAGGTCTCCTCGGAAGCTTCCCACTTCTTTGAAGAAGGAAGAACGGAAGTGGGTTCCACCTAAATTCCTTCCACACAAATATGATGTCAAGCTGAAAAATGAAGATAAGGTGAGTTCTCTGTATCGTTTCTATTATGAATATGGAAGTTTGATTAATCACTGTCATTGTGTCTATACAGTAACAGACTGTGAGCTGTTTCTACATGTAGTTGGGTTTTGTGCATGGTAACACCTGACAATTCCCTCATGCACTGAGGCATGGTGCTGCCGTATCTTTGGAGGGATTGCTGTTAACTGAATAATCTCTGGTCAGGCAGTTAATGAAATTTGGTCAGAGTTTGACAAGTTAAATTGTGAGCAACGGAGCCTCCTCTTGTTGTAACTGAGCACCTCTGGGAGTTGTAGGTAGTTGTGCTTTGGAAAGCTCCAGGTAGCTGCAGCACTGCTGGGTACTTTCTGTCATCTGCTGGCTAACTTAACAAGGAAGGCAGAGCTGGCACACCTCTGGTCTCAGGAAAAAAAATCAAGACAAAATGAACATTAACATGTAAAATCTTTTAAGTTAGAGGAAGGTCGGGGGTAAAGCTTTGGCAAGAAATTTGCAACATAAACTGATAGTTTTTTACTTTTTTGGCTAACAGTCTCCTGCCAATCTCTGTTGTGCATGTGAGTTTTGCAAGATCTCTTTGGTTTGAACCTTCACAGGAGCTTTAAGGAGTGAGAAATTTGTGGGCATGAAGCACTACAATAGTCCTGCCTCCTTCTAACCACATGATATGTATTTATAATGTGGTTAGAAGTTAAGTGTTAACAGTCTGTCTGTTATCTCCAAGATCATCAGCAACGTACCAGCAGATAGTTTAGTCCGCACGGAACGTCCTCCCAACAAGGAGATCCTGAGGTACTTCATCCGACATAATGCCCTCCGGGCCGGCACGTGTGAGAATGCTCCATGGGTCGTGGAGGATGAGTTAGTGAAGAAATATGCTCTCCCCAGCAAATTTAGTGACTTCTTGCTTGACCCGCATAAGGTAAGAGCTCCTAAAAGTACCTCCTTTGCTTTCTCACCCTTTCACTGTCAGACAGTCTTGGCGGAGACTTCATGTGGCAGTTGGGTAAGCTCCAAAGCTTACATCAGCTTACTGAGCTGTAGAGCAGGAAGGTCCACTCTTGCAGGCTGACCCTTTGAGAGGTGACACAGCTGAAGGTGGAACTGTCTTTTCTTGGCTCCCCTTCCAGTATAAGTTTTAGGTCTGTATTTGTGAATTTGTCATTATCATGGTTCATATTGATGCTGGATGCTTTTGGCTGAGGTAATTGTCTTTAGCAAAGAATTCAAAACAGTTTTTGTAGACCAAAGTTAATGCGGACTGCTGGTTTTGGCGATTGTGCAGTCTTCAGGAAAAACTTCTCTGGTGGCTAATGAGGGCTCTTAAACAAAGCCTTCAAGAGTGCACATCCCCGAGTTAGAAAATCTGAGTATTCCTGTGGCAGTCATAACTTGATGGCATTTGTGTATGTCTGTGCTGAAATAATTGCTGCTTAGATGTTTGTGCCTTTTGCTGTGCTTATTAGAAGTGGAGGTGTTTTACTGCTAAGGAATCCCAATTTTTTTAGCCCATAGAGGTTATATGTGTGTATTTTATTTTTTGCCTCTTGAAATATGTTAGTATTCTGGGTGCATTCTGAAATGGAAATTGAGATGCTGAGAGAGTTCTGAAATCAGTCTCTCTTTGGCTCTGGGTTAAAATGCTTTGTGCTAAATGTGCCCTCTCGGGTAGGTGATTTTAGCAGCTTAAAACCAGTCACTGTTCAGTTGCATTGCTTCAGAACAGAGTCCTTCCTCAGAACTGAATCCTTTCCCCCATCTTCATTCCAGGTGCTTTCAGGCAGTTCAGAAACCAATCTCTGAACCCCTGTCTCCCATAGATGCTCCTTTGGTTTTCCTCTGGGCAGTGAGCAGGGTGGGATCCGGGGCTGAACCCCCCGTGATTAACGAAGCCTCTCATCAGGGGACTTGTTTCTGCAATGAATGTCAGCATTTTCCAGGCAAACCCCTCCCCACAACATGTTCAGGTTTTCTGTAATGTAGTTGGGAACGTTTAAAAATTCTTTGTAGGTGTTTCAGTTTCTAAAGTTAAATGTGAACTTTCCGGAGTGAGCTGATGACTGGCAAACCGACATAGTGACTGCAGTGCAGAATGTTGAAAGCTATTGCAGAAGCCTGTTACCCTTCGTGTACTGAGTACCCCCAGTTCATTGGAGAAGTACATCAAAAGTAAAAATAGGCAAAAATAGTTGACAGAAAAGGATACTTTTAGTTACCTTTAAATGTTAATATAAATTGATTCTTTCTCTACTTTTAGTATATGACTCTCAACCCCTCAACCAAGAGGAAGAGCTCTCGATCACCTGACAGAAAGCCTTCTAAGAAGTCCAAAGCTGATGGATCATCCCTGGGCCAGCCACTGAGTCCTACTCTGTGGTGCCACGTGCATTTGGAGAAATCTATTATTGGCTCTCCACTGAAGGTGAAAAACTCTAAGAATTCAAAATGTCCTAAAGAGGAGCTGGAAGAGGTGATGAAAATTGTGTCACCTGCTAAACTTGGTCCTAACTTTCACATTCCAAAGAGGAGCCAACTGGGAAAGGGCAGCAACAAATCATTGGACAAAAAGCAAAGGGGCAAAAGGGTTCTGAATGGCCAGAAGTCATCAGGGAAATCCAAGTCTCCAAGGAAAGGCTTGAAGACCCCTAAGATGAAAATGAAACAAATGACACTACTGGACATGGCTAAAGGTACTCCTAAGGTGTCCAGGGCTCCCAGGAATTCAGGAGGCACCCCTAGATCTTCCAGCAAGCCGCAGAAACATCTGCCTCCTGCAGCACTCCATCTCATTGCCTATTACAAAGAAAACAAAGACAGGGAAGACAAAAAAAGTGCTCTTTCTTGCATCATCTCCAAAACAGCTCGGTTGCTCTCCAATGAGGATCGTGCCCGTCTCCCGGAGGATTTGCGAGGCTTAGTACAGAAACGCTATGAGCTTCTAGAGCACAGGAAGAAATGGGCCACCATGACGGAGGAGCAGCGAAAGGAGTACATGAAGAAGAAAAGGGAAAAGCTGAAAGAGAAACTGAAGGAGAGAGCAAAGGAGAGAAAGGAGAAGGAGATGAAGGAAAAACTGGAAAAACAGAAAAGATACGAGGACCAAGATCTGAAAGGGAAGAGCTTGCCTACTTTCAAACTGGTTGATACTCCGGAAGGACTTCCTAATACACTCTTTGGGGACGTTGCCATGGTAGTGGAGTTCCTGAGCTGTTACTCAGGGTTATTGATGCCGGATGCTCAATATCCCATTACAGCAGTTTCCCTGATGGAAGCGCTTTGTGCAGAAAAGGGAGGCTTCCTGTATTTGAACCGAGTACTGGTCATTCTCTTGCAGACCCTGCTGCAGGATGAAATTGCTGAAGATTATGCTGAGCTGGGAATGAAGCTTTCTGAAATACCACTGACTTTACACTCTGCTTCTGAGTTGGTCCGCCTATGCCTGCGCAAGTCAGATGTACAAGAGGAAAGTGAGGTCTCAGATAACATAGATGAAAGCAAAGATTCAGCAGCTTTTGAAGATAATGAAGTACAGGATGAGTTTCTTGAGAAACTGGAGACATCTGAGTTCTTTGAGTTGACTCCTGAAGAGAAATTGCAGATACTTGGAGCCCTGTGCCACCGGATTCTAATGACATACTCGGTGCAGGACCATGTGGAGGCCAAGCAGCAGACGTCGGCTGAGCTGTGGAAGGAGCGCCTTGCTATCCTGAAGGAGGAAAATGACAAGAAGAGAGCAGAAAAACAGAAGCGAAAAGAAATGGTGGCCAAGAGCAAGGAGAATGGGAAAGATGAGAACATGATGGGAAGAAATGAAAAGAAGAAAAATGAGATGATGAAAATAGAGCACAGGGTTGAAATAGAAGCTGATGATATGATCAGTGCTGTGAAGAGCAGGCGCCTTCTTGCCATCCAAGCCAAGAAAGAGAGGGAGCAACAAGAAATACAAATGAGAGGTAAGAAAAATACCAGGAGATTAGAGCACTTGTGTGTTGTGGATTAGAGATGAATAAGTTAATGGCAAAATCAACAGCCTGTTCACAAAAGCATTACCTGGTTTTAAGGGATTTCCTCACTGGAGGAGTGTGATTCAGCTGCCGTGGTTCCTATTGCAGTTCAAAATCTGCAGTGTTCACAAAAATCAGTAACTGCTTCTAGAGCAGTGTTCAGTACCTTTCATAATTCTGTCAGGCCCAGGAGGGTTGAAGAATAGAAAACAGCAATAAGTATTGGTCTACATCCAAATATCTTCTGACTTTTATGTACAGAGGGGATACTTCCTGTCTAAAACCTATTTCCTGCAGCTGCTGCTGGTCTTGCTGCCATGCACATTATCAAGCTGATGCTAGCAGCCCACCTCCCAGATAAGTACATGGGCAACATGTTTCAGTTTACAGTTTCTCATTTTAAGTAGTTATGGAGTTATATAAACTGTCCACTCAGACCTCTATAAACCACAAGCTTCAGTGTCAGACTCCGTATGCCTCTGGGAAAGTAGTGCCTTTTACTACAGGGGAGTATGAAGAGCAGAATACTCTGGAATTACACGTCAGGGATTTTTTGGTTGCAGGTGTGGGTACCAGCCAGGATAGCTCATCTGGGTTGTTCATTCCTTTCTCAAACAGTCCCACATGGAGCATGATTTCTGTGCCTTGGCCAGCATCTGGGGGTGTCTGTTCTAGAGACCAGGAATAGGTGAATAGCGTGTAATACCCTGAGGCTTCTAAGGGAAGGCACTGGACTCACACTGGCAGTAAGTAGGTTTTTCAGACCGTCTTTTGAGAACTGCGAGTCTCAGGAGTGCCAATAAACTGCCGAGGACCTGGGGTGCTGTCCTGCTTCTCCAGAAAAACAGAATGCCAAAGAGCTGCAGCCTGTAGCTGAAGGGCCTCGGCCCCAGGTTTTGTAGGGTTCCAGTTGCTTGACCACAAGTTTGAATTCATGAGAAGATTTTACTGCAAAACTTGATACATTTTGGACGTTGCTCCTTTCGATACTTCTTGTAGCTCTCAGCTTGATGCTTTGTGCTAGTTGTATGTGAGGAAAAGCAAGATTACATGGATGGAGATAAGAATAATTTGACTTGCTTGCTGAGGGAGTTTAATCCATTCTTCATTCATTTAATTCATTTATTCACTCCACAAGGAAAACTATGTCCCTCTGGCAGAGAAGGAAGGATTAAGCCTTTCATTATGGTTTGAATTCGTCTTGCTTCTTTTCCACGTAACAACCCCCAATATTTCAGGCATCCAGGGCTGCTTTTACCCAATAAGTAGTTGCTTCAGGCCCAGGGGTAGCCTTTTGGAGTAACAATTGTGGTTGGTGTTGGTGGGCACCAGTTAGGGCTGCAGGGTTAGCAGCTCAGGGGTAGTCTGCTCAGGACTTCAGGCTTGGGGGCTGGTGTGGCTTCAGGATGTGAAAAATACATGTAACCACAGTGAGAGCTGTATCAGGGTGCTCCTGCTGCCACCAGGCTCTCTGCGAGCTCTTTCACACTGGCTTTCACAGCACTTCAGTTGCATTTGGTTTTAATAATGTTAGTGTCTCTGGGGGAAGTAAAAGGAGTTGCTGAGAAAACACCTACTGTGCAGTGGTTCTATATTCGTATACATATATATGGACCAATGCACAATAGGTGTTTTGTCATCAGCTGCTCTTTACATATCTAGATATATATATATCTCACAGTCAGAGGTTTCTTTTCTACTGTTCTAGTAGCATCTGTAACACGGGAAGCACCAACCTCTTTCTAGTTAAAACCTATCATGATTGAGGCCAGTGCTACTTCGCTAGTCTCAGCTCAAAAAAGAACCCAGTGTAAGAAAGCATAAATGGACCATTTTGTTCTTTCTTGACTTCAAAAGAAGTCACTATAGAACTTCCTTTTGAAATAGCATGATTAATATCTGTATTTTCTTAATAGTAAAAGTCAAGTCACTTTCATTTCTGTGTTACTGCAGCACTTATTGTTCTTTACCTTATCTCTCCATGAAGCAATAGCTCCTGTACAGTCTGTTGGAGGAGAGCAAAGCTTGGAAGCTTATGCAGCTAATGAAGCCTGCTAGAGGAAAGTACCACCTGAGAGTAGCTTGCCATCACAACTGAAAGTGAGGTGCAGGGAGGAACCCACTAGTTTGGTGTCTAATTTGGTGTTTGGTATCTAGTTGGTGTCATTTTGATTGAATAGTTTTGGCATATAAATAAATTTGAGTTTCTGTTCTTTCCTTGCCTCTTCTTTGCTCTGGCACTTGATGATACATGCTGCAACTGGGTTAGATAGAAAAAATACCTGTCTCACAGTGCCCAGAGTATCCCAGGTTGTAAGCATTGAGGAGTTTGCTGGCAGCATGGCTTGTTTTGGTTGTAGTCTTGGCTCTTGAGGGGAGGGTTCTGAGGAGGAGGGAGGTGTCCCTTGTGCTAGCATCAAGCACAGCAGCAAGTCTTGAGAAGGTGTCCAGGGGAGAAATTCTTGGAGAAATCCTGTCACCTCCATCTCCTTCTAGTGGAAGGTAAGGATGGTACTTCCTGTAGTATGGGTCTTGTCATGTGGTTTGTGAGACTCAGATTTAACTGACACAAATAATTTGGTACCGTGAGAGTGACTGTTGTGCCTTGTTCTGATTTCAGGACTTCAACATAGGGGAGCAGTTGTAAGGTTTAGGGAGGAGTTGATGTTTACAGACATACTATGAAGGTGATGAGGCATTGGCTCAGATTGGATGGGACTTGGAGCAACCTGCTCTAGTGGAAGGTGTCCCTGCCCGTGGCAGGGGGTTGGAACTGAATGAGCTTTAAGGTCCCTTCCAACCCAGACTGTTCTAGGATTCTGTGATGTGGGTTGTGCAGCTGCTTGTGTCTGGCAGGCGTAGATTCACAGGATGGTTTTGCCATGCTGCAGTTAGTGTAAGTTGGTATATTGTTGGTATGTTGTTACATAAAAGCTGACAGAGCGAGTTGGTGTAACAAATGCAAGGGTATGTTTCTCAGCGTGTCTCCTCTTATCAGTCAGGATTGATGACAGTAGCAGGACTTCAGAGACTTACCAGGTATTTGTTGATTGACTGTTATCAAACCTGTCTGGATACAGAAAATGGCTGTGAGAGAGTAGGTAGTAACCCTGGGAGAAGTCCTAGCAAGAAGTTGGCTTTCTCCCTGGGCCAGCAGCCAGTGTACAGCCTCCATACACTTGCTTTGACCTCTGAAGTCTTCATTTCTTCATTCCTTTTGGGTTTTTTTAATTTGCATTTTCTCAGGACACAGGAATGTTGCCCACAGCCTTTTGCACAAGTTATGAAGGGGTGATGTCTTTGTCAGGCTGAAATCAGGCTCTGGAGAGCCAGTGTGACTCAGTTGGATGTTTTGTTCCTTTTTGTCCTGCTGAAAGTACATCTGTTCTTCAGAGATAGGCAGAAGTGGAGAGATACTCTTGAACCATCATGAGAGGTGTAAATCCTGTTGACCTTAATGTTCTGTCTCTTGGCAGAAGCTTACTCCTTACCTAAAGGTGTGAAAGGACATGTTTTGTCCTGTTAGACCCCGTGAGCCTGGTCAGGACCCTGTGGTGCCAGAATTTAGGCCACTTCGTAGTTTTCTTTCCCTTCTTTTTTGTCAGCAGCTGTGGATATTGACAGCTATTGAATTCCCAATATTGTCATGAGTTGGAAACCTAAGGTTTCTTTTTTCATGTTCTTCAAATTATAGACTATATGGGAAAGCGTAAGGTGTGAGGAGCTGCAATATGTGAGGCAGCGCCAGGTCTGGTGTTCCGGTAGGTGAGGTTGTGAGGGCAGCGTTCCCTGTAGCTGTGGCTGTAGAAGTCCAGACATCCATGAGCCACGCTGGCCTCCAGCGTGATGGCTGCACCGCTGCCAGGGCTTGGACTCCTTGGGCAGCTCTAGTTGTGTTTTGTGCTGTAGCTAAAGATCATTGGCCCTGTTGTTACATGGGATTGCACAGCAGTGGATGCCACTGTTGATGTAGAATGAGGAATGATAACGAGCACGTTTTACCCAGACTTTCCACTTTTCTCAGCCCTGTAAATCCTTATACCTTGACTTATTAGCAATGCTTGATTCTTTTTCTAGAATGGTGGGTGGAAAGCATGGTGAAGGGTGAGTGCCTATGCTGAAAGAATATTAACCAACATCACCAATAATTTATTGGGTTTACCCCCATGGTATGGTCAAATAAAAGAGAATATTGATGTCTGGATACAATAGAAGAAAGTTAATATTTTTCTGCACTAATTCCAACAGTGAGGATGGAGAAAGAAGCAGAGGAAGAAAGAATCCGGAAGCATAAAGCTGCAGCTGAGAAAACGTTCCAGGATGGGATTGCCAAAGCGAAGCTGGTGATGCGCAGGACCCCGGTGGGCACTGATCGCAATCATAACAGGTGGGAAAGGAGAAGATCCAGAGCTGTCAGCTCTGCCCTCTGGGAGAAGCTTTATTGGACAGGAGCCCCCAAGAAGTGGTTGATATAGGTGTTGAGAACTCCCTGTGTATTGAGCCATGGAGGAGAGCAGAAGGGAGAGCTTTTTGTATATAGGTTGTAACAGCCTTCTCTGGATTGCGCTGGTAGCTTGTTAAGGGCTTCCTGTGGGGGTCAGGGTCCACCTAGTGGAGCTCTGCATGCTTGCATTAAAAAGGGTGTGACAAGCTGGATTCTGCCCTCTACTCCACTCTGGTGAGACCCCCCTGCAGTCCTGATAGAGCTCAAGAAGGGCATGTATGGGGCAACAGCACAAGAGAAACATGGAGCTGTTGGAGCGAGTCCAGAGGAGGCCACGGAGACGTTACAAAGGCTGGAGCAGCTCCGCTCTGGAGCGAGGCTGAGAGAGCTGGGCTGGGGCAGCCTGGAGAAGCGAAGGCTCCTGAAGGGGAGACCTGAGAGCAGCTCCAGTGCCTAAAGGGGCTCCAGGAAACCTGGAGAGGGGCTTTGGGCAAGGGCCTGTAGGGATTGGCCAAGTGGGAATGGCTTTAACCTGCCAGAGGGGAGATTGAGATGAGCTCTTAGCCAGAAGTTGTGCCCTGTGAGGGTGCTGAGGCACTGGCACAGGGTGCCCAGGGAAGCTGTGGCTGCCCCATCCCTGGCAGCATTCAAAGCCAGGTTGGACACAGGGGCTCTAGTGGAAGGGGTCTTTGCCTGTGGCAGGGGTTGGAACTGAATGAGTTTTAAGGTCCTTTCCAACCTGAACTATCTTATGATTCTATGATTGCTCAATAACCAAATGACTGTGTTCTTGTTTTTCATGTTTGTTGTGCAGGAATGCTCTTAGAATGGATTCTAATGGAAGTGTTCCATGTTTCTCAGCTGCACTAATATAATGATATACATGCATCCAGTCTTTGACTCAAGCATGTAGATGCTTTTCTGTGCCAATAAAAGCAGATGTATGTACCTAGCCAGGAGAGGAGACAGGATGTGTTAAAATGTGTGTTTCCTACAGGTATTGGCTGTTTTCGGATGAGGTTCCTGGCTTGTTCATTGAGAAGGGCTGGGTACATGACAGTATAGACTACAGATTCGTCCTTCCCCATCAGAAAAAAGAAGATTTTAAAAAGGACTGCAGCCCAGGAGGTATGATCAGCCTGCCTCTCTGTAGGTGCTTCCTTTGTTGCTGTTGGACTGTCTGAATGGATTTGTGGATGTGAAAGAGCTGTATAGTCTGAGTATTTTCATGGGGATGCTCTGATTTAAGCCTTCTTTAAACCCTAGAAGCCTATACACAAGAGAGTCTGCTCATAATGCTTTCTCGTGCTGCTGCAGGTCTTGGGACTTCCCACAATGTACCACATGAGGGCCATGGGTTACAACCACCTCTCTTAAAAGCAGTGAGGTTGATGTCAGTTGTGGACTAATCCCTCTCATTTACTCTGAACCTGCTGAGTTGCAGTGTGCTAAACTTCTTTTACAGGTGATCAGCTGTGTGTTGCAGAGTGTGAGGGCATCCATCACTGTGCTAATGTCCCACCAGTGTGAAGAGCCCCAGATTAACTTGTGAAATAGTATCGAGCTGTAGATATCTCCTACATAGCTTCAGTCCTTTCAGTCCTCCTCGCTTCTTCCTTTTGAAGCATCGTGAGCTGGCATTGAGTCCACCTGCAATGACACTGCATGTGATGGGTGCATTGGGTTATATCAGAGCTCCAGTGCTTTGGGCATTGGCAGAGTAGGCATCTACAGAAGAATGGGTCAGGACAAACCTACAGTGACAAACCTAGCTGTTTGTGGCTTGTCAAGCCACAGTGTTCCACTCAGTGGTCCCAGATGTGTGTAACTTCTCATATGAACTCTTTCAACTATAGACAAGCCCTGCCCCTGTACACCAGCCTGCTTCCATTTCTTACCTGCTGCCTGAGTATTTACTCAGCTACTGTGCAGGATTTCAGGATGTTCCTTTTAAAGCTTAACAAGCAAAGGATAAAATTCATGTCAGGCTGTTATCCAAGATGCTCCGAAACACAAATTTGTGTTGTTTATAGTTCAGTTCTAAATGTATTTTGTCAGTGTATAGCTAAAAAGCAAAACCAGTTTTATGTGTTTAAAATAGCAGGAATGCTTTTCTGAATTTCATGTGTGTGCTTTTAGAGGCAGTATTTTCTTTGAGATTCTGTTACGATTGCCCTGGAGGTAGGTTAGTTTGTGCAGAGCACACGTGGTTGCTGGGGAGGAAGGAGCAGCCACTCGAATTTGTGTTTTTCTCTTGCAGACAAGCGGAAGAGCACAGCTGCTGATGGCAGAGTGAGCAAAGTGCACAGGCCTGTGCACACCACAGACCTGCCCGCAGAGACCACCGTGCCCAAGCAGGGACAGAACTTATGGTAACACAGCTTTTGTAGCTCCCAAGGACTCAGGGCAGAGATCAGGAAACAAGACCCATTTCTTTTGATAGACCCTACTCTATACCACCACTCTTCCAATACTTCACAGCTGGATTACTTCAGCAGCTCCTCAGGCTGTTGTTACCAGTATTACCACTGGTAGTGAGTGGCTAATAGGGCAGCCAGTCCAAGAGCCAGTGGAACTGTTATAATCAATCTCATCAATCAGAGCCAGTATGAATTAAGCTGGTAAAATGCTATTTAGATGTATTGCTTTTAAAATATTTTCTGTTCAGAAGTGTTAATTTAAAAGAATTGCTGTGCACTTTTTTTGGTGTTGGGAAGTGAACAAAACCAAAATACCCAGAACAGAGGAGGGGAGCAGTGGCCTAGCTAAGTGTATCTGGGTTTTCTTTCATGGTTCATCTCAGCAGACCTGAATTGTGGCACATGGGGTCCTTAAGCACATAAAATTAAAGTCTTCATTGAGATCTTTGGAGACAGGCCTGTATCCTGCATGTTCTTGTACAATGTGAGACATTCAGAGGCATCCCCCAGCTCCTTGTCAGTGTCTTCACAGCAGACTGTAGTAATGTCTGCTCTCCTGTAGCATCATATCAACTTGATTTTTGTTGCTAGTGATAATTATAGCTTGGCAAAATCATTCTTCCATGTTGATAGCCTGTTACCCTTCAGTGCTTCCCAAAGCCAAGGGATAGCCCCCGGTGTCTTCTAAGTGAATCAGATCTAAGCCTCTAACTTGGAGCATGGGTGATTGTGACTTGTTCCTGTAATTTGCCCTACCAATGTCTTGTATCTTTAAAGAAAATCTCCAGTGTCTACTGTTGCTCTGTGTGCTGAGTGATAAGTGGCATCTCCAGGCCAGGAAATAATGGCTACCCCGTCATCTGCTAAACTGCTTGTGAAGGACTCTGCATTTTTTCTAGATAACAGTGGCTTTCCCCCAGTTTTCTACTTTTGACCCACAAAGTGGAGTTACTTGATCTTTGATAATACCACCAGCTCCAAAGCATAGTTTCACTGCTGTGAATCAGAACTACTTTACTAGCGATGTTCCTGTCCCCTCCAGAAAATGTCAAAGAGACTGAAATGGGTAGATGCTTTCATTCATCTAAACCATCATCACTGAGTACTCGCTGTCTATAGTTCTCTGCCTCTTCTCTTTCACTGCTGGCAGGCCTTAGGAGAGAGCGGTGTTTCCTGTGCACACTTTCACTCTGTCAATATTGCCGTGACAAATCTCTCCTCCCTTTCTCGGTGTAGTCATCACAGAATCACAGAATAGTTTGGGTTGGAAGGGACCTTAAAGCACATCCAGTTCCACCCCCTGCCATGGGCAGGAACACCTTCCACTCGAGCAGGTTGCTCCAAGCCCCTGTGTCCAACGTGGCCTTGAACGCTGCCAGGGATGGGGCAGCCACAGCTTCTCTGGGCACCCTGTGCCAGCGCCTCAGCACCTTCACAGGGAACAACTTCTGCCTAAGAGCTCATCTCAATCTCCCCTGTGGCAGGTTAAAGCCATTCTTCTGTGTCCTGTTCCTAGAGGCTCTTGTCAGAAGTCCCTCTCCAGATTTCTTGTAGGCCCCCTTAAGGTACTGAAAGACCACAGTAAGGTTTCCTGGAAGCTTTGTGTTCTCCAGGCTGAACAACCCTGTGTACATCTTGTCACAACAGCATATATCAAGCAGTTGGGCTTTCCTAGGGTGCTAAATGGGAAGTCATAGAGAACTGTATGGACCAGAGGGAAGTCCTCTCTGCTCTGCGAACTGCCTCTTGTAATTTATTTTATTTGTAATTCATTTAGCAGATGTGTTCCAGTAGGACGAATTATATAAGGAAAATAGTAGCTTAAATTAATAGTGCATGTTGCTATGAACTGAAGTCAGGATAGGGCTAGACTGGATGAGTTAAGTGACACAGAATCCCTGTAACTTATAATTCCAGGCTGAAGTTGAGAAAACTGTTCTACATGACAGTGTTGACTTGCTCAGTTAGCTTGACAACTCTCAGCAACATGCTGGGAGAGATCAGAGTGGTTACAGAGGTTGAGAGTGCTTTACAGAGCAGCCAGGCATCCATCCCAGGAGCAGAAGCTCCTGGAACCCAGTCATGTATGCTCTCAGGATGCAGTTACTTTCTGTTACGAAGAGCTGCTTTGTATGAAGTGACCATAATATGTGGTATTCTCCTTTCTTTTTATTTCTTTTTTTTCTTCTTATTTTATTTAAGGCAACAAAAATAATTAAGAACTGTTTAGAATAAACAAAAAAATAAAAAGCTTAATGTGACAGCCAAAAGCCTGAAGGGCTTTCAGAGAGATTTACATGGATCTAAATTAAGGAAATAAAAAGGATGATAAAGTACAGGCTAAGAGTGAAACAATTAATTTTTTTTCCTTTCCTTGGGGAACAGTCTTGCTTCCCAATATCTGTTTTTCCTGGGCCTGCCTTAGGATAAGAGGGAAGCTCTTCTCATGAGTCAATAATTGCCTAAATACTATGAAACGAATTACAGAAATACTCTAATTTGTACGTTCAGCAGGGAGGTGAGGAGTGCTGCTGGAGGAGAATGGGGAAGTCTCCTAAAGAAAGAGGATTTTTTTTCCTTTTGATACAGAACAAAGGGATCAGGAAATTAAACTGGCAAATGGCAGGTTTGAAATAGGGACGGAACTGCCACTTCAGATCTTGCAGCTGCTACCAGCTGCTGGGGATCTCCAGGTCTGTCCCTGTTCAAAGCACCTATTGGACAAATTGCTGCAAGAGGAGGTTATTGGGGAGAGTTAAGCACAAAGGTTCTTGCCTTGGCACCCAGGGAGGTCCTCAAACCTACAGATTCTGAAATCTGTAGGGGCAGATCAAAGAAATGTCACTGCATCCCTGCTCTGCCCTTTCTTCACTTGGAAATAAAATGCTGTGGTGGGTGGAATTTTTTTTGTCCCAGTGTCTTTGATTTCTGTCCTTTTTGGTACCTGCTGGGAAGAACTTTTAACAGTCCCAGCACATGCTGACTCTTCACTGAGAGGATCATGCCTGTGTGTGGTGTTCTGCCAGGCAGGTTGGCAGTGTCAGGATGTTGATGGGTAGAGCAGTGCAGATGGAAGATCTGTGCCAGATGCAGGCCTTCACCCCTTCAAAGGAACACGGGGCACAGTGGCAGCTTTTCAAAGGAAACATAACCAATTCTAGCTACACTGCAAAGAGCAGTAGTTAGGTTTGTTAAGTACCTGTCAGACAGCTGTCACCATTTACAGGTCAGCTTCTACAAAAAGGAAAGTGCCAACCTAAGAGCTGTTATTTCAGGGATAGACAGTAACTGCAACTCCCCTCTGAGAAAATCCAGATTCCTATTACTTCATTTTCTCCTTGGCCATTGATCTCTCCAGTCTCAAGGACTCTCATGAGCATGGATGGGTATGGAAGAGTCTCCTCCTTGGCTGCTCTTTGCACATTGTCCTTGTGCACCCTCAGAATCCTTGAGACCACTGAGATCCATGAATACCTCCATTCCCTATGGATTAGGTACAAGGTTTTGCTGAGCTGTAACTCTTGTTAGCATGTGCTGCATAAGTCTTAATTTCTCTGTGTTCTGCTTTACCTCCTGCCACATGTCTCTCTTTCCTAGTCATACGTCTAACATGGGATCGAGAGTTGCCTCACAGTGCACATAGAGAGAGCATCTTTAGCTTTACCCTTTTAAGCTCTAGAGTGATGAGACTTTGAAGTTAACACCAAATTAACACTGTGAATGGTTGGATTTCACAGAAACTGCTCCTTTGCTCCCTGAGGATGGGAGCTGGTAGGTTGTTGATAAAGGGAGAAATAAATTCCATACTTCTGCCAAGAGTTACAGAAACAGCTATCTCAAGCATGTGGTTTCTGCTTTCAGTAATTTGTCCGCCAAAAGAGAAGGGCTCAGTGTTCTGTCCTAAAAGTGCAGAGGCTGAATCGTTGTTCTCGTTCAGAATCATAAAAGCTTGATTACTTCTGTCCTCTCCAGACAGATGCAGCAGTCCTGTTTCTGCCATTGTTCACAACTTCCACTGATGTTGATGCTTATTAAAAAAATCTCCCAATTTAAAACTTCTGGGCATGTGATCCCTGAAAATGTCTCTTTCTGTCCTGTGGTACTTGGGGAGCTCTGTACATACTGGGCTTCCCTGCAAAAGCCACAGGTTGATCACAGTGGATCAGTGTGCAGGAGACTTCTTGCTCATCCTGGTCGGAAAGCAGTTGAATTTTGGCAACAGTGGCATCTCTGCGGAGTAACTCCCATTGTTCTTCATCTATCAGGAATACACCATGATATGGCGGGTCCCCTCCGCAGACAGTGTGAGTTAACCATGAGTGGGTGCTGACAGACTTCATTCTCACGCCTATATTCTACAGATGGAGTTTCCCTGTTTCTACCAACCCTCCAGAGCAGGTACTGA
The DNA here is from genome assembly GCA_017639245.1 of Myiopsitta monachus. Lineage (NCBI taxonomy): Eukaryota > Metazoa > Chordata > Aves > Psittaciformes > Psittacidae > Myiopsitta > Myiopsitta monachus. Next base: position 11,749,269 of record CM029932.1, read on the forward strand.
TTCTGGGCTCCTCTAGGTGTTGTCCTCTTGATTTCTTCATTCCCTAGTCTTCAGTCCAGGTTTTAGACCTTTCTCTGTTCTTTGTAGCATGAGAACAGGTAGGACTATGCAACCTAATGTGCATACTGATCATTTGAAGACCTCTGTGTGGTCTTGACTCTCCCAAAGGCATCTTTCCCATCACTCAAGGTTGTATTAGTAAATTCTGTGTCAGACCACATGAAGGGCACCAGTTGGCTTCCCCTCTTTCTTATCAAGATCCACAAGCACATAGCCCTGTTGCTTCCTGTGCTTAAAATGCAAGCCCTGCCCTACTGTATCCATGCTCCTGGCCTTGTGCTGGCTGAGCCCTAGCTGGAGGTGCAGGTGGTTTCTTCAGGTAGGAGGGAGGGCATGGAGCTGGGTTAAGAACCAGGAGCTGTGGCTGCGCGGAGCAGCAAGGTGTCACTGCTCAAACCAGCACAGGTGCCTCTTTGATATGTTTGTATTTTGCACATTTGAGTTCAAGCTGCTATAGAACAGTTCTGTCTTCCAGAAATTCCAGTTCCAGCTCCCAGGGCAAATTGGGAAGACTGAAGTAATGAAGTAATGAAGCAGATGTTCTACTTCCCTGTTCTGTTTCTGTTTCAGCAGGAACAAAGTTGTGCTAGGTCTTAACTCTACTGTGAGAGGATGATAGCTGCTTTCTCACACTGGTGGCAGCCTGTGTTGTCTTTCCCCAAGCCACATAACCCTGGAGAATCCAAGTGCCGTGTGCTGACTGCTTCCAGGGCTTTTTCATTTTTACAGTAAGACAGAACAGTGCAGGGGATTCTCCCTTAGAGTTGCAGCTGTGGGGGGAAGCTGAGAAAGTTCAGGCATGGTCACTTTGGATATTTTTCCAGCTGAATCCAGTGGTGTATCGCCAGCAGTGACTCGTGTTGTTTCATCATGACCTCAGCAACCTTCTCAGCGTGCCCAAGCAATAGTCCTTTGCTGGGTATCTGCAGGGCAACTCTTCTGAAGCTTGGTTCATGCTATTCCTATATCATGACAGATTCTTCCTACTGCAATATGGCTTAGTACCAATCCCAAGATCTGCCCCAAGTGAATGGAAGCAATTTCATAGAATGGTTTGGGTTGGTTTGGTTTGATAGCAAATATTCTAGGAAATTTCTCTTTATTTAGCAGAAGTCCAGTAGTCATGAAAACACAAGTCCTTGCAGTGGTCTGTCGGAAGACCTTCCAGTGAATCTGGTAATTGCCTGTCAGATCCCATGGCTGCAGCATTTGAAGTGCCTGTGGTAGGCTCTAGTGGGTGAGAGATCTAGAGCTGTTCTGTCCTGTTTCTCACAGGGAGGGTATATGGAGGGTAGTGGTGGCCAACAGATTTGATCCCAGTGTGCAAAGTGAGGATGGAGTGTACTAAAAGAGGGCTGTGTACTGAAGCAGATGACTGTCAAGAAGCTATTTTTCCTACATTTTTAAACAATCCTATGTTTTATTACAGTAATTAGTTTTCTAACTGAACACAGATTGTGAAGCCATTCCCCTAGTAGGTGTGTATGAAAACTCTGAAATACTTTTTTTTCAGGTATGATATTTAGTAAGTATTTCTGCCAGAAAAATAAGCATTATGGACACTGTTATTCCAGGAGGAGCCAGAACAACTTTCTCTAGTTGTTGCTTGGCTCATCTGAGCTTGCGTCTAAGAAGAAAATTTAGATCTGCAGTCCTCTTTGCGTCTGATGAGGATAGCATAGTGGTCCATTGCCGTTGTTTCCATAAAAGGTTGATATTGCTGCTCCCTCACTTCCCTTTTCTAAGGTGCAATTCTCTTCTGGGAGATGTGATCAGTCTCATTTGCTGTAAATGAGCTCTACAGCTCAGATAGGCTTTGGCCCCCACCAGGTGAGGAGGCTTTGTGGCATCCTAGGGTGGAGCTAGGGGAAGGAAAAGAGCAAAAATTCAGGCTGGCTGAAGCTAGCTTAAAGCTACAGCCCAGCATTAAGAATTGATTGTGCTCTGGAATTGCAGAGAGGATGCCTCATGTAGATAGCTGCAAAAGCTTTCCTCTTTTAGGTCCTGCTAACTGCTGGATTACTGCTGCTGGCCTCAAGGACCTCCTTAGCAGAGAGGTCTAAAGCTAATGTGTGTGGGTTTCATTTACTGCATTCGAGCTTTCAAGTTAAGGCAAGCTTATTAGCAACAAGGACTTCTGCACTTGTAGAGAGCATGGCCTTCACAGTCACAAATCCTCATCATGTGCAGTCATGGTATGAGTCAGGACATACCCTGTGGTAATATAGGGACTTCTTGTGTGAACAGAAGTTAAAGGGTCTGCACAAAGAGAAATTGAATTGCTGTGCTGTGCAGTGTATGGCATGTTCATCTTCCCTAGTACTTCTGAAATGATGTTTCAGATTACTTAAACAGACTGCAGCTCAGTGAATCCGACCCCTGGGGCAGATGACTGAATTCAGATGCCAGTGTTTCAAAAAATCGTATGGGGAAAAAAGTCTAGAAAGTCAGTTCTGTGTTTATTTTGATTTTATTTTTCTTACCCTGGATTTCGCTACATTTGGGGACCTGAAAATGAGGCCAGTCTGAGTCAGGATGCTTTTATGCCAGCATTACTGGAAGCATTTCACCTTGCTCCATGGGGTTGGGGTATAGGTTATTTGTCATCCCTGCCCTCTAATACTTGCGCACCACGTGGAAGGAGGAGTTGTCCTGCCACAGAGACACACTGGCTGATGTTGGTGCATGTTCTGTCTTTCAGGTTTCTCTGTGACAACCAGAAGGATTTGGATGAGCTGCTGGATTGCCTGCACCCACAAGGAGTAAGAGAGAGCCAGCTCAAGGAGCGTTTGGAGAAAAGGTGAACCTGATCCTTTTTTGTCTTCTGTGTACCTCCTCCAAGTCAAAGCATGTCCTCATAGCCAGAGTTTCCATTCCTGCGGCAGCATTCTGCACTTTGTCTTGATTGTGCCTGTGCTGAAGAGGGGAGGATACTGAGGATGAGAAATTGCTGGTTTTCTTGGGCAGTAACTGCAAGTTGTTGATAACCAGTGCTCTAAACTCTGAAGAGGTTCTGTCAGTCTTGAAACTCCTCCTTGGAGCTGGAAACAAAGGCAGAGCTTTCTCATGCAGAGCCAGAACCGCCATGTGCTTTCCAGTATCTTTCAAAGAACGTTATGCACTGGTGGAGCCTGGAGATCACAGGGGATGCCATTCTTTCTCCAGTGACCCCACAGCTCATGAAGCAGGGGCCTGTGTGTATTCAAAGGTTGGTTTTGATTTTCCAGGTATCAGGACATCACACATTCTATCCATTTGGCTCGGAAACAGAATTTGGGCCTCAAATCCTGTGATGGCAACCAGGAACTGCTGAACTACCTCCGAAGTGATCTAATTGAGGTTGCAACTCGGCTGCAGAAAGGAGGCCTGGGATATGTTGACGTGACACCAGAATATGAAGCAAGAGTGAGTGAATAGGCAAAAGCAGTACTGACCAAGACAAGCACGAGCGCTTTGTGTAGAAGGTCTTGACTCTTGTTCTCCTCAGACAAGAGGATCAGGACAATCAGTTTTCTCATGTGCCCTTTCTTTTTAAACTCTTTATTTCAAGATTACACAGCTGCTGGCTTGAGGTCTGTTTGGTGTAGGTGGGAGCTAGGTGTCCTGCACAGCTGTTAACTTGTCCTGTCTCCTTCATCTAGTAGTGAACTTCTTTATGGAGCATTAGCACACCTCTTTGTAGCTGATTTTTTCCCTTCTGCATGAAAGCCAGTGTATCTTGGTGAGAGCAGTTTTCCAGTTTGGAGGTTTTGTTTTTTGTTTTTTTTTTGTTCGTTTGGTTATTTTTTGTTTGTTTGTTTGTTTTTAAATTCAGACCACTTAGGCTTGGGGTGATGATTTTGTCCCAGTTCCAGGACCTAAAGGATGTTCTTTTCATGGGTATATCAGCATAAGAAAGTTACTGTGCAGTGAACTGAAGTATGAGATCTTGGTGGTCTGGCCAGTTCAGCTGAACTCACGTGAAAATTACTGGTGCACTGAGTGTCTGTAGCAGGGGATAGATCTGCCTGGTGTGGATGGAGCACACACTCCCGTGGTTAGTGTGTGCTCCTCCTGCCAAATGATGTTGGCTTGGATTAGTGAAAGCTGTCGTGAGGCTGCATCCTGAGTCACTGTAGAGACATCCCCTTGTAGGTGAGACCATAAGTGTTAAAAGGAGGGGAAAAGTTTAGTCACTGAAGGAGCAGAAGAATGGCTTAGTGCTTGGTCATCATGGATTTGAGTTTCTGGGGAATTCTGGTGTCTTTGGTTTTTTGTTTGCTTGTTTTTTCAAGGCATGATGCTTTTTTTCTGACCAGTATTATGCACGATCAGCTGTATCTGAGCTCTAGCAGAACCAGCAGCAATACATTGATTCCACAACCAAGTATGGTAGATAATGGCATTGCATTAAGAATCCCATGTATCCATTTGCAGGAAAGACCTACCTAAAACAGCAGAGAGCAACATCAGCTGTTACATGACCATATCCTCTTCCTAACAGGTATACTCACTAGAGAGCCTGAAGGATTTTGGAGAGTGTGTGATTGCACTTCAAGCTGGTGTTGTTAAGAAGTTTCTGCAAGGTTTCATGGCCCCCAAGCAGAAGAGAAGAAAACATCAAGGAGAGGACTATGTTGCCAAGGCTGAGGAAATTGATGAAGACAAGAAAATGGCAGAAGAAGCAAAGGTATTATTCACTTCAGGGCTTTGTTTTGGTCTTGTGATGTACCTCTTTGAGCAGGGACAGTACATCTTATTGGGTACTAAATCCGGAGTGGCTTTTCCCCATTCCAAGTTTGGGGTGTAGGTAATGGGGCCAGGTGTTCCCTGTTTATTTTGAAGAGTAAAGGCCTTGGCAAAATTAATGATATTAATTAATAATGATATGAATTAATACTGAGGAATTATACTTAATTTCCTCTCTGTGAACAGGAATTGGTGAAGTCAAATATCCAAGTTCCTTTTTGAAGTTCCTCACACAAGTTGGGTACTTTAATAAAAGCACATTATGGAGCATTTATAGAGAGAGTAACAGGAGTTGTATTCATCAGGGAGGACTCATGGTCCATGAAGAAAAGTAGAGACATGTTGAGGTTTTGGGGACTGCAAGGGTGTTAGGTTAAGGTAAATCTCAGCATTATGCAGGAAGTCATGTCAATCATGTGCATGGAACCACCCACACAAGATGCCAAACTGAAGATTGCACACAGCATGTCTGCACACCTGGGCACGCAAGCTGTATGTGGCTGCAGTAGAGAAGAGGTATTCTGGAGGTAAATACCCAGCCTTCCAAACTGAAGCTTGGATGGGGTGGAGGATTGCTGTGGAGGGTTTGTTTGGTTGGTTCCACAGGCAGTTGAGCTGTACTAGTGTTTCATCTGAAGGGGGATGGATACTAGTGCTTTGGAGTAGCTTCTATGCACTAAGGTGAATGGGATGTTAGTGCCCTATAACAAGACTTTACCCACTGCCCTCTTCAATGTGCTTTTCCCAGGTTGATCACTGACTTCAGCAGAAGTAGCAAGATCAGAATTGGATCAACAGAAGCACTTAAAATTCCCAGCTTACAATACTATTTGTCTGCTGGGGTGTGGGGGTTTTGGTTTGGGTTTTTTGGTTCTTTGGTTTTTTAAAGCTCCTGTCAGTGTATGCTGGACCCTTGTTGGAACATCACGTCTTTGCTATGCTGTGGCATTGCCATGTTAGCAGGGTATTCAGATAGGCACTAGAAATTTTCACACTACTCAGTTGTCCTGAAATATTTAAACTTTGCTTACTTTGCATTTTTCAGTCCGTAGTGCAGTGGGAGCGAAAGCCTGCCTTGTCCTGAAAGCTGTCAGCAGAATACCGAGCTGTAGAAATCAGTTATGTCTGAGACAGAAAGGACTTGGATCATCACATTTCCTGTATGTGCAGCAACCTTACTCTTATGTGTCTTACAGCTATGAAGGCTAGGGTTATAGCTGTGGAGCATACTTTAGGGGTAACATCAGATTTACTACAATATCTGAATGGATAGTAATTTAGCAATATGATCTCTATATCTGAGCCCTGGTCACATCCCTACTATGGCTAAAGCTGTACCAGATTTCAAACCCAAACTTTTATTTGACTGAAAATGCAGCCATATTGACCATGAATGTTAGGGTAGTTTCTCTGTTTTACCTTAGAGCATGGCCTTCGTACTTCACAACACGGTTACAGAGCCTTGTTGGTTACAGGCTTCTGTAGCATGCTTGGTTCTAGAAGAGCAGAACTTCCAGCTACAGCAGCCTAGCTAGGTAAAGTGCTCTGTGTGATGGAAACATCCTGATTTGTGCTTCCTCCTCTGTGAACCAGCTGGATAACAGGATTTCTGAATATTGCTGGGCTTGCAATCATAAGTTACTTTGCATTTTTTTTCTGGTATCACCCACTTTCTCTGGTGACTGCATGCTGAGCTCTGCAGGTCCCCTTACAGCTGTATGGGCATAGATGGAAGTATTGCCAGTCCAAGCTTGCAATTGTCCCAGCCTCCCTCCAGAGCACTGATTTCTGTCTTGTGCCAGTGGCGCCACAGCATTTATTTAGGCAATGCTCTCTTTGTCAGGCTCAGAATTTTCTAGGCACTTGTGATGGTACAAGCAATGTTCAGCTTTTTTTGTTGAGTTTTGAGCTGGTTTGTTGGTTTGCTTGGTTTTTAGTTGGGGTTTTTGTTTTGTTCTGTTTTCCTTCCATTTATCTGGATTGAGCTTTCTTTTTTGCCAAAGCAGAAAACCTTTATAGATGACCTTGAAAGAGCAGCCTGGATCTTACATACAGTTTTCCAATGAAAAAACCTGACTGTTAGGCTTTTAAAGACAAACCTCCTGCATAGGTCAGGAATTACAAAGTCTTTTAGAGCGAGACCTTATCTGCGAGTCCATAGCAGGTAAAATAAAGCATAGCTGTACTGGAGAAACACACTTAATAGACTCACAGACCATAGGAGTGAAGTTACAGCCCTGTGGTGTGGCTATTTCTCATTTTCCATGTGAAAAACAAGTCATGGCTCAATAGGCCCCTATTTGCTGACATGTCTGTACCAAAGGTTCCTGCTAACTGAGCTCGAGGTTGCAGCGCAGCCCGGGCTTGTGACTGTTCCTGGTGCCACTGTGCCTGTGAGAACTTTAGTGGCAGCAGCACCCTGGGCTGTCCCAGAGCAGGACGGGAGATATGACCTCTTGGAAGCATGACATCGCAGCACAACTGCATGGGCATGGGCAGCTGCTGCTGGCTTTCAATGGCCTTTTTGATGGCGAAGGGAAAGCCTAGAGGGGGTCAGTCCTCACCTGCTGACCTCAAAGAGCAGCTCCACATCTGCCTAGGATACCAGGGGAGAGTCTTTCTAGCGGGAGGTTTGTCCACCTTTACCCAAGGTGGTTTCTGTCACTGAAGTTGAAATGTGACTGAGGACTTCTACTTTAGGATTTTGTGGGGTGTTTTTTGGTTTGCCTGCTAGATTGCTCCTCTCCCTTCAGGAGGGTGTTTAAGTAATTCAGTCTCCTGTTTGCCTAGTTGGCAGTCTGAACTCCCTTGATAATGGTACTGCTAAAATGCCACAGTCTCATGATGCTTGGGAAGCAAGACTAAAAATCTGCTAAATTCCACAGGCTTGGGGAGAAAAATCTAAGCAAAACTTGCCAGCAGCTTGTGCAGATTTATCTTGGCCCAGCAGTTACCCAGTATATTAACAGCAAAACCCAGGAACAGTGACTTGGAAAATCAATTGCACAGTATGTGAAGCACCTCAACAATGTTCTGCAAATAGCTCAGGGTTGTGTGATCTGCCGCAGAAGGCTGCGCAGGTTTCCGTTTGTCTTGAATGTCTTGGGCTCCAGGTTCCACACCAGCAATGGCAGCAAGGATGTTGGCATTTTATAAGTTTGTGTGTTTTTCCAAGCATCTAATATATGCTGTGCTTCCTCAAATTCAGTCAGAGGAGAATGTGCAACTCTGCAAAAACCCTGGTTTTGTTTGGCTCCCAAACTGCTGTCAGCTGCAGAGTTTAGATTTTCCCATCTGACACTTCACTGTTTGGTTTTTTCATTCTCCTGGGGTAGAACATTAACTTGAGTCCTATTATGTCCCTGTCATATCTAGGCCATCACCTCGTTGTTGTAAAGCAAAGGATTAACATTGGAGTGAAGCATGCGGTGGCTCTGGATCTCTGTTTTGGTGCATTTCCGATTTACCACAGTGTTGTTTCTAAACTTCAGAGTCGGGTGTGAGATGTCACATGTGACTTGAAATGTGCAGGCTCCAGTAGTTGCCTTGGTACCAATCTCAGGTTTAATGCTTTCATCCCATCTTGCAGCTAATTCTGGAGTTTCACATGCGCCAAGCTCATCTTGTCTCAGGACCGTGGCTGATTTCCTGTCTCAAGCTCCACATGCTCTGTTTGACAAACCTGATGGCAGCCAATATCCTGGTCCCCCTTGCCCAGCATGGAGGACCAGGCCTGTGGTGGGCCTTGCTGCTGGTCTGGATTACCCCTGCAGTACCCACGGGAGGGCAGCACAGGCTGCTCCACTCCACCATGCTCAGCTGTGCTGCCAGCTGTCTCCTAACTTCCATCCAGCATTTTACAGTGCTAGATTTCTGCCTTTTATTTTCTTAGCCTAATGATTATTTGGATTAGACTTTCAGAGCAAGAATTCATTGGAGTTCACATAGGTTGTTTCAGCCTGGCTGTGAAATGCGAAAGGGCTCTACTGTTACGAACAAGCTGTCCCATCCAGTGAGGCTGGTTATGAATAAACCACAAATAGGACTGCTGAGGCTGTATAGAAGCAAAGAAACAGAGAGTTGAGCTTTGGTTATTAAGGGCCCCAGCTAAAGGATATAAAAACGTCTTCAGACTGTAGCGAGCTGTGTCTGTGTGCTTCGTTGTAAGTTGTTAGGTCTGTCTGCAGGTTGCTTCAGCCATGGAGAAGTGGAAGACAGCAATCCGTGAGGCCCAGACCTTCTCCCGTATGCACGTGCTGCTCGGGATGCTGGATGCCTGTATCAAGTGGGATATGTCAGCAGAGAATGCCAGATGCAAAGTGTGTCGCAAGAAAGGTAATGCATTCCTGCCCCACGCCTGCATAACAGTTGGACGCTGTCACCTCTCCATGCCCTGCTTAGGCAACATGCCTTTGTAGTCTGTCAGTGTCTTTGGCTGTACTTTGAGTTTTGAACGTCAGGATTTACGGTCAGAAACATTGATCAGAAGCATTTGACCCTGACTCCAATAAACTGTTCTTACAAAACCAGTACACAGTCTTGCAGAACATTGCAGAGCTGCCGTCCCCTGGGTACTTGGGGTACTTGGACAGAAGTCATCAACAATACTCCTGGAAGTACTTGTGCCACTGTCCATTTCCTGGTTTCATTTTTGAGTTGGAATGGTCTTTGGGTCTTTGAGCCTCTTCAGTTCATCCCATCTCTTACAGAAGGAATGAATAAGGAGAGCTTGGGAAGGATGTTATCCTTTGGGAGAGAGTGAGGTGGGATGATGCTACTTTGAGGCCAGGGTGGGAGCAGAATTGCTGATGGGCTGGAAGCCTCATCAGCTGTGGAAGTAACCAAGTAAGTGATGAGGGTCTGCTTTCTCTGTACATGCTATAGTGTGGAGGGCTCCAGAGTTTTGCAGGTGGAGGGGGGAGTCGAAGGGGTGTCACCAGCAAGAGTGCAAGTATTTGTTCTGCCGTAACCTCTCCTTTTGGATGAAAGCCTGGAGAAAAGAGCTTGGTGGTACATTCTGCCTCATCATGTGCTTTTTGTCTCACTTTCTATTTGCTGAAACACTAGTGGGAAATGAGGGCAGGCAGGAATACTGGACCACTTGTGCTTACCAAAAGGCTGTGCCATCCACCTCCTCAAATAATGGCTGTATCGGTGCAACATCCTTCACCATGGAGCCTCAGGGGTATTCCAAACCAATGCAAAAACCGTACAATCTGCTGTCGAGAGGGGATTCTGGGCAGATGTAGAGAGGGGACTTACCTGAGTCTAGCAGATCATAGTTTCACAGAACTTCAGAACTGGGATGTTAGAGAAAAGAGAGGTGCTGGCATGCTCTCTGTACTTTCTTTTTTTCCTTCTTCAGTAAATGAAATAGCTGGCTCAGGACTGTCTCCCGGTTCTCCTGCATTAGTGAGAAGCACAGAGAGACTAGTTCTGCTGCATACTGATTTTCTTTGTAGGCTTGCTGCCTTAATTTGAAAGAAGATGCTGTGCAGGTTAACCAGATTGAGGGTATAAGAATAATACTTGCATTTATAGCTTCTTGCTGGGCTCTTGGGCATAGCAGCAGCAAATTTCTCTTTCCCTGTGTTTGGTTTGAGATTTAGCCTGGGTGGAACCTATTTGGCAGGTTTCTACCTCTGCCTCAGCTGAAAGCTTTGCAGGGCAATGAACTCTGCATTGTTTTGTTTTTCAATGCTGCTGGTTTCCACTGCAGCAGTGGAACCAAGAAGGAAGGGGCCCTGCCATCAACAGATACTCTTCATCTTTCTCCTGCTTTGTCTTAACCTCCAGCATTGTGGCAGCTTCTGCTCTTCAGGTTGAGCAAGGCTGCCATGCTCGTTACAAGTGTGTTGCACTCTCCTAGGTGAGGATGACAAGCTGATCCTGTGTGACGAGTGTAACAAAGCCTTCCACCTGTTCTGCCTGAGACCAGCACTCTATGAGATCCCAGATGGCGAGTGGCAGTGCCCAGCGTGCCAGCCTTCCACTGCTCGGCGCAGCTCCCGGGGCCGGTGAGTGCCTCCCTCTTTGCTTTGCCTTCCCACCCATGCGCAGTTCTGGCCATGCTTCCACAGCATGACCAAACCAGCCTGAAACAGAGCCCCTTTAACAGGTCCTTGATAGCCTGGTTAACTCCCTGGCACTGGAACTATAGGAAAGCCATTTTTCCAGGCTGTAAGTTCAGCACACCTGTGTTGTACTGACCCATGACAACTCAGGAGTTTTAATAAGTAACTTACATTTGGCAGGGCCATACACTAAGCATTGACCGAGATCAGGTGTGCTCAGGGCTGTTGTTTCTTCAACTGAACAGCTAGCTGGGTGGCTTTTTCATGGAGGGCAGTTGGTAGTGCTTCAGCAGTGGGCTGAGTTCTATTGTGCTCTTGTCAAGTTAGAGCAGACATTAGTCCAGGCTGCAGCTCAGCCCCTACCGTGCTACTGAAAATCAGCCTACATGGTTTTCTGGACATGGTAAAGCTTAACAAGGCAGGAACTTTGTAGGGCTACAGGGGGAACGTGATCTGAGGAGTCGTCAAAGTTGTTCTATGCAGCAGAAACTAGTAGTTTCTTCTTGAAAGCAAGGTGGTAAATTAGTTTTTGAATTGCAAGCTGGAAGTTCAGTGTATGCAAGATGTATTTTTCTGTTCATAATGTATGTCCTCTGCTGACTGTGACTGTGCTGTACCTACCTGCTTGTCAGGCTATCAAATGGCACCTGAAACAGAAGCAGCCAACAGATCTCCCTTCCAGAGCGGCAGCACAGTAAGAGGTGTGCTGCCTTGGAGCATGCAGGTGGTGTATGACCTTACGAGTATTACTTACTCCCTGGGCACAATTTAAGGGTTCATCAGGCTTGCACAAAAATGACAGGGCTGCAATGCAGCTGTTCTAGCCTGAGATCATCATTGCTTTGACGTGGCAGTCACCTGCAAGCTGGCTCCTGGACAGAAGCCATCAGGAGGGGTATCACCTGCCTGGTTACCTGCTTGCTGCTATTGTCTTCCTACCTGAGGCAGGAAAAGAATGTTGTCCTGGGAGTGCTTTTGTCCCCCTGTACTGTGGGAACGTATTCTTACTCCTTTTACTGCTCAAGATCCTCTTTCTCCAGAGGATTGAGACTCCCACAACAGCTTTGCCTTTGTCCCCTTTTGCCTAAGCATGCTGGTTTGTTTGTTTTCCTGGTTTTGTAATGGCTTGAATGCTTTAACGGACATCTGTGAGAAGTCAGAGCTGTTGTGGGCAGGGAGTCTCTGTGGTTTCTGAAACCAGCACACGAGAAGCCTGTGACACTGCTCACTGATAAATGCAAGCTTAGCTGTGAATATTCTGAACGAGGGCTGTTTCCTGTAGTGCACATGCAAGTGGCATGGCAGGGGAAGGAATCATAGAGTCATAGCATAGTTAGGGTTGGAAAGGACCTTAAAATGGAAAGTATTCCAGCAGAAACCTAAAAGCCCCCATCTTGAAATCCTTAGGCCTGGCCTGCAGGCCTGGGCAGGGCATCCTCTCAGGGAGGAGTAATTGCACAGCAATTGCTATCTTCAAATCAATTATTAAGGTGCCTAAACTAGCAAAAAGTATCTAGGTTCAGCTGTTGGGGATTTTCAGCCCAGATGTTCAGACAGCAGCCTGGGAAGTACTGGGAAGACAGGAAGCATCTGCCCTTTTAGCTGTAGCTGCAACTTGCTACTTTCTGAAATAGTCAGCTGCTTCAGTGTGGGGCTGGTGGGTATATGCTGTCAGGGTGGTCAGCAAGTCTCTGCCTGTGAACACACAGTAGAGAGGGCCCAAAGCCTCTGGTGCCCACACTGTGATACAACAAATATGTTTACCTGCCTTACTCTAGGAACTACACAGAGGATTCTGCTGAAGATGAAGGTGAAGAAGGTGAGGACGTATCAGAGGAAGCTGAGGATGCTGAGGAGGAAGAGGAGGAGGAAGAAGATTATGAAGTTGCTGGTCTGAAATGTAAGACTTTGACCGTGCAGGAAAGAAACAGAAAATGTTAAGACTCTGCCTTCACTATCAAAAGTATTAATCCTATTTGGAAGTTGTGCTTTTCCTCACACTGAACAGGGTCTTACTTGGAAGTGGGGGAAGATGTTGGGGCAGGGGGGGCTGTGGTGGTGCTGTGCATTCCCTGGGGAGCTGGAGGGAACCCTTGTCCCTTATGATAAGGGTCAGTGTCAGCAGAGATGGAAGCTTTGTTGAGCTCTCACTCACCGCCCTGGGGACACTGCCCAGACCATGAAGAGCGCTGCAAGGGCAGTGGAGGCTGCAGCATCATCAGCTACTGGCATTGGCAGCCTCCGCACCTACAGAGTTGGTTGGTAAACTGGATGCTGTCAATAGGTGCTTATGGAGCTTTAACCACAGCCCTTCCTCCTTGCTTTTTCCCCTCTCACCAGCTCATAACCTCTTAAGTGTGGGATTCCTAGTGATTTGGCAAGGAGGCGTTTTCAAATAGCAGGACTAGCGCTTCCTTTGCCTGTTCCTTTGGGAAGGCACAGTACTTGAGATGTGGTGTGGCCTGGAGCACTAGCATCCTTTGATTGCACACAGACACCAGTCAGAGTGCGCAGCTAGCACATTCCTGGGCAGCTGAGTGGAATAAAAGGATTTTCTAGACTTCTCAATGACTGATTCTCCAGTTCATCACTTTTTAGTAAGTGTATCTGCTTTGGGTTTAGGGGACTTTGACTTAGTCTTATTTGGGCAACATGATGTGGTGAAAAGATCAATCTTGGAATGGCACACTGGCAGCCTGTGCTTTGTCAAAATGCCCTTGACTGACATAAAATTAACTTCAGATTGATTTAACCAGGGCAGATGGTCGAACGTGCAGAGTGGGACCCAAAAGATTATCCCCATGTTCTTCCAAGGGTTTTCCATTCAGGTCTGTCAGTCTTGATTCATTTGCTTTATTCTGATTTCAGGGATGTTCACTGATTCCCTGGCTACATTCACTGCTTGTTGTTCTGTGGTGTATCCATGTCCACACTTGGAGCGTATTCAGCCTGTGTTGCAAGGCCAAGTCAGGAGCTGAGCCAAAGTTTCCAAACAATAGCAGAGGGTTACAGTCACTAAAAATAAAGTGCTAAAAGCAAAGTTTTAAAGAGCATTAACATGGAAAGGTCACGGTGGAAAACTTTTGTTTTACTAGAGAAGTCCCATTAATCCCTGTGGCGTTTATCCTGAGTGATAGAACCTAGAATGCTGGATTGCCAGACATTTAACACGTGCTGCACGCTTGACACACAAGCAGAGTGACAACAGGCAGACGTCCCTGCAGCCCCAACACGCTGCTCGTGCAGGGGGCCTGGCAAGATGATTTATGGGGCAGGGCTGGATTAGGGGCTGCACATCAAGTGCTGCAGCGTGCTGGATACAGCTTGCTTAGGTCGTAGGGACCAGGTGGAAGGAGCTTAGCTGAGGAAGCTGACCAACACATTCCCCTGCTACAAAGGGGTCATGGAGGAAACTTAAGACAAGGGAGTGCACCAGCACGCTTGCATTTCCATCAGTGTGAAGCTCTGACAGGCCAACCAGCAAACAGGCAAGTGCTTTTCTGTGGGATATAATGCAGCAGTTTTGGGGAATAAAATCCCATTGTGGCCCGCTTGCAGTGCAGAGCAGCTCCCTGCTGCAGTTACTCAACAGTCCCCCTGCATGCAGTTCAGTTTTCCTGGGAGCTCAGCAACTGGCTTATCCCACTGTGTGGGCCCTTGTAAATGCTTGGGAAAGCACCCTCCCCTGAAACAGTGAGGAGCAGGGGGACAGCAGGAAACCAGAGAAACCCCAAGTTTCTGCTCCCAGTGCTTTCAGAAGGGATACTGCAGTTTCATGTGGGACAACTGTCCTTCCTCCATTCCTTGCCCTGTCTCACTCCGCACTTGTTCTGTGGATAGAGGGGCTGTTGCTGCCCAGGGCCTCACCTGTGGCAGAGGTGTCAGAGATGCTAGAAGCTCCCTGGTCTCACTTGGGGCTGGAGGATCTTGCCAGTCGGCTGGTGTGTGTGACCACCCTTGAGCAGGAGGCTGGTGCCAGATAGCAGTGGCCTCTTTTTGGCCTGGAGGTGATTACCCATATATCTCATCTGGAGAGGCTATCGAGCACAGCTGACAGCAGCATGTGCCACGTGAGGACTGGAGCTGGGTCAGTGCCACCATTCAAGGGTTCACCTAGCTTCCCTGTGCTGAGAGCAGGGCTCTGCCTGGCGTGTGGCTGGGCAAAGGGCTTGTGGTCTCTGCTTCCAGGTTAACCTGTTCCTCTAAGGCCATGGCTTGTGTGTTTCAGTGAGACCCAGGAGGGCAGCCCGGGGCAAGCAGAGCACAGCCATGTACTCCTCAAGGCAGGGAAGGCACCAAAGGAAGAAGCAGTCGCTGCACCCTGCCAGGGGACCCCGGCAGCGGGCGGCACCTGTCAACGGCGCAGACATTGACGAGCTGGTAAGAGCCAAACTGCTCCCTGGAGGCTGCTCCCATCACGAGTTATAAACAAAGCAGGTGTCATGCTTCCTCCCCTTCCCAAAGAAATGCCCTGAATCCTACTGTGACACCCCTGCTGGGGGAGGGCTGACAAAGGACCCAGTGCAAACAGAGCGCAGCTATGCCAGGCATCCTTCCCCAGCCAGTTTTCATACATTGTCCGCTTGAGTAGCAGGCAGCCTGCAGCTTGTTAAAGGGTTTTAAATAGTATCCAAATGTCTCTGCAGAGAGGTGGGGGTCCTGGCTAGGCAGAGAATGCCAGCAATGCTGGACCCTTGCTCCCCAGCCTTGGCCATTTTCTTACAGTTGTTGTCTGTATGGTCACTCCCTGACCTCCAGGACATAATTTGGCTGGTTTAGGTTTCACTTGACATTTAAAGAATAAAACTGTGCTCCTGAACAGAGCAGTGCTCTGTGTGTGCGCTGGGTGGGGTGGAGCTGCAGTGTGCTGTGCTGGTTGTCCTGGGGAGGGACCCACTGCAGGGGATACGTGAGGATATGCCAGCCTCACAGACCATGTCATGAGCCTCTGTTAGATCTGCCATCTGTTCACTGACCAGAACTAGTAGTGCTGGTGTGTCCTGACACTCTTCTGGAGTGGTTTTGATGGTCTTTGGTCTCACTGCTTCACACTGTGTGTGGGTGGCCTGGCTGCTGGATCTGCAGTGTCATTTTTAGCTGCTCTGTGCTACAGATTGGAGGGCAACTGAATCGGCAAGCCCAGCACGGGCTGCCACAGCCAGCTTAGAGGGGTGTTCAAGTGGGGAAAGTCTTATTCGTTCAGCTGACAAAACACTTAACTTGGGGAAGAGGACTCTGCTGGGGCTCTTGCACTTAACCATTTGTCCTGGGAAGAGACTGAAGCTGGATCAGGAATAGTGCCGTGTGTGTGAAGTCTTCCTATTATCTGACATGCCCTAAGCAGCAGTGCCTGGCAAGCTGTGCGCCTGGAGCCAAGGGGATGTCCCTGTGCTGGTGGCTGACTCAGGCAAATGACCTTGTGTTCAGCCTGTGGCAGTGTTGCAGGCATCAGCTGCTCTTTGGTATTTAAAGTGCATGGTTGGCTCTGCAGTGTCAGTACAGCAGCACAAGTGCTTTTCCTCTGCCTCTCGTGCTGTCCCCAAGGGGCTTGGAGAAGGCAGGGAGGGAATTCACTGCTCTCCATTTGCTGTCATTTATTCTTTGCCTGGTTGCTTTGACTGTGTTGTCTTTGAACCTATCTTGAAAGCGCTTTGCTGCCCCCGGAGAAAAAGACAGGCTGCTGGTGAGTTATTGCCACCAGAGTTTCTGGATGGGGCTCCTGTTCTGTAACTCAAGTTGCCACTGCATGCCTTGGCTGTTGGCATCAAAGGGCCTGCAGCAGAGCTTTTTGCCTCTTGATTATTGTGGAAGATGGCTGTGTTTTAAAGACTTGAACTCTGCTTCTGCAGCAGTACCACATGTCCCCAGCCTGTTGAGACACTAGCTCCGTAAGTGAGGGGATTGAGAAGAAAACTGCTAAAAACCAGCTCAAAACTGTTTGCTGAACCCGGGCTTTAGCCCACAGCGGTTCCCTTCTTTTAACAGCATCCTTTGTGTGGGCAGGTCCTTCAAACAAGGAAGACAGCACGTCGCCAGAGCCTGGAGTTGCAGAAGTGTGAGGAAATCCTCAGCAAGCTGATCAAGTACCGCTTTAGCTGGCCCTTCAGGTGAGGGCGGGCGGCCCCCTCCATGGGCACAGGGCTGCTGTGCAGGGGAGGTTGGCCGTGCCGAGGTCCTGATAGAGCCTCTTGCAGGCTACAAGACTGGGGTTTCAAAAATAAGTTATGGGTGGGGAAAAAAGGGAGTGAAGCTGCTCCAGAAGAAACTCCTATGCTCTCTCAGTCCTGGGCTGAAGACGTGGAGCATTTCTGAGGTGGTGTAGCAGAGGATGGCTCACTGTGGGCCAAAGAGGGGAGGCTCTCTGCAGCCCCTGGGGTGTGCAGGGCACCCTGCAGGCAGTGGGACAGAGAAGGTGGCCGTACCTGCCACGTGCCAGTTCCCGTGCCCAGACCAACTCCCTAGGCAGCAGGACATGCTGCTGCCCTTCCTGTCATTGCACCGTATGACTGACATGTCGAGCGCTGTCGAGGTGCTTTGTGGGCTTGTTAGGGCATGGCAGGTTGTGGGTCAGGGCTGCTGCCCAAATGAAGGGGACGGGGTGGTTGTGGTTCTCCTCAACAGCCTGCACTGCTTGTGGCTGGGGCCGTCATTGTCCTCCTATCGTTGTGGCTCTTCATTCGGCAGGGAGCCAGTGACCACAGAGGAAGCTGAAGATTACTTTGAGGTCATCAGCAACCCTATGGACTTCCAAACTATACAGAGCAAGTGCTCTTGTGGCAATTACCGCTCGGTGCAGGAGTTCCTCTCTGACATCAAGCAGGTGTTCTCCAATGCCGAGCGCTACAACCAGAACGGGAGTCACGTACTGTCCTGCCTGGAGAAGACAGAACAGTGTTTGATTGACATGGTGCACAAACACTTGCCTGGCCACACGTATGCACGCAGGAAACGCAGGAAGCTCTCTGCCAGGTGCCAGGGACTGGAGGAGCAGGAAGGGGACAGTGAGTCAGAGCCCCTTGAACATTCCCAGGGGCGGAAAAGGAAGAAATGAGGGATGGGGAGACATGGGGGAGAGCCAGAGCTGGAGCAGGCCTCCTGGTGCTGCCGGGCAGCAGGATGGGTTGTCTGGAGGGAGCTGGGAAGCAGCAGGCACTTCTCTATGAATCCAGCTTTCCCTTTGGCCTGTCCTAGTTGTAATTTTCTGCAATTTCCTCAAGTATTCAGTCATCCGTTGAGTGAGCAGAGGTGACCATCCTGCTTCCTGCAAAATCCACAACGCTCTTGGCGAGCCTGTCCTGCGAGGAGGGGAAAGGTGGGAGAGCACAGGAAGGGTCTGGCCAAAGCTTGGCTGGGCAGAAGAGCATGAAGCCTTCTCCAGCTCAGGTGCTGCTGGCTTCCAGTGGGATGAGCCGCTTCCTCCCCTCCACGAGCAGCTGGTACTGGAGCGTGGTGGGACCTTCTGCCTCTGCTGCCTGTGATGTGAAACCAGCCTGGGGCTGGTGCGGGGAGGGATCATGTTGCTTCAAGGAAGGACCGGGTGCCATCAGGCCAATGGGCTGCTAGTTCTTGTATGTATATATTTATATGGTGTTAATTCTGAACCCCTTGTGAAGGGCTGCATAGGGCAAGCAAGCACTTACATATATGGAGATCCGGCTTTCACCAGCATCCTAACACCACTGGCTTTGAGGTGCTCCTGCTTCTCCCCTTTCTCTTCCTGGGGAGTAATCTCTGGAGGTTGAGCACCATGGAGGGTGGTTCTGAGCTCAGCTCACACACATGAAGCGGAGGCAGCTGGCTCCCCCCGAGCAGCATGCAGCCCCTGGGACAAACGAGTGCCAGAAGCATACCCAAGAGCGTGGTTTTCTGCACCCCCCGCAGGGAGCTCCAGGGCAAGGGGGCAGCAGAAACATGTTCTGTGTAACTTTTAAAATCAGTTTTCTAGTTAAAAGGGGCTTGTTTCTAGCTGTGATCTTGTACAAAGAACACCTGTAAGATACTGTTGTCTTGCTTTGGCACATGTACAGTTTATATGAAATCGTGTTTGCTTTATATTTTCCTCCCACTCTTTAAAACTCATTTTCCTACCAGTAGCTGGAGTTACATCAGAGGACTTGTTGGGGGGGGTCTCCCAGTCCCTCCTTAGCCGTGCTCTCACCGTGTTTTGTAGTGCCACCTTCCCTCACTGGCCTCCCTCGCCCTGCACAGCGGCACCAGCCCGGTGCTGCCAGAGGCTGCTCCTGTTGTGGCCTGTCCTGCGCCCAGCACTGCCTTTCTCTAAGGAAAGGATGTGTTTTTTCCTCACCTCTCCCTCTCCATCATGACAGGTTTTGATCATATAATCGGGGCTCGAACTTTCTGTTGCAGAACTCTGATTTGGCACAATCAGACCCAGGGCTGCTCTAGACTGGTTTTGTATCAAAAGCAGAAGCAGCTGCTGCAGCTCCTGTGATTTGAGACTAAAAGAATCATCAATTAAAAAATGCAGCCTGGTTTGATGAACGTTTTACCTTTGTTGGTTGGGTTTTGTTAGCAGGTATTTGTTTCAGTTCTGGGCTGTCCCCAGCTGCGGAGACCAGGCAGGTTTCCAGCCCCTTCCTCTGCCCAGCCTCAGCTCCCTGCCCCACGACTAGCACTGACGTTTTTATCTCGAGCATCCCCTCCAGAGGCTTGGTTTTGTCCTGGTCACAGAGAACATTTTCTGCAGGTCCTACATGGTGAAACCTTTGGAGCTGTAAGTTTTTAAACATAAATGTCTGGGGGGAGGGGGTTTCTGCCAAGGGCTGTACTTGTAATAAGTTGGAAACTTAAAAATAAACATTATGTACTTGTGTTTGTAAAGCCGGTGTGTGGCGAGTCCTTTGTGGGCACCCTGTGTGTGGGGGGGACTGGCAGGGATGCCTCCCCTCTGCCTTCCCCTAAGCCCCCACCAGGTGTGATGCCTCTTGCCTTCCAGAGGGAAAGTGGAGCCACAGAGCAAGGGGTGGAGGGGCCAGCAAGGCTGAGCCAGGTCAGCTCTGAGCTCTGAAGCACCATCTGCCAGTGCCCCTGCTTGGCTTTGGTTGTAGTAGCCCCTGGGCTTGCGTCTTGGCCCCTTTATTGCAGCCAGGTTGGGCCATGTCCCCCGTGCAGGGCTGTGACTGCCCTGCGCCCTGAGCTGTGCCAGGCAGAACTAATGTGCTGCGTGCTCTGAGCTGACCCCCTCTGTCCTCCTCAGAGGAGAGGGATGGAGCTGTCCCCCTCCTGCCGCTGCACCAGAATGCGGGAGCTGGCACCCCCCTTTGGTCCCTTGTCTCCTGCAAGCTGCCAGGTGACACTTATCCTGCTACAGCATGCAGGGTGGCACCGGGTTGCTGTTCTGGAGGGAGTGCACGCAAGTGATGGAGCAGTTGAAGAGTCTCACCCTGGCATTGCCAGAGGGATGTAACAGGGATGCTTCCCCTCTTCTGTTCTGCGACCTGCAGCGCTGGGGTCTGTGGCTCAGAGCCAGGCTGTGTCCAAAGGGACAGCTCCAGCTGCTGTCCCAGTCTCCTGCAGTGAGCTTCCAAGGCAGCATGGCCCAGGGAGGCAACAAACCCAAGCTGATGTAGCCCCTGTCAGCTGTGACACCAGTGTTCTGCCTGCTTTTCTGCCAGTGCTGTACCTCAAGGGAGTGATGGGTTCCTGGGTGTCTTCAGGGAGCGCTGCAGCCAGGACAGAGGAAATTGCTGCCCTGGGGGTGGGTTGGAGTGTCGAAGGCTCTCAGTGATGGACAGGCCTCATCCATCCTGCACAAGAGGTTTTGTTTTGCTGGGCACGCATGAAGACAGGGGCGAACCAGTGTGACTCCAGCTGGGACGTTTCCAGGCCTTGGCATGGAGACCTCTCACCAGCGTCTGCTCTGAGACCTTTTCAGAGACTTGCTTTTTATAGCAGCCCCTGCATGGCACGAGTGTCCTGTGCGGGGCCATAAATAGCTGTGCCCATCCCGGCAGCCGTGGCCCTGCGGCCAGGGGACACTTGCCAATCCTGTTCCCCACCGCCTCACCGGGGCTGGCCTGTGCCAAACCCCAGGGTCACCGTGTTTTCAGTGATCAGGCCTCAGGAGAAGGCCATGGGGTGCAGTGGGTGAGGAGCCTGGAGCTTGGCTTCCTCGTGGCTTCCTCTCAAGTATTAACCAGTTAAGACTCTCTAACTCGGGGTTTTTAGCCTGTTCCCAGAGCACAGCAACGTCCCTTCCAATACTCCAAACCCCAAGGGAACATCCTGCCTTGCTGGGGATAATGGCCACAGCTCAGCAGGTGCTGTGGGGGCACCCAGCTTCACTGTTCCATGCTGCTTTTCCCTGTGAGGGTGCTGAGGCCCTGGCACAGGGTGCCCAGAGAAGCTGTGGCTGCCCTGTGTCTGGCAGTGTTCAAGGCCAGGCTGGACACAGGGGCTTGGAGCACTGCTCCAGTGGAAGGTGTCCCTGCCCGCGGGAGGGGTTGGAACTGGAGGAGCTTTAAGGTCCCTTCAACCGAACCCATTCTGCAAGTCCATGATCCTATGCTTGGCTGCACCAGGCCCTTGGGGTGTCCTGTGCCCGCTCTCACCCAGCAGCAGCCCCAGCTCAGCCCCTCCTGCTGGCACTGGGGCTGGCAGCCATGGCAGCAGTGCCTGATCCAGGGGTGCTGAGCCCTGCTGCAGCAGCCCCCACCCTGCCAGCACCGGGTGTTTGGCTGCCTTTGGGTCTTGTCCAAGTAGGATGAAGAGGGGATGCAGAGATGATGGTGGGGACTATGGGGGAAGGCTGAGCCTCTCCAGGACAGGGCTGAAAGCGGCTCTGACAAGGGGCAGCTTCTGCCCCAACACAGAGCCCTTCCAAAGGGCAGCCCTGCTTTGGGGCAGGCTCTGTGGGACAGCTCTGTCTCCCCAGTGGGGCTGGCCATGCCCAGCACCTTGTTGGCTGCATCCAGAGCTGGCTGGGCTGTGGGGCAGATAGTGGGTGGTGATTGGGCACCAGCAGCCCCCACTGCTGCTGCTAATGGGGGTCTGTTACTGGGGTGGGCCCTCAGGAGGCAGCCGGTTACTTGGCAAGTGCCAGGGTGCTCAAGAGCAACTTGCCCCTGCCAGGACACCCGCACACCCCGGGGCCATCACTGAGCCAAAGGTGCCACAAGCTCAGAGCTCGGAGCTATGGGGCTGCCTGCACACAGCCTGGGGCAGCGGGTCCAGCACACAGGATGTGCCCTGCACAGGGACAAGACCCCGCAACCCCTCCCCAGGCTCCCCCACCCTGCGCCGTGCCCGGCTGCCCGCGCTGGACTTTGGAGCCTGTCCTGCAGCCAGTATTGACTCTCCTGCCCCGGGTCATGGCCCTTGTAGCTGCCCAACCCAGCGCCCCTGCGTGCAGCCGGGGCAGCCCATGAGGCTGCAGCCCCCCAGCAGCAGGGGTCCCTGCCCTACCTGAAAGAGGCTGGCTGCCCCCAGCCCACCCAAGGGCATGTCTGCCCCCAGCACCCCAAATTGGGTGTGAGCCCCTTGGTGTGCTCCCCAGCACCGCAAAGGCAGTGGGGGCTCCCGGGGGAGGTGAAGGCTTTTCTCACACCAGTTGCTCGACTTCTCCCACTGTCCCTCACCCCGGGTGGGGGGGTCAGATGAAGGCGCTTCACCCCATCAGTCACGGTAGAACAAAGCCCCTGCTGCAGCACAGCAGCAGAAGAGGGGCCACCAAACCCAATCCCTGCTCGCGGGGAGGGGGCGTCTCGCACCAGGCCCTTGGGGTGTCCTGTGCCCGCTCTCACCCAGCGGCAGCCCCAGCTCAGCCCCTCCTGCTGGCACTGGGGCTGGCAGCCATGGCAGCCGGCCCTGACATGGGGCTCTGAGCTACAAGGGCTCTGCTGGGGCAAGCACCAGGGGCTGTTGGTGCTAAGTTGGGTGCTGGACAGGGGCTCCCTTGCTGGGTTGCTGCTCCCTGGGCAAAATCCAGTGGCCCCATAGACCCTTCTTAGGGCCCAGCACTGCTGCCACCTGCACACTGGCTAATTAACAGGCAATTTGATGATGGCCAAGTCTGAGCATCACCAGGGCAGCCTGTGTCCCTGCTACAGCTCCCTGCCAGGCCACAGGTCTGACAGCGTTCATGCCCCTGCCCGCAGCCCCTTACTCACTATGGGGCCAGAGCAGAGCCCATCTCTATCCCTTGGCACTGGGGCAAACCATCAGCTGAGACCCTGCTGCCCACCTCTCAGCCCGACTCCCCCGGCAACACCAGCTGAGGCTTGAATTTCCCTCCGGACAATGGGGAAGGCAAGCAGGGTTTGTAACCAGAGCAGGGGATAAATAAAGCTACCCATAAGTTTCCATTACCCGCACCTCGGGCTTCTGCGTGGGACATCAAAGCTCCTCTCCACGCCAATGGTCCTGTGCCCCCAGCCCATCATCCAGCTCCTGATGTGCCATGCCCGGCATGCTGAGCCCCCCTTGCTTGGCACTAAGGCCCGGCAGCCGATGGCACTGACACGAATCACCTACGGAGCAGCAGTGTGGAAAAGATGATTCATGAGCGTGACAGCACAGGAAACCCTCCTCCTCCTCGCTGGAGGCAGGCAGCTGGCGCCACAACCGCCACGCCACGGGGGGGGGGGGGGAATGGACGTAGGTTGCCTACAGCACCACATTCCCGCTAGCACAGCACCACAGCACACACCTCCTGCCGCTGGCACGAGAGCTCCCTGCCCCGCATGCTCCCCCACGGGGACCGCTGGGCTGGGGCATCCCATGGGGCTGCTCCGGGCCCCCTCGAATTCCTCCGAACAGCAGCAGGCTCAGTTGAAATAACACATCCAGGGTTTATTGTTTTTTCCATTCCTCGCAGCTAATGATTAAAAAAAAATCTAAAATAAATTACAGAATTAAATAAACACAGGCTGGATTATTCCCTCCCTGCCCCGTCCCCGCTGCCCCCCCAAAGAAAGCGTTAGAAGAGTCACTGGATTTGGCAACAGCAACAACAACAATCAATCTCTAGGAAAAAGCAGCTCCTTGTCAGGTCGAGGGGTGCCGGGGGTCCCGTGAGCCTTGCCCCAAACCAGTGTGTCCCCTGCGCCACCAGCCCGCCTCGGCTTCCCCTCGCCCCTTACCCGTGAGGCCGCTTTCCCCGCCGTGCCATCAAGGGGCGGGAGCAGCCCCTGCTCTAGACATGCGTCGGGTTGTCCAGGTACGGGTCCGTCTTGGTCATGTGCAGCATGACCGTGGGGGCTTTGTAGTGGCAGTGCCCCCCACCGCAGCTCACCCCGCTGCAGGGCTTGCCCCGCGTCCTCACGCCCAGCTTCCTGTTGCACAGGCTCTGCCAGGTCTGCAGCGTCTTGGAGCTCCACACCCACACCCCGCTGGTGATGCCCACCACCAGCGACATGAAAATCTTTAGCATGAAGACGGCCACGGTGGGCACTGAGGCCTCCAAGGAGCAGTTGGCGGCGCGGCGGCCGGGGAGGTGCAGGCAGCTGCGCTCCAGGGCCCTGAGGTTCCAGTAATCCATGTTCAGCCGTTCATAGAAGTAGCAGATGATGACGCAGGTGGCTGGGACAGTGTAGAGAATGGAGAAGACCCCAATCTTCACCATTAGCTTCTCCAGCTTCTCCGTGTTGGTGCCGCCCGTCTTCATGATCTTCCTGATGTGGAAGAGGGCGACGAAGCCGGTGAGGATGAAAGAGGTGCCGATGACCAGGTAGCAGGAAAGGGGGATGAGGACAAAGCCGGTCAGGGCGCTGACGTCCATGCTCCCCACGTAGCACAGCCCCGTGAGCTCGTCCCCTGCCACCTTCCGCATGGTGAGGATGATGATGGTCTTCATGGCTGGGATGCCCCAGGCAGCCATGTGGAAGTAGCTGCTGTGGGCCTCTATGGCCTCATGTCCCCACTTCTTCCCAGCAGCCAGGAACCAGGTGAGGGTGAGGATGACCCACCAGAGCGAGCTGGCCATACCGAAGTAGTAGAGGATGAGGAAGACGATGGTGCAGCCCGTGCTTTCCAGCCCCTCCTGGATGATATAGAGCTCACCATTCTCCCGGTCGCAGGCGATGTTCTCGGCCCCTGCCACTGAGCGGATGATGAAGGCCACAGAGTAGACGTTGTAGCACATGGAGAGGAAGATGATGGGCCTCTCGGGGTACTGGAAACGGTGGGGGTCAAGCAGGAAGGTGAGGACGGTGAAGGCAGTGGAGACAAAGCAGAGGGTGGACCAGATGGCCATCCAGATGAAGGCGAAGTCCTTGTCCTCCCGAGACCAGTAGACGTCCACCCCAGGGGAGCACCGGGGCGCGCAGGAGAGGCTCTTCTCCACATACTGGAACTTCTCAGGGTTGTCACAGGCCCCCAGACCATTGGGGCCTCGTCCCTCGGCAGTGCCCGGTGGCCATGGCCGGGGTGCCACGGGCAGCATGCCCTGGCCCTTGTGGGGCTCGGCGGCTGAGGCATTCTCGGGGGCCTCCATGCAGAGGGCATTGGGGTCGTTCTTGGTAGGCAGCTTGCCACAGTCAAGTGACTCGGGCCAGCCGAAATTGAACTGCTCCATGATGGGGACGCACTTGTGCCGGGCCTGCTCGCACATGGGGCGGCAGGCGGGGATGCTGGCGCTCACCTGGTCCGTGCACATGGGTGCGTAGAGCGAGCAGAGGAAGAAGCGCAGATGGACGTGGCAGCCGTACTCCACCAGCGGCGCGAACTCGTGCAGCTTCAGGGCGGCCTCGCGCTGGCTGTCGTGGCCCAGCAGGTTGGGCATGCGGGTCAGGTTGTACCCGATGCCGCGGCACATGGGGATGTCCACGGGCTGGCACCGCGCCGCCCGGCCCCGAGGCCCCTCCAGCCCCGGCAGCTCCAGCCCGCGCCCCGCCGCCGCCAGCTGCCACAGCACGGACAGGGCCAGCCGCAGCCGCAGAGCCGCCATCGCCCGGCCCCGGCCCCGGCCCCGGCTACAGCACCTCCATCGCCCGGCCCCACCGGCCCCGCGGCCCCGGGACGGCCGCGCGCTGCTGCCGCTGCTCCCGCCGCTGCTCCGGCTCCTGCTGCTGCTGCGGCGGCGGCGCCGCGCCGGGGCGGCCCCCCCCGACCGCGGCCCCGGCCCCGGCCCCGCGCGCCATGCGGCGGCCCCGCCGAGAGCCCCGCGAGCCCCGGCAGCGTCCGCGGGCAGGGACCGCACCGCCCCGCACCGCCCCGCACCGCCCCGCACCGTCCGCACCGCCCCTCGGCGGGGACGCGCCCCCGGGGCGGGGACAGGGACGGGCGCGCCTCTATGGGGAGGGACGGGGTGGGGTCCGCGCGGAAGCGGGACCGCGCCAGGACCTGCGCCGGGACCCGCGTAAGGGCCCGCGCCAGGATTGGGACCGGGACCTGCGCAGCAGCGCGCACCGGGGCCCGCAGCTGTCCCGAGAACTGGGACCCGTACCGGGGCTGGTCCCGGGACCCTCAGCCACACCGTCACCCACACCCCTTGCAGGGGCTGTATCCCCCCAGCCGCGGCGCATCCACGGGTGAACACCCCAGCACTGTCCTCTCGGGGTCACCTCTCCCCACCCGCATCTTCTCCCCCTTCCCCACTGCTGGATGGGCGCAGATCCTCCGGCCCACATCACACGCGCACATGGGTGCCCGGTGCCCATGGACTGGGGGCAGGAATGCCACTGGGCACTCTTGTGAGCCGGACTGGAGGCACAAGTCAGCCTGGCTCAGCTGGGGCTGCCGTCCCCCAGAATCCAGTGTCCCACCCGGTCTCGCTGGGAGCTGGGGGAGGCTGGCAGGAGCCATGAGCGCTTGGGCCAGCTCTAAAGCCATGGATGTGACACCAACACAGGATGCCACCAGCTGCCTCCCATGTCCAGGAGCTGAGGACCATCCATTTGGCTTTCATGTGCCAGGGCACGGTGCTCCGTGACAGCCCAGCACCCACATGTGAGGATGGGGCAGCTCAGCCGCGCCGGGGCAGTGCGGGTGCTGTGTCGGGTGCTGGCTGTGCTGGCGGTGGTGTGGGCACAGGCTGGCGCCTGTGGGTCCGGGTGCCGCGCCATTCCCAGGCATTCCCCGCAGCACTGCAATTCCTTTAGTAACAACATAACAACCTGTCAACGCGGCTCCTAATCGCCAGCCACACGCTGACACCCCGCCATGCGTTATTCAAACATCCCTGATCCAGTGCTATAAGGAAATTCCATGGGAGCCACTTATCGGTTGTTCTAACCGTATGGGAGATAAGCTGTCGCCACGGACTTTCCCTCTAGCACAGGGCGACTGTTCACCCGGCTCTGGGGCCCTGGGAAAAGGGTTATTTGGGGGCATTTGGGATGATGGATGGGGCTTTGTCCCCTTGGCCACCAGCTCCAGGGGGGCTCCCAGGAAGCACCATCCCATGTGCTCCATCCCATGATGGAGCAGCAGCCGGCATCAAGGGACTTCGCGCCACAGCTGAGGCCGTGCTCCTCCTCTCATGCTCTCAGAAATGGGTGGGTTTGGGGTATTTTGTGCTGCAGTCCATCTTTGGGGGCAAGATTGTCAACCCCAGAGGAGCTGGCAGCACCCCTGCAGGGTCCCTCATCCCACCCACTCCCCAGCCCCAGGATTCACATCCTGCCTGGTGTAGGGGACCCAACAGTGTCACTGCCACTGCTCCGGGGCACCCTAAAGCCCAGCTCCTGCCACCGAGGATTCCATTTAGGAAGCGATTTGCTATGGAAACTTGGACTCATCACCTGGAGACACCCAAAGGCCTCTGGACCCAGCTCAGGCAGAAGCTGGATGGGACCCCAGGGTGCCAGTCCCACCATCCCCACTCCCCCCTGAGGGTGCTCTTTTACCTCCTGGCCCCGCTGCCCGGGTGGCAAAGGGTTAATGGGGGAAAGGGGGCCAAAGGCACAAACAAATGTCTTTTAATTTAATTTTGCTTTAATATGTAAAACTGTTGCTCTTGGCAGGAGGTGCTGCAGCCCAGCCAAGAGCAATACGTGGGGCTTTAGAGTCAAGGGGCTCTTTTCACACAGAAAACCTCACCCCAGGGGCCCTCCTCCCTCACCCCAACACCCTCCTTGGGTGCTCCATGGGATGCCCAAGCCCTGCCCAAGCCTTCAGGGACCAGCATGGGGACAGCAAAGGACCCTTCCCAGAGCTTCTTCCCACGCGTGGTGGTGGGCAGCGGTAGCAGGGGCTGCCACCAGCGCCGGCTGAATTCGCCCTTTCCTTGCCCAGGGGCGTTCGCCTGCCCACCCGTGCCCACACACCAGGGGCGCACCAGCCGGGGAGGGCACAGCACCACAGCCCCGGGCTGCGAGGGACGCAGCCGCGCACAGAAGCCGAGATCTCCAGCAGGTCTGGAAGCCTCGCAGTGAAAACAAGAACACCAGGTAGAGCAACACAGCAGATTTACGGCCTTGGAAGTGGCCCTGGGCTGGGAATCCAATATCAATAGCTGGAAGAAAGGGCTCACAGAGGCTGCACAGAAATCCTGCCCGGGAAGCAGCCAGGCCGGCGGAGCGGGGCCGTATCGCAGGAGCCCGGGAGCCTGTGGTTCCTGGCAGCAGCTTTGCCCCATTTCCTTTCTTCCCATCAACAGCCCTTGCAAACCTCAGCGAAGAGCCTCGGTGAGGGGAGCAGGAAAGAGAGCAGGAAGGGACACGGGTGGAGAAAAGTCCCCCTCTGCCAACCCAGGGTACAAAGAGTCTGCAGCAGTGCCCGTCCTGCCCGGCCACGGAGGGGTGTTCCCGGGGTTTGGGAGATCCCCCTCAGCACCGGTGAAGGGCACAGCACCAGTGGGAGCTGGGAAGGTGATGGAGGTGGGGAGAGGGTGGTGGAGGCAGGGAGGGAGCAGTGAGGCAGAGGAGGAGGTGACAGAGCTGTGGAGGAGGCGATGGAGCCAAGGGAGTGGGAAATGGAGCTGGCAAGCAAGTGATAGAGGTGGGGAGGAGGTGATGGAGCTGGGGAGAGAGCACTAGAGGTGGAGAGAGGGCAATAGGGCAGGGGATAAGGTGATGGATTTGGGGAGCGGGTGATGGGTTCCGAGAGGGGGTGATGGAGCTGTGGAGGGGGCCTTGGGTGCTATTAGCTGCACCTTGGCTGCGGCAGGCAGGACCTGCTCTGGGGTGCTGAGGGCCCCACTATCCTACCCTTGGCCCATCCCTGTGGTGGTCCCAGATTGCCCCCGGAGCAGGTGTAGGCAGGGGCTGGGGCAGGGAGGGAAAACCCAAACAGCGAGGGCAGGCCATGGGCCATACCCAGGGACCGTGCACTCCCTGCCAGCCCACAGGGAGGGCGATGGCACAGCCATGCAGCGATCCTGGGGGATGGTTTTCCCTTCCTGAAGAATTTCACAGGAATAGCTGGTGCGAAAGGCCAGTGGCTTCCATTTCAAAGGGATGCCACTGCTGGGGCCGGATAGGCTGAGAGCAGGTGGAGGGGTCTGTCCTGGGACCACCCCATGCCCGGGCACCCGGGGGGCTGCAGGCTGGCACTGCTCTGCCTGTGGAGGCAGCTGCCCTGGGGACACCCCCCTGTGTCACTGCAGGAGCCAACCTCCAGCCTGAACCCTTCCTACCCCCAGGCATGGTCCTGTGCGATGCAGATGCACACACGTGTGTGCCAGCCCCATGGCGCAAGGGATGATCTGCGCCCCACAGCCCCTGTGAGTGACCTG
Organism: Myiopsitta monachus; assembly: GCA_017639245.1. NCBI lineage: Eukaryota > Metazoa > Chordata > Aves > Psittaciformes > Psittacidae > Myiopsitta > Myiopsitta monachus. Next base: position 11,778,765 of record CM029932.1, read on the forward strand.
CCAGAGTCCCCGCCATGGGCAGGAGGCAGCAGGGTGGAAAGATAAGGATCCCAGGGGACAGACCCTAAACAAATGGGTGGGAGGAGATGGGTGAACATGGGGCATGAATGCTGCCCAGCCCCAGCCGGTGCCAACGGAAGGGAAAGACCTCGTCCCTTCCCTAATGCTGGCACTAATTACATCAGTGAGACCCTCAGTGAAGGGGGAATTACCAGCCCCATTCTCTGTACATCCAAGCTGCAGTGACTGTGGTGGCTTCACAGGACCCTGCAGCTTATGCCACCAGACAGGCAACCCACTCCTGGAAAGGCACCGTGGGCATGGGCAGTGGTAGTGCAAAGCATGGAGCACCCAGCACCCCAGGCCCGTGTCCTGGAAGGCCCCACTGGCTCCCAGCTGGGTGCTGATACCCTGGCACTTGCTGCTGAGCCACTTGGACACTGGCACGTATCTCCTGAAGGACAGGACTGTCCTCCTCTCACACCACTGCTCCTGGTGTCCCGGTTGGAACGCTCCCAAGCCATGCCAAAGGCTCTGCAGGGTTCCTGAGGGGCCGCAGACCCCCCACGCTGTCCTCCCATCCAGGCTGGGGCCCTATCCAGTCCACCCATCCTGGGGAAGGAAAGCTCTTCCCAAAGCCCCCGGTGCCCCTCGTTAACACCGCTGCTGACCCGGCTGTCCTGGCACAACCTGCCCAGGCAGCAGCTCCCGGGCCCTGCCCGCACTGCGGGGCCTGCAGAGACATTCCCAAGGGAGCCGGGAGGTTTTCACCCCTTTCCCTTGTGCGTGGTATGTTGGTACCCGCAGGAGCCATGGGAGCCATTGCCTGTGTCACCTTCCCTGCCTGAACGGGCCGCTGGGCAGCTGTGGGTAGTGGAAGGTCCTGGAGCCACAGGGGGGATATGCTGCACTCAACACCCACCTCCTCCACCACCCCATTGTCACCCAGCCACCCCAGAGCAGGGGCAGGCAGCTGCAGGCAGCAGGCAGGGTCCCCAGGCCCCTGGTCACCTCTTAGCCTTGAGTCCCCTGTGTGTGTGTGCAATGACAGCCCCAGCTGGAGCAGGAGGGCAGTGGGGGTCCCGAGGTACCTGTCACTCAGAGCACAGTGGGAAGCTGGCCAGCAAGGGGCAGGGGGGGACTTTGGGCAGTTCCCCACCGCCTCCCCTCCAGTGTCTGAGCTGTCAGTGAGGCTGGCAGCACAGCTGGCAGCAGGACAGGCTGCTTACAGCATTCCTCGGGGCTGCAATGCATGGCCCTGGCCACGGCAAACCCTCTCCCACCAAAGGAGAAGCTGAACTGAACCATGCCCTGCTCCCAGCCACATCACTCACCCATACAGCCCCCCGGGGAAGTTCAGGACCCACGCGAGCTTTGGCAGCAGGCATTCACTCTGAACCCTACTGATGGCAGTTTAGAGCAGCTTCCTGATGGAGGTAGGTGAAGGGCCAGAGCTGCCTTCCCAGCTGGCTCAGCCCTGGGAAGAGCAGGTCTGTATGACCTGCTGGTCATGGGGCATGACTGGGCCATGGGGCAACCGTCTGCCCCCCAGCTGACCTGCAGTGCCCAGCCCTGTTTCCTGGCAGACAAGGATGGGCAGAGGAGGCACCTTGGGCTGGGAGAAGCCATGTGGGGCTCCCTGATGATGTCCAGAGCCATCCGAGGAGCCCTTTCATCCCCGGCCCTGCTTGCCCCCTAAGTGAAGCTTCTTCCCCAGGATGCCCCATCCCATCAAGCCGCCGCTGCCAGCCCCGACTCCGGTGCAGGCACAGACACACACAGCCCTTTCTTCGCCCCTCGGCCCCACGTGTGGCTGGGTGCTGGCAGGCAGGGCTGTGCCGCACAATGAGCCTCCTTGTTCGCCCCAGCCCAGGGCTGGCTTGCATGGAATGGCAGGGAATCGCCTCCGTTTCCTGGTGGAGTTTTATTACATTCACCGTATAAATAAATAAATATGATCCAGAGGAGAAGAGGAGAACGACGGGGCAGCCTGAAGCCAGGCAGGACATGGGCTGGGGCTCAGCCCCGCAGCACCAGGGGATGGGGCCCCATGGCAGCTGAGCCCCAGGGGATGTCCATGCTCTCCAGGTCTGTGCCAATTCCTTGTGTCTCCCCAAGGAGAAGCTGAAATCCCAGCAAATGCAATCCAGGAGGCAGCTTTGCAGACCTGGGGTGCTGCAAGTGCTCAGCAAGGGGCTTGATGTGCCAGGCAGGGACCCTGGCCACTTGCACTGCTTTTGGGCTGGAAGAGAGTCATCTCATAGAAAAATGGAATCATGGGATCCCAGACTGGTTTGGGTTGAAGGGACCTTAAAGCTCATCCAGATCCAACCCCTGCCGCAGGCAGGGATACCTTCCACTAGACTGGGTTACTCCAAGCCCCTGTGTCCAAGCTGGCCTTGAACACTGCCAGGGAATGGGGCAGCCTCAGCTTCTCTGGGCACCCTGTGCCAGCGCCTCAGCACCCTCACAGGGAAGAGCTTCTGCCTAAGAGATCATCTCAGTCTCCCCAGAATGCAGCAGAGGGGCAGAATCTCCTCCCTTGACTGCTGCTCATGCTCTGGGGGTGCAACCCAGCACACGGGGGGGGTTCTGGGCTGCAGCGCACACTGACAGGTCACGTAATTTGGGAAGCATTGGAGAATCCTCAAGCCCTGCCCCCCAAAGCCGGAGCTGCACATGCCCATTGCCTAACACAAAGCTCCAGGAAGCTTCTGCATCCCCATCTTGCTCTTGTGCACAGCTCACACATTGCTCTGACACCTCTGAATGTGCCATAGGACAAGCACATCTGCACCAGTTCAACCTGTGTCAAACCAAATATCTCCCATGCAACCCCAACAGATGTCACCTGGCATCCTCCCTTGGGTGCCCCATGGCATGGGTGGTCTTTTGCCAGCCCCACTTGTTGGCAATGCCATCAGTGCTGTGGTTGAAGCCCACCTTGTGCTTGCTGGGAGCTCCAGCACCGCTGCAGTAGCTGGATGCAGACGCATCCTCCAAGCCCCACAAACTCATCAGGGTGGTCTGGGAGGCAGTTTGGCACTTGCAGTGCTTTTGGGTTGTGTTGGTTTCAGCTCCTCCAGCAAAGCTCAGTAGCGAGCAGGCTGGAGCAGCCCAGACCTGGCTCCCATGTTTGCAGCCCCTGGAACACACCTGCGACCTCACTGTCTTCATCCCTGCTACTGGACAGAATTCATCAGTGCTGGGAAACACCGCTGCTGAATTTCTTCTTTTCTTCCCAGGCCCCAAATGAGTCCATGTTCAGGTCACTGCCCTCTTTCTGATGGTTCTTACCCAAGGCTGGGTCGCTTCTTCCTCTTCACAAAACATCTGGAACCAGCATCCTTCTTCCTTAACTGATTCCTCCTTGAGTACTTCTCTCATCTTCTCTCTCCATGTGGAGCGTGCTACGACACCATCATCTCTAACCTGGCCAGAGGAGCAGCTCCAGATGGATGTTCTTCAGCTGTGTCTCTAATCTGCTTAGCAGGGTGCTACTGTTGTGCAACAATTTCCATCACAGCCTCCACTTGGGCCTCTCTGGAGAAGAGCTACAGTGGATGAGCTGCTGTAATAAGGACCTGAATTACTCCACTGCCTTATTTCTCCAACAGACAGATGCTGATGTCCCAGTGGAGCCGGCTTGAGGCACATGGAATTTTGATGGCTTCAGGGGAACAGGGATCCTGGGGCTGTGCATCCCACTAGGGAAGGACTTTGCAACGGGAGTGGCACCAGCTTCACCCTATTTCTAGCTTAAAAACATCCTAGTATGCAAACATTCATGAAAATACTCCAGAATGCAAAGTTGAACCCAAACCTTAAGCCCAAGCAGTGCACGGCGGATGGGCCATCTGCCTCCTTCCCTTTTCACAAGATGGGGCAGTGCTGCCTTAGGTCCATCATCGTCATCATGCCATCAAGAGCTCAACCTGGAATGGAAACCCTCAGGTATGTCAAACCAAAATACAATTTACCGTTAACTTACTAATCCTGTTCTCCTCTGGGGAAAAGAACCACAAAACCCCTGTATTTATTCAGCAGAACTCAGCACTTCTGGGTTTGCCAATGATGCCTAAATATAGTTTATGAGAAATAAATAATCTTTCAGGATTTCTGCTCCCTCTGCCTCTCCAAACACCTTTCCTTAAAGGTCAGGGGACTGCAGCAAACACTCTCCCCCCAGTGGCAGACCCTGATGTGTGGGCATCAGTCCCGAGCTAAGGAAAGGTGCTTTCTGGATGTGTCACCACGCTTGTGAGGGGGTCACCCACCCCTTGGTCTCCTCCAGCAGTGCCGGGGGGGGGGGCTGCAGGACTGCGCTCCATCCCTGGCCCCGGCCCCAGCCCCCCTCCTGACCCAGCAAATGGCACGAACCCCCGGGGCATGTGCCAGATCACTGGAGGACATGGGGAAGGGTGAGGGCTGTTATCAGGAAGGTCAATATCTGGAGATAACATCTCCTCTCAGACGGGTGCCAGACCATGGGTCCCAGCTCCCTGGGTGCTGGTGGATCTCCCCAAGACACCATGAAATGCTTCTGCTGGACACAGGAACGGCAGGACAGCTGATGCCCAGCTGGAACCCCAGCTCTGTGGGAGGAAGAGATGGAGGTGGCTCTGGGGGTGGGACATGAGACAAGAGGAAAGAATGAAAGGGTTCAAGAGAAAGCGGTCCCTCAAGTTGCTGAAAGAGGAAAGACTCCTCTTGGCAAGAGGAGTCCATCTAAGCATCTGCAGAGGATGAAAAGTGAACTCAGTCTTCCTTTGATGTTTTACCTGCCTGTTCTTGCTCTCTGCCTTGCCCTGGGGGTACCCCTGAGTTATCTTTTCCCCCTCTCTGTCCCTCATCATTTTGCCCTGTCCAGTGGGCAGGCAGAGCCCGCAGGTACTGTCAGCTCTCCCAGCTTCCAGACACCAGGACTGCAAACCAAACATGCCTCCGGCAGAGATGGGCCCGAGAAAATGCCCCATCCCACCGCGCTGCTGCGTTGGCCGCAAGTCACCCCAAGCAGCACCGGGGGCAGAGCCCAGCTGCCCTCTCAGGTGGGTTCAAGCCACTCTGCGCGCAGCTCAGGGCTCCTCTTCAAGTCAGGTTTGCTGCAACCCCCCAGAAGCAGCAATGAGCTGACCAAGCAGCAGTTGTGGACGCCTGCGTGACAAGAGGGGTGCCTCGGGTGGCCACGGGTGCTGCCTCAGCTGGTCCCTGCTGAGATCCACGGCAGGGAGCTGCAGCATGGCAGCAAACTGGAGCCCATCCCCAGCACTCTCTGGCCTGACAAGTCCCCGGCACCCTCTGAGCATCTCCTGCCTGCATGAGCCCCGCAGGGCTGCCTGCCCATCCTGTGGGAGCCAGGAAGGCAAGGCAGCACCCTGCCTTCCACCAAACCCCTTTCCCAACCCACCCTAGCAGGGGACACTGCCCGCAGCCTCAGGGTTTGGTGGAACCACATCCATCCCCCCAACACTACCCAGAGGAGCAGTCTGCCTTGGCAGGTGTGTAAGGTCCAAACACCCAGGCAAAGCAGACCTTTCTCCACCAGGCCACTCTCCTTCCCTCTGCCCTCTTTCCCCTCCCGGCCGCTGCATTTTCCACCTTCTCTGCAAACTCTCCTGCACAGGAAAATGTGAGGCCATGGAAAACCAAGCCAGTCCCTGGCAGCGGAGCCACTGCTCAGCCCCTCTGTCTGCAGACCCCCGCTCCTGGCATCTCCAGTGCCCCACCCCAGCAGGCTGCCTGCCCCCCCGGCAGGACCCAGAGTCCCCCAAGCTGCAGAGCCAGTTTTGGGGCTCGCTGTGGGTTTCACGGAGCAGCCAGAGCTCCAAGAGTGAGAACACCCAGGACAAAGGTGTGGTGCTGCTGAGGAAGCCCCGGTGGTTTCCTCACCCACCCTTCCCTGGGCTGCTCCAAGCCTAGGTTTTACAGGTGTACACTGGCTCCTGCCTTCCTCACCTTCATGGCCAGGACTGGCCTCACCAGCATGCAGCATCTCTGCTGCTTACAAAGCCATGGAAGTACCAGCATCTGTGGCAGCAGAGCTGGGATTTGCCTTTACCCCACTGTGCTGGGCAGCACACCCAGCACTTCCCATTCCTCAGCAGGGTCAAGGACCAAACCACAGCTTTCAGTCCCATTTTAAAACACATTTGGAGTCTCTTTTTGCCCACATCCCTCCACAACCTTCTCTATTACCTTCTCTGGACCCTCTGTCTTCCAGACATGGTTCTTGTCTGGCTTTATGCAGGAGGATGCTCCTTACTGGGGCAGAGGCAGGGGAGACACTGAGGTACACCTGACACGAGGTGTGCATGGGGAGCAGAGCACAGACAGCAAGACCTCAGAAAAACAGCTCAAGTCTGATTTACCTTTTTCCCAAAAGCTGGAAAAAGAAGTTCAGGAGCATCAGAGAGCTCCCACTTCCCTGCCTGTGCCCAGAGAGCAAGGGAACCCCCCTCTGTGGTAGGGAACAGACCCCCAGGCACTTGGGGGGCCAGGCTGGTGGCTGCTGCACAGACTGTCAATGGCCAAGGTGTGAGCTCCCCACTGCCCAAAGCAGTCTCCCCTACTGCCATCCCCCTCCTTCCCAGGTAAGGACAAGTTAACCAGGTCCTTGTTGACTTGGAGCAGCATCTCATGTGGCTCCAACTCCCACAGAGAGGAGATGCAACAGGAGTTTGGAAGAGGCGAGGAATGAGGTTCCAGCTCCATCACCATTTCTGTGGCTTCCCTCTGACCTGCGCAAGCCACAGAGCAGGGACCTGCTCACATCTGCATGGGGACGGCCACCACCCTGGAGGGTGACCAGCAGGCATGTTAAGGGGTGGGGGATGCCCGGCCTTGAACAAGCTGGACTTCTCCCAAGAGCACCTTCAACCATAGGGAGCTCCCTTGACCATGGTCCCTGCTCCAGATGGGGAAGGGGATGCTTGTGTGTGCACTCGGCGGTGGGAACCCTGACAAACAGACATGCGTTTGCTAAAACAACTGCTAATTGTTCCCAGTTAGGGCCAGGTATGGAATACTCATCAGTGAATGGCACCAGCCCTAATGTGTTTCACAGGCTGGTGAGGAATGGTGGCAACGGAACAGGGGGAAGACAAACTGCTGCCGGTGCCTGCCCTGCCGGCTCACTGCTGCCTCACAGCCCTGCACAGCTGCGGCCACACCAAACAGCCTGAGGGAGACCGGATGGAGCAGCCCTGAGGAGAAGGACTTCGGGGCGCTGGGCTATGGGAAGCTCCCCAAGACCCGGCTTCAGCGAGCACTTGAGCCCAGAACCCCCCGTCTGTGCTGGGCTGCAGCCCCAGAGTGAGCAGCAGGTCATGGGCAGGGATCCTGCCCCTCTGGTGCACTCGGGAGACCCCCTTCAGGCCTGATCCAGCTCTGGGGCAACAGCAAGAGAGGGACGTGGAGATGCTGGAGAGAGTCCAGAGGAGGCCATGGAGATGCTGCGAGGGCTGGAGCAGCTCTGCTCTGGAGCCAGGCTGAGAGAGCTGGGCTGGGGCAGCCTGGAGAAGAGAAGGCTCCTGAAGGGGAGACCTTAGAGCAGCTCCAGTGCCTAAAGGGGCTGCAGGAAACCTGGAGAGGGACTTTGGACAAGGGCCTGCAGGGACAGGACAGGGGAATGGCTTTATCCTGCCAGAGGGGAGACTGAGATGAGCTCTTGGGCAGAAGCTCTTCCCTGTGAGGGTGCTGAGGTGCTGGCACAGGGTGCCCAGAGAAGCTGTGCCTGCCCCATCCCTGGCAGTGTTCAAGGCCAGGTTGGACACAGGGGCTTGGAGCAACTGCTCCAGTGGAAGGTGTCCTTGCCCATGGCAGGGGGTGGAACTGGGTGATATTTAAGGTTCTTTCCTTCCTAATGCAAACCAGTCTGGGCTTCTATGGTTCTGTGACTCTCACCTTTCCATTTCCACTGCTGCCTCTGAATGTCAGTGCAGCGGAAACCCCTCAGTGCTGCCAGCCAGGCCGAGCCCAATTGGGCACCGAACGCACTGGCTCCATCGTGCTCCCCTCCCCTGCCCCTCGTTTGTCTTGGCACAGGCCAGCGAATGAAGCTGGTTTAATTGGCAGTTGTGTTTGTGGCCAGGGCGTTATGAAAAGGTTTTCTGTCTCGCTCTGTAAGTTACCCTGAATATGTTTTCACTTTTAATATAATATTCACTTTATTATTAGCTGAAAGAGGCTCTTTTCAGAGAGGGTTTTTTTTCTCCCCTTCTCCCAAAAATACATTGAACAGCCCGTTCATGCAGGGCTGCACTGAGGGCCGGGACTGTCTGCCTGAGGGGAAGTGAGAAACCCAAAGGTAAACAGCATTTACACAGAAATTCCCTTCTTCCCCAGTGTGCCTGCGCTGGCTGTGCCCTCCTGTGCTTGTGGGGACACTTGTCCACAACCCCTGTAGCGGGGTCACTAAGGGGGTTTCCACTCCTTTGGCAGGGGAAAGACTCCCCAGAGGCCATTAGCACCCTGGGGCTGCTGTTTCCAGATGAAGCCCATCCAGCGTTCAGTGGCAAAGGTGTTTCCAGCATCTGCAGGGTTTTGGGAGCTTTTTCTCTATTGGGTGGGTTTTGGGGCACAGGGTGCAGCCAGACCCCCATGTCATCATCTCACTGTGCTGCTGCTGCTGCTGCTCTGGGCTTTGCAAAATCCATCAGGTTTTGTCTCCAGCTTTGGGAAGAACCCTGCAAGCTACCAGAGTAGGAGCAGAAAACTACTCCTGGGGGTGGTACCATGCACAGGACACCCAGGCTGACTGCTTCCCTCTTGCCTAAGCTCCTCCATGGATATCTACAGCCCAGGCAAGCTCTTTCCGGGTTGTTAGACACACGTGGCTGGTTTTTGTAGAATCATGGAATCCCAGACTGGTTTGGGTTGGAAGGGACATTAAAGCTCATCCAGTTTCAATCCCCTGCCATAGGCAGGGACACCTTCCACTCGAGCAGGATGCTCCAAGCCCCTGTGTCCACCCTGGCCTTGAGCACTGCCAGGGATGGGGCAGCCACAGCTTCTCTGGGCACCCTGTGCCAGCTGCCTCAGCACCCTCACAGGGAAGAGCTTCTGCCTAAGAGCTCATCTTCGGCGAGGCACTGGGAAAGCATCCTGTGACATCAGATGATATTTTAATTGAGCAAACACTGGGCTCAGCACAGCAGCTACAAGCTAACAGTTGATAAACCCAGACTGGAAATACAAGACCACTTCTGACCTGTAACCAACATTTGGAACAGTTTCTCCAACGAACACGATGAAGATGTTTGTTAAGCACTTCAATGGGGGGAAGAAGCATTTTAGGCAAAAATAAAATTCCAGTAGCATACTTCTCAAAGGCCAGTGCTTTCTGACAAACCAATCAGCAACCAGGGTTCTCCATACAGATGTCTGGCTGTTTTGCTCAAGGACTTGTATTTCTGGCTTAATGGCAAGTCAAGATCCAAACACATCTTTGCTTTTGCCCAGAGGCAGGAAGTTTGTGTTTCTTCCTTTAGCAAAACAAACAAAACCATCAGAAAAGTCATTTTTTAGCCATTATTTGGTAAAAAGAGATGGAAAGAAGTGCTCCAGCACCGCCTAGTTAACCAAGCCTCTCACATCTCCAGGTCAAACTCAATTAGCCAGCCCGGCTGGGGGGCCGCTCGGGAAGGGCAGTCGCTGCTCCTGCCGTGTGCAGTGCTGGCAGCAGGAGCAGACTTCCTGCGGCTTCCGAAGCCCCTCGCCGTGCCCCCACAAGCCCTCCCCCCAACAAGAGTTTCTACATTTCAGGTAGCAGGCACAACTCCTTCCATGCAGAGCTTTGTCCCTGCAGGGTGGGAGCAGGAGGTTCTGCCTTCACAAGGTCATCGATGGACAGGGATGTGCCAAGTTTCCATGTGCAGGTCCAGCTGCCTATGCTCGCTTAACCCAAGCACCCGACGGCTGTCAGAGGAATGCCAGCACGGCCCACGTCAGAACAGAGGAAGCTCCATGAAAGGCTCAGCTGTCTCCTGCTGGAAAACTCAGCCATTTCCATGTCTTCAGACCCATCTTATCTAACAGCTGGGAAGCGCAATGTTCTCCGCTGCTTGCAGAGAAGAGGCATCAGCTTCCGGTCAAAGGAAGTTAGTTATCAGAACAACTGGTACGAAAAAAGATCAACACCCAGCTACAAAGCCCATCAGAATCCCGGTACCACTCGCTCTCGGCAACGCATTACGAGGGAGGCATTGCCACCTAGTGTCCACCCAGGAACAAGGACTCGACCACACATCCGCCTTCCCGCGCCTGCAGCCCAACGGGACTCATTGCGGGACGGTGTTAACACCCTCCTGAAAAAGAGCAAGGAGGAGCAGATGAGACAAGGCCGCTGGGGACAGGAGCACAGCTGGGAAGCCAACACAGCACCCACGGCAACACAGCTATGGCTGCGGAAGTCCAAGCCCCAGAAGCCAGTCATCGAACAAGCGAGAGCCCAGGCTTCTGCTCTTTTCCCTGCCTTGCTGACCACCTCCACAAAGCACCTCCTTCTCAGGTGCGTACTATTGCCCCAGGCTGTTCACCGGGACAAAGCTTCACAGTGCCTGGTTAAGAGAATTGGTTTCATGTAACTCTCTTTGTTCCCTTCCGAGCATCGGGAAGGCTGCTGGAGTTGCAGGAGGGGGGAGAGTGGGAGGAGAACGGGGTGTGTGGGGGAGCAGATCTGGGAAGTCACAATCCCTGGGTTGTTCTTAGGGGATAGATAAGAAAATCCAAACCCTGCACTCCCTTTAGAGCATCGTTCAGACCGGCAGCACAGCAGGATTTTACCTCCTCTCCAAGACCAGGCCAGTCCTTTCTCCACAAGCACAGGGGACCAGAACAAGGCAGCCAAGCAGCAAGGCCCAGAAGCGTGCCTGCAAGGTGCTGAAATCCAGTGCTCTCCTACCCTCCTCCTCTCACTTCAAACATCCTACTGAGAGGGCGTTTTATCTTAAGACACCATCAATGGGGTGGTAAGGAAGCCAAAAGCCATAAAGGCACCGGCAGAACAAGAACACTGCAGACATTTCTCTCCTGGCAAAGGGCTGCCTCGGATCACACAGTGAGAGCAGGCCACTCTCCCTGCCCAGCAAGTCAACAAGGCAGTGAATGATATTCGAAGACATTCTCCATCCTAGATGAACACAGCAGGATAGACACCATGAAAACATTGTTTCATATTTCTAGGTTCCTCCTCCATGGCTTCTTGCTAGCTTTGTGGTTACCTGCCACTGTCTGTGTCAGAAGCATCCGATTTTGATTTATTGAATCTCAGGCTCCCCATGAAGGTGTATGTTCAGAGAGATACAGGGGAGCACACAGCAGATTTTGCTCCACAAGGAAACAGACATGAAGTTAGAGGAGTCAGCAATATTTGTAGGGGATAAAGCTGGTATTCTTAGGTAATGTGAAATCTAGTATCAACATTCACAGAACATTCAGCTAAAACAAAGAGCGTAACATGTTGTTGCTCAAGAAGAGCGACAAACCAGATGCTATTTCCAAATTCCAGCTCCTTACACTTAGAGACAGACATTAATCACTCTCGCACAATGAACTGGCACAAATCCTGTATTAGTTCTCAGGTTGGTTTATTTTCTCAGAACAATAATAAAGCTTTTAAAGAACAACCTGTATAAACAATGCAAAACTTCATGGCATCATACCCACATTTACAGATTCCCTAAAAGCAACCCAGAATCTGCAAGAGGTAGGATGTCAGAGAAGAGTTTTCTTCCAAGAGAGTGCAGGGGAGAAGCAAGGGAATGCCTTCCTCCCTCCAACATCAGCACTTGTTTCTTCTGGAAACAGCCTCAGAATGTGGCAAACAAAATCAACTTCAGGAGAATCAGGTTGTGTACAAACACAGAATGTCCCCTCCACACTCTCAAAACAAGAGAGTGCTCTCGCCCTTCGTCCAAAACACAGATGAGATGCCGAGATGCCTGTGTGCCCAGAGCTGGGTCTGCCTCCAGTCCAGGAGGCAAGCTGGCAAGGTCCTAGGAAAACAAAACATCAGTGTCCCTCAGGCATCACCTATACATTTTTCACAGTAAATAGTCAGTTGCTTGTTCCCAGCACATGTCCACAGCATCCCTGAAAGAAACACCCAGATTTCTGTGGATTAGCACGAGTGGGTGGAATAGGCACAGTGAAATCCCTATGGAATTCATCAACTTCTTCACAATTGGACTTGGAGGAAATGGAATCTTCAGTGACAAGAACTCAAAACTACCATGTTCACCCTCAGAGAAACCCTGAGAACATGCATCAGGCCACCTTCCTTTCTGCCCAGGGTTATCCATACTGCCCAGCACTTGTACTTTTCTGATCCTATTCTGGGAAAGCCAGTGCCTGGATACTTACACTGCTGTTGGGAGATAGCCCATGTGTCCCTGGAGATTCACCGCTCTCCTCATCTGAGATTCCTACTGCTTCTCATCATATTTACTTGCTCCCCTCTTCCCTCCTTCCTGTTTGTAAGACAGGACCAGCAGGAGGCCCAGTCACATCACTGCAACACTGGCAATGGATCACAACACACTCCCAGCACTTTGTTCTTCATTAGCTCCCCCTGCCCCATCACTATAACTCGAGGTTGGGTCCTTACCAATCTTGGAGCCCTGGCACACACTGAGGTGACAGATTCTGTACCCAGAGAAACCTCTTTGCCTCTCTAGGGTCATGAGAGCTTCACTAGAAGAAAACCAGCATCTAGGCAGGGTATAAGCCAGAGCTGTTCCTAAGCTGTGATTTCCTCTCCACACTCTTAATTTCAAAGGAGAAATTCTCTTGGGTCACTGATCAGAACTTGGATCACTGCCTCACCTTCTACATGGCTACATGGACCTTGCTGCCAAAAGCTCACTGGCTCCTGCAGTGCCTCTCCCAGCCATGCTCTGCTCTGTCCCTCTGCTGCAGACAGACCAGCACCTCCCTCAAAACCAGCTGGAGTTTGTTTCCAAGCGCTAGTCCAACACTGCAAGATCGGCAGTGGAGCTGTGGTGCTGGCACACACAGTGTGGAGTTCTCTCTTGTTCCCAGAGCCATTAAGCACCTGGAATAAAACACACTTGGCACACTTTTTCATGCTGTTTTTTGATGGGGCTGTTAACAAAGTTCATGTTGCTGCTGCAACTGACACCTCAGAGATCCTCCCAGAGGACTGCTGACACAGAGGGTATTTTCCTGATGTGTCAGAGTGCAGACAGGACTGAGGCACTGCAGAACAGTCAGCCCCATCACCCCATTGGCCATAGAATGAAGAGCAGATGGGGAAAAAAATAAAAGAGAAATCAGAAAAATCCTTGGAAGCCTTTCCACTAAACAACCCCTAATCTGTCTCCTACAGAAGTTCTGAGGATCAAAGGATGGTGTGTTCAAAAGGTGCTCTATCTTCTCTCAGCTCAAGAATACCAGGTTCCAAAACAATCTTGGATACCCTTTCAGCAGCCACAGCCACTGCAGCCTGCTCAGCCAGCTCAGCTGCAGTGAGCTCTGCAAATCCAAGCTAAATTACCAGTAGCAAAACGGGGAAGCCTGCCTCCTTAGAGCATATTGGCTTACAGACTGCTAACCAGAGGGCAAGAAAAGCAGTAGATGAGAGGAAAAATGATACTTTGCAGAGTAGAGGATGAGAAGATGAAGCACCAAATGATGCTCAAAATCCATACCTCATTACCATTATCCTTGAAAGGCACCACAGGATCACAGGATAATTAGGGCTGCAAGGAACATCAGCAGGTCTCTAGTTCAACCTCCTGCTCAGAGCAGGACTAGCTGTAAAGTCAACCAGATTACTCATCCTCCTCTGCTGACCCTGAAGCAGCCAGGTTTTGGCTAGTCTGTATGTCCAGAGCCACCCAAAACCTGTGACTCAAAATGCCACCAAGCCAGAAAACTCTGAGTCAGGACAATGGCCTTCTCTCAAGGGCTGCCCCCTATTTAAAGTTTGAGATAATAAAAGCACAAAACAGTCAAGCAACTTTCAGGATTGCCAGAAACACGCGAGTAAAGCCTTCTAGCCAAAGCACAAACCTGGGAGTCATGGTGACAAGTCAGTGCAGTCACTGGCCAGGTTCACCCGGGTTCAGGAAATCCCATGCTACAGCCTCATGTCACGTGCTGCCCTGCATAGCCAAACCTGCTGCTTAACGAATGTCCCTGTAACACCAGATACTCATAGTCAGCTTCAGGCTGGCAGTGCCATTTACTATCTCCTTCAACCCAGAGCGGGGGGGAGGAAGTTCCTAAAGAAGGCAAACTACTGAGGACACTTCAGCTGATCTCTTTGAAAATGCAAGTGATTTACCCTCTGCTATTTGTTAGCTCTGATATTATACCCACACGGAATTTCCTTTCACGTATCCCTGATAGGCATACTGAAAAAATCATCTCTTGATGATTTCACTGGCTGTTAGTTGTAGTTTGGGGCTTCTAGCTGTGCATCAAACCTACAGCTCCTGAGGCTTCTTGCTCACCATAAAACCAAACGGATTAAACTCTGAGTCTTCTGGTTCCATGGCTGTGATTTGAAGTAATATAGTCTTTACATAGAGCTAATTAAAAATATTCAAACTGAAACCCTAAAGCCATTTCAAGGAGTGTTTGATCAGCTCATCTCTTTCATTTCCACCTAATGGCTACACAATCAAAAGAGAAGTGGAGGGGAAACACATGGCTCCGAAGATGCAGAGCGCTGGATCGCATTCAAAGTGTTTGCTGTTCCTGCACCTAGAACAGCATGCTCCAACCAGGACTCTGCTTCCATGATTTGTTTCCTTCGTCTAACAGCAGGTTGGCAGCAACTCAGCCACGAAAACCAGCAAGGCACATGTTTGCTTTGAAGTTCAGACAGAAGTTTGTTGGTACCAGCCTATTTTAATTCATCCTTCAGAAAGACAAGGCAGCAGATCATCAATTTACAGTAAGCAACATGCCAGGTCACAGCTCACATATAATCACAGTCACCTTTACTCTGCATTAAAGCCACAATTAACAGTTTATGTTTAACTAAGGCTTTAAGATTTGTTTAAGCTGCTTTCTTGCATAAAGAACTGTTGGTGCCTCTTCCCCAGCTCCCCCTCTCCTGCCTCCACCTCTAGCAGGGCTGTGGAAAAGTGTCACGTAGGCACCTAACTAACGCAGCAGGTACAATTCTTCTCAAAGCACATGGAAACTGGAAAGTACAAAGTGTGCACCTGAAGCTCAGCTCCTGCCAGTTCAGTCCTCACTACACCCAGGCATTGAAGCAGCAGCTCCCAACAGCACTGCACTGAGATAACCCTCAGTGAGAAGAGCTTCTCCTTGAGAGTGGCAATTAGGCCATCAGCTTCAGGGGGGCAGCCTGGAAGGCTGGTCCAGCTTTTACACCCCAGAGAAGGGCCTTTAAAGGACATTCCGAGAAATGCAGCCTCCATCTGTCTGCTGATGGGAGACAGAATGCCTCTTTTCAACCCTTCTGTCCAAATCTAAATATGATTCTTACTGACCATGGAGTAAAAAAGGGAAGTTTTGATAGGGCAGTCAGAAGGACACAGTACATCTTCCACCACAGCTCCACATGAAGACACTGGGAAAACAGATGTTACATGCATGTATTTGGTGTGTGGATCAGCAGAGGAGCTAAAACCTTCTTGAATGGCAATTGCCTGAGAAATGCTCTTCACTCAAACCTTGACAAGTACAAAAGGATCTGCCACTCTGGAATGACAGCCTGGAGAAAAGCCACTGCTACCAGGGGGGAAACAAGCTCCTCCTGAAACACGCCACATGGACCCCACGGAGCAGTAACTGACAGGCTTCAGCTCTCAGGGATGGCAAGAAGAAAGCTCAGCTACAGCAAGGGTGCTATCAGCTGGCTGATAAGATGTGCTGGCAATCCAACCGGGTATGAAGAGAAGAAACAGCTATTTACAACATCAAGCTATCATGGCTTTATCTGGACAATTCCTAGAGGGAACATGCCGCATCGCCATCCCAAGGAGCCTTTTTCTGAGCACACAACATGCCTTCAGAAAGTTTCCTAATTAGAGTGCCACTTATCTGCTGTCCTCAGAAACAACTCTGCAGTCAGCTCTACCCTCTCTAACGTGTTGCCTGGGGATGTCCAGCTGTCAGTGCTTCAAGTGGACTCGCCTTTATGGCCAAGATGGCTGCGAAGCCTGTCTGCATAGTGCAGCAGCACAAGCAGACACTCGGAGACTCCCCATGCCCGAAGGCACGAGCAGACTCCGACTACCCCATTACAGGTGTCCTCAACATCCAGACTCACAGAGGAAGGTGCAAGAACAGAAGTGCTCCTTCGCTTTTATCCCCAAGCCACATGAACCTCCATGGCCACCTGAAGAGCTGCAATCACATGCTTTTTTCCTCAATTTGTCATGATCCTCAGCTCTGCAAGGATCCGCAGTGAGGTTCAAGCACTGCTGTAAGCTAGACAGACAGATCTGTGGCAGGATATATTCTCCAGAGACCTTCAATGATTCTTGACTCCAAAAGCCCCTGAATGCTGATGATGTGCTACCATCCTGAACCTGAGAGGACAGAAGAAGGGCCTCTCAAGCTTGCTCAGATCTGTGATAGGCCAAGGATACCTCAAGCAAAAAGGAAAACCAGGAAGTGGAGCATTCTCAAGCATGTCTAAAAAAAAAAAGTCCCTTAAAACAGCACCCAGACAAAGCAACACAAAAGCTTGTCCAGAGAGCAAGAGCTCTCACAAGAGGGCTAATTATGGGATGGTGAAAGAAGGGATGAACTCTTCAACACACACTTCTGACTCATAAAGGACTTCACCCAGCAAGTCTGGGCTCAAACTGATCCTTACAGCAGCTCCCAGTCCTTCAAGAACTCAGATAACTTTCATGTCAATAATGCTCAGCATTCTGTCAAATCAACAGGTTCCCAGTAAAGCAGGGTGGGTAGTGGGAGAGGCACATGATGGTCACCTCTATCCTTACTGGGAATAACTTCAGTTCTGCAAACCAGCTCACAGCAGTGCCAATCTGACACTCCCTGCATCTTCAGCAAAAAGCCTTTCTGAAAGCAATGCTCCCAAGATCCAAAGCCCTCGGTGGTGCCTCCTGCCTCCTGACGCTGACAGCCACACTGTCTGTTTGCAATCACTGGTGCCACTGTGTCAGACACAGCCATCAGTGCCCTGGTGCTATTCAAGTGATGTGGCCCCTGGTCCCATCAGCTGCTCTGGGTCACTGCTGATGGAAAGAACACCCCATTACAGGGCTGCATGGGAAGGACAGTGTTTGGCAGCCCACAGGCAGAGGATTATTCTCCAAAACCACCACTTCACTGATGTCCTGGAGGATGGGCACAGTAGAGCACCAAGGTATCACACGGGACTCCCTTCTTCCCATTTCATATAATCATTTCACTTCAAAGCCCAGGCTGGGCCTCCCAGCTGGGACACAGCCACCACTAGTGCATTCAAACCAGGGCACATGGCCAGTACACCTGCCCAGGAAGCAGCCAGGGCACAGCATCCCTAAGAGAGGAGGTGTAGCCATTTCTCCACTGGCAGTTTCTCGAAGAGGCCGGAGCCCACCAATCTTCCAGGGAGGCATTACAGGTACTACTGCAGGCATGAACTGCAGAGCAACTCCGAAAAAAAGAAAGATGCTACAAGAGGAGAGAGCTGGAGGGAAAGCAGAAACCCCAACAACCTAATTAAAGCTTTTCTCCTTCCTCTGCTTAGCAAGGAGAATGCTTAATTAAGTCATCCTTCAAGCCTCCCAGCTTGCTCCAGCAATGCTCAGCAATAAAGCAGGTATTTAACAGTTTCCTGTGCAGCACAGGACATCTCAGGGGTACAATAATCTACATATTCTAAAGGAGAAGTGAAATTGCTGGATCTCTGTTGTTCAGCTTCAGGCAGTGGGTAGGGGCAGTGTCAGCAGGAGGCAAATTTAAGATCTGCTCAGTAATAAGAGCAGGAGGGGAAGAAGCAAGTTGCTGTTTATGCAGAGTCTGGAGCCTTCCCAAGGCAGGAGGTTTGAATGTGCTATACATGTACTCCTCATTTTATTTGCAAGTCTCTTTCAGCTTATTAGGTCAGTTTAAGTGGCAATTGCTGCTGATTTTAAGGCCAATTATAGTCACTTCTACCTGGTGACACAGTCCAGTACTGCAGCCAATTCTCACCAGTTAATGGCTTCAGAATTGCTATTCATAGCAATCTCAGGTTTGACCTCAGAGTCGTAGTTCCCTGCCATAGTTTCAGAAGTTTTTTTCAGTGGAACACTTCCCTGGGTGCTCTCAACTACTGAGACCACTTCTGTGGAGACACGTTAGAGACACACTGGCAACCTCAGCCCACCTATGATAAAAAAAGCTCAGCTACTCATCTTTCTGGGATGAAACTATCACGAAGGACCCTCTCCTAGAACCCAGACATTTCTAGGGACCTTTCCCCCACTCCTCCAGATTAAGATCTCTTATCATGAAGCACAGCAGCAATACAATAAGATATGAATGGGTTCTGATGCTGGGTCTTTCAAACAAGAAAGAAAAAGCTCCAATAAGCCAGCAGTCCTCAGCCCATCCACCCTCCAATTCAGGGGATGCTGAGGAAGACTTATAGCTATGGACATCCCAGGTAACCTGTCTTAACATGTCTGCACCGCACAAAGCATGCAGAGGCAGGCAAATAACCCAAACTCAGGGGCAACCATGAGAGCCAGGCCACTGCGTTTGCAAGGACTGCAGCAGGATGGCTTTAAGGAAGTGTTCATGCTTCTACTTCTCCCCATGAGGACTTCCAAATTCTTCAAGGAGGCATCACAAGCGGCCTTGAATTTCACCACAGAAAAAGTCGATTCTGATCTGAAGCTCCATTCAAAAGGAAAAAAGTGTGTTCTGAGCAAGATGCTTTGAGAGCAGCCTGGAGGAAAAGGACCTGAGGGGGGTTGATGAGAAGCTCCCCATGACCTGGCAGTGTGTGCTTGCAAGAGGGCTGGAGCAGCTCTGCCTTGGGGCCAGGCTGAGAGAGCTGGGCTGGTTCAGCCTGGAGAAGAGAAGGCTCCTTAACGGGAGACCTTAGAGCAGCTCCAGTGCCTAAAGGGGCTCCAGGAAACCTGGAGAGGGGCTTTGGACAAGGGCCTGCAGGGACAGGCCAAGGGGAATGGCTTTAACCTGCCAGAGAGGAGACTGAGATGAGCTCTTGGGCAGAAGCTCTTCCCTGTGCGGGTGCTGAGGCGCTGGCACAGGGTGCCCAGAGAAGCTGTGGCTGCCCCATCCCCGGCAGCGTTGAAGGCCAGGTTGGAAACTGGCTGGTGAGCAGTTCAGCCCACTCCTTGAAACCTCCAGCAGAGGTTTCTCTTTTTCCCCTTCCCCTTTGCACTTCTTGGGCTCCACTAACTGAAGATGCCAGTTTATTTAGAACAGCAGCTCTGTGCCATTACACCACCGTGTGAAAACCAGCACCTCTTGTGAGCTGCTTGTTAGGAAACAAGAGCCCACACAACCTTTCCAGTGGAGGACCTGTCTGGTGATCCAGCAGATCACCACATTCATTTGGAGTTCCCACCACAAAGCAAGGCACAGATGGACACAAGAAGCTTCCCAGGCCAGGCACTGCTATGTGGTTCCATCAGCCATGAGCCCCAAGTCCTGCAGGCTCCAAACTACAAGTCTCTGAAATTCAGCATGTGCAGAATCAGAACCAGCTTCCCAAGCCCAAAGCCTTTCTGCATATACCTGCAAGACCGCTTCTCAGCCTTAAATCTCCTTTCACAGCAGCTTGCCTGAGGGTAGACACCTGCTAACAGATGCAGCCTGCCTCATCCTGAACCCAGGGCAGAAGCATTTGTGCTCTGAGGCAGTTCAGCAACATGCCCAGCTCAGACCCAGGCACAGGGGCTGGGAGGGGTGAAGACTAGAGCAGGGAGGTGCATCCAGCCAAAAGAGGGCTGCGTCACTTTAGGAAGCAACTGCTCAAGCAAAGCTTTTCCTCACAGATTACCTTAGCTCCCTCACAGCACAGACAAAAGAGGCAACCTTCAATTACCAGACCTGCACCCTGCACTCTCACTGCTGCTCCTGGAAAAGCTGCCAATACTCATTTTCTACACACAGAAGAGGTACTGCCTGTTCTGCATGAGACAACAGCCATGAACTCCAATGGCCCCAAGCTGCTGATGCTTTCTGACAGAAGGCTGCTGTCATTTCCACAACACTTTCCCTAGGGTTTACCCGGAGGCAAGAGACCAGTGAAGATTTCCACTCCCCCTTACATCTCCCTGAAGGTTTTGACAAAAAAAGAATGATCAAAGAGCCTTTGTGCATTTATAAACCCGTCAATACTGCTCAAAGATTTAAGGCTTTAAGGAGTCCAAAACATCTATTGGAAATTTTTTGAACAAACAGGTTATTTAATATTAGGAAAGAAAAATAAAATATTTAGATTTTTGTGACCCGAGACATTCCAGCAGCTCCAGCCAGGAGCGCTGGATGGGAGGAGGAAATCTAATTCTTACATTTGCAAGGAACAATCTTTCTTGTTTCTTTTAATTGGCATAGAAACAAGACTATACAGCTATCTCTGCCCTTGGCTCTGACAAGGCATAGCTGGGATGAGCAGCATAGGAAACAACAAAATCAAACTTATTCAAGTATTGCCAGTCTCAGGTTCCTATCCCACACACGAGCTTGTCTGTCAGGAAAGATTCCCCAAGCTAACAATGCAGCAGCACTCCACCATCCTGCACCTTCCCCTCCAAACACCCCCATTCCCTTCCCTTCAAAGGTCTCCCCACCTGACAACAGTTCAGAGGCAACAGAGGTTTTGGGACACCTCAGCCTTTTTCACAACTTGATTACCTTTATTCCTGCTCAGGCAGAAGTGTTGAGAGAAGCAAACATTCGGCAGCACATTTCTTTCTCCTTGTTCATGTAGTCCCTGTAGCAGCTGCAAAGCAGAGCACAGCACGGCAGCATGGGCTGGGGACCACCTGCCCACCCACCAGTGCCACAACCAGAAAACACCCCTAGTGTTTCTGTATAAATGAATTAGCCTAATGCAGGAGAGTGCTGGTAGCAAAGTCACAGATCCTTCAAGCCCCTTCTTCCTGCCATGTCAGGGAAGGACAGCAGGAAATATTGTGCCTCGTCCCCAGACCTTGGGTCTTCGCTTCACTGCTGACTATTAACTTAAGTAGATGGTTGAATTTTTGGTAGCCAGATGCTTTCTACACCAGTTTTGCAAGCGTGTGATGCTGCAGAGGAACCCCCACCCATGTCCCCTGGTCTAGTTTCACGTCTCCTCCTTTGTGCCACTCCTTATGCATGCTCCTTGAGCACATAGCAGGAGAAGGCTCAAGTGGCCTTCTTGAGAGCATCCACCATTGACACCGGATCTGGGCAGAGGATAGGTAGAAGACAGCAGGAATTTGTGTCCAGCCTAAGTGGAAATAGCAGGGAATTGGTTCCTCCTCCACTGTCACTTCTCTGACAGTGTCACATTAGCATGGCAAAAGCTTCCCAGACAGCTCCATTTTAACTGCTGCTTCTCCAAAAGCATAGCATCCTCTGCACCCTGTGCTCTCACCTTACTAGCAACAAGGTCTCACTGGTGAGGAATCCCTGAGCTAGAGGGTGACTCAGTTTGGGCACCATCCCAGGGATTGATGGCAGCCCACACGGTCAGCTTTTCAGCATCTGCTACCATGTAAGGTCAAAAACAAAGGGGTTTTGTGCAACACACCAGAAACAGCACAAGTGTGATGTTGGCTGATCCTCTCTCTACCCCCTACCATCAGCACCTCAGTGTCTAGAACCTCAAGAGCTTCACTCAGTGAAATTCCAGCACAGCAAGTCTCTTAAGTCTCAGACAGATGTTGCCACACCTGTCCATACAGAGTAGGTCAGGGATGCCCACCTGGACTGCGGACGGCCTGCTCACATACCTACCACTGCAGGAAATCCAAAAGCCTCTCATTTGGAGGCACAGATTGATGCCAGAGATCAGACCAACATTATTTCGTTCTGGATTTGATGCAATGCAAGCCTTCCAACAGAACTGTAAACCCATCCAAATCCCTGACCTCCCTACTCCCTAGGAGCATAACACATCCTGCAGAGACACTGAACAGAAAGAGGGGGTGCTCTCAGCTTCTCACTTGGACGCAAAGTGGTTGCAGGTGACAACATGTTTGAATCAGCTGTCTCCATACTGAGAGAAGCCTTCTGCACTTCCCCAAGTCACTCACTGACCAATAGCTTTGTGTTCTGTTTGGAGTTTTTTAAGCATATTGAACATTTTTGAGCAGGCGTTCCAGCCTAAGCACCCTCTCTTCTACAGTGACGACAAGAGTTCTCTCACCTTGCCAGCTTTTTCAGTTCATTGTTAATATCATGGTTGAAGGGCTGTATGCGCTGAGCTCTGGCCAGGAAGTCCCGGGCTTTTTCATATTCTGTCATGCAGAGACAAGCCTGCCATTGCAAGAAGACAGATGTGTCACACAGTAAACAGAGACTCACCATGATTCGTCAGGACTCAGCACACATGCAACCACAAACATCTCTGAGCCAGTTCCAGGTGGCTCAGGAACTACCCCCCAGAGAGATCTGTGTGACAGACCTGCAAACCTCCCCTGCTGCTGTGGCAGCTTGGAAAGCCTGGTCTAGAATGTAGTGGTTCTCCTCGAGGAGTCCATTCGAGGTTCTCTCCACACTCAGTCAGGCCACGATATTACTCAATGTGGCTACCAAAGGAATTCATTTTTGCCCACCTGGCCACACCTGAACAACGCTTTGGCATTTCTGTGGTCAATTTCCAAGGCCTTCTCCCCATACACCAAAGCCTGGGTAGGACGCTCCAGTTTCAGGTAAGTGAGTGACAGATTCAGGAGCAGCAGCAGCTTGGAAGCATTGATCTGTCGCTGCTCTGACTCACTGGAAGGGCTGAGACCAAGGATGGATAATGCCTGAGCAGACAAGGAAAAAGAACTAGTGCACAACAAATCTGCTATGAGAAGTGAGAAGCGAGAAGCACACCTCACCAGACAGCTGCACCCATGTTTCTGTTCACCTGGATCACTTAAAAAACAGCAATAATCAAACCTCTAAATTCACGTGACATTATCAGCATGACTACGCTCAGCCATAGCGCTATAGGGTTAGGAACCTCTCAGGGGACTTGAAAGCAACAGAATAAAAAAATAACACCCACGACTCAAATATTGAGGACAAAGACGGCAGAGAAATCCTACACGGAGAAAGGCAATTGAAATTAGTTTTGTTACTAAAACAGCAAGAGAAAATCTGAATGGAGGGAAGAAAAAACTCACAAAACCTCACTACCTCTGAAACAAAGGCAGATGCATTCCAGTTTGGGAATAACTGACTGTTTCCCTGCCCGGAGAGGTTGTGGGGTTTCCACCCTTGAAGATGTTCAAAACCTGAAAGGACAAAGTTCTGGGCAACCTCCAGCTGTGGCTGCCCTTCCTTCTGCAGAGCGCTGGACTAGGCAGCATCCAGAGGCCCCCACCAGCCTCAATTGTGCTGCAGTTCCCAACAGGAAGGCTAAAAATAAAGTTTGAGCGCACAGTGATGCCTGCTTCCAGACAAAGGGATTCCAGCTTCCTCCTTAAAGCATTAATCAGAATGCTGCCGCAACACGAGGCTGAGCTGCACAATGAGGTCTCCCAGCAAAAGCTGCCCTGAAATACTCCAGCTCAGCAGGCAGCTACGCAGCCACGCTCACAGCCAAGACACACTCTTCCTTCCTGGCTAGAGCCCACAGGGAGCAAGCCTGAAGGGGAAGGGCTCTGCCTATTTCGCCCAACCCTTCTCCTTCATTTACCTCTACTGCTCACACAAAAAGCAGGTGTCTAAGATCTGTTCTTAAATAACAAACTACCCTGGAAAATAGAATGAAGCCATTTGATGACAGGATGATGCTACAACTCTATTATGTGATTGTACTTTTTATGGTGAGCTGGCACTTCACAATCACCACTTTCACAGTTTTTCACAACGGAAAGCACTGTTTTTTTCTGGTGTTATACCTTTTTGTACCTGTCTTTGGCATTGTTCAAGTGCCTCTTGCGGTAGAGGTAGTTGCCAAACTGTCTCTCCGTGTCTGCCACTTTCAATACCTTCTGCAGCGGAAATGCAGCCTGCTGCTCCTGTGTAAAGAAACACCCGAGTTTCAGCTCAAACAGAAGACCGGCAGAGAGCTCCGCCAGGACAGTCCTGCACAGTCCCTTTCAGTTCACACAGCAGGAGCCAAGGCCCCGGAGTCCAGCCAGGCCACCTCTGGGCGGCATTTCCTTTCTCCAGGCTGAAACATGCTCCTGCTCTTGCCCTGGTGAAGGGTGCACCGATCATGCCAGAAACAAAGAGACTCGGGGTGGGCGATGGGCTGAAAAAAGCAGGAATGCATCCTTAAATCCTGCCCAACTCTCTCACCCGCTCAAGCACAGAGCAGACAGTTAAACAGTACGGCTGAAGCTGTGAAAGGCTCCATTGCTCTAATGGCTCTGCACCACCCCCAGGCGGTTGCCTCGGGCCATCTCCAAGACCGGGCTGACATCCCCACGGTGTCAAAACCAAACCAACGGCAATAAGGGATAAAACTCAAGCCACTTTTTCTCCTGGGTTTGCAAGTTTGAACCGCCTCAGAGAGGTCACTAACCGGAGGGTGGGCAGCTGGGAGGGAGGGCAGTGAGCTCTCCTGCAACACGTCTGGTTTGCTCACAGGGCTCTGTGTGTTAAAAACGGCCTGTGCAGCCGCAGGAGGGGAGGAGGAGGCAGCCTCCCCCCCAGCACCCCACAGCCACAGCCCAAAGCCCTTTGCACGAAAAGGGGCAATTAACAATAGCGCTATAACTCACTGGGGAGGAAAGCAAACGGTGAAGGAGCACTTGGGAAAGCAGCCAAGATGCAGGGACAAAGGGGCAGGGGGCTGGGGGAGGCACTCGGACACTGCCAACTGCACAGGGCTTTTGCAGACAGCTCCTTACTATTCCTTCAGAGACATTCCTGGAAGTTGGTGCCCTCTGGTGCAACCAGGAGGTTTGTAAAGCTGACAATAAACCCTAGAACCATGGAATGGAAGCCCGACTCCAGCACGCAGGAGCAAACAAAGGCAGTACCCAGCTTCTCCCTCTGCACAAACAGGGGGAGGTGAGCAGGAGCAGCTTTAGCAAGCACGTGTCCGTAAGCTAAACATATGTAATGCATGGACCTCAGTAACTGGAAGGAAGCAACAAAAGTTTAGCCACCAGGTTCAGGTTTCAAACCTTATTACAGCAACTCACAGCAGGCAACTCAAAGAATGCGTCAGATTCAGCCGAGTCTAGAAAGTCCAGCACCTCCACTTCAAAGATGACTGTGGCATTTGGGGGAATGAGAGGAGGACAACCTTGCTGACCATAGGCATAACCCGGTGTGAAGACAAACCTTGACAACTCTCCCTTCTTCATGGTCAGCAGGCCAACTTCCAGGCCTAAAAGCGTAATGTCTGTTTCAACAAGATATGGAAGGTCATGAGAATCACAAACACAGAACCCTCCTCTGACACCAAACAATTTCTCCAAAGCCTGGAGGAAGAAATCCTTGGTAGCTGATATCTCAGCAACTACAGTGGCCAACTGCCTCCTGTCAAGGTAGCTTGTCAAAGACCAAGCACACGTTCAACATAACGTCTCCTCTTAAGTGATCTAAGAACACCAGGACAGGAGTAGCTCCCTCAGGGCACCCCCATGCCACCAAGAGTCCAGAGGGGCAGAGGGTGATCAGTTCCAGATTGACCATCACCCATGTGAAGCAGGAGGCTTTTAGACTCCATTAACAACACTTAAAAGCTTCAAATAACCCCAGAACACTAAAGAGCATTTAATGACATGTCTTAAGGGGCTGGTCTTTGTAATTCTGAGTCACAAGACAAACTTCTTACCCCAAACTTACCTTTCCCGAGTTTCATCAGCCCAGGAGACTTGCTGTAGCAGTTTGTGCAGAAGGGTGTATCCTGGTGTTCCAGGTATCCTGAGAACTTCACTGTGAAGCCCAAAGGGAAAAGTGAGAAAAAAGCAAGAGTTTGATTTCATCTCCAGCAACAGCAGCATCAGGAGTCAGATTTGCAATGTCACCATTTTATCCTGCTTTTCGTTTTTCCTTCTGCTGTAGACCAGCAGAGGCAGCACGAACCACCTTGTGTTCTATATCAAATACCTGATCACATCCAAGTAGCCAAGTTGACTATTTGAACACCATCAGCAGGTAAAGCAGCTGCTTCACAGTCCTGATCTCTATCCAATTAAAAGATGTGATTTTGTGTTTTAAAGAATTGGAAACTTCAGCTGTAGAAATCAAAATGCCCCAATTATCTGCAAAAATATGTAACCCTCTTCTAACCAAAGCTGGAGGCCTGTGAAAAGAAACAAAGGGGAAAAGTACAAGGTAACGTCTGAGCTCCGCCACTCTCCCGAGTGCTGGGTGTGTAACACCGGCTCTCACCCAGTCAGGAAAAGAACTGCAATGAGTCCTGGCAGTGTTCAGGCCAGGCTGGATGGAGCTCTGAGCAACCTGGCCTAGCGGAAGGTGTCCCTGCCCATGGCGAAGGGGGTGGAACTGGATGAATGTTAATGTCTCTTCCAACCCAAACCAGTCTGAGTCTACAATTCCCTCGATATGGCACCAGGCCTTTGCACCACAGGAACTTTCAGCTTCAAAGTTCTTCTCTGTACTGTGAGCACAGGTGGGACCCGTAAATCCTGCTATTCTCAAGGTCAAGATACCCTTCCATTTAATCTGTCAGCCACGAGAAGTTAAACAGAGTATCTTAAGTGGTAGAATACTGATATGGAGAGCAGTCTCTGAAACAGAAAGACATACTACTCTGTAATACAAGCACTTTTAAGTTCTTGTTCTGACCTCACACTAAAGTCCAGAGGGCTGAGATTTGCCAGCCACAAGCACCTCCCCATTAGAAGCTCAGGGAATCCTTTACAAGAAGGCTGTCCCCCCTCCATTTCCCCCAGCAGACACATCACACCCAGCTATGCAGCCCAAAGCAAGGACCTTGCACTGAGATGCAAATGATATAGATGAGTATGAGATCCTGACTTCACTCTGTGCCTCTGAGGATTTCAGGTTTTCTGAGTCTTGCTAGCCACAGATTAAATTTAACAATTGCCATTTATAAACCAAGCTTCTCAAGAGATGGGCACTGGAGCCTGCCACCCTGTGTCCATCAAACAGGGTACAGCACTGCTGCAGAACACACCAGAACCCACAGGGAGCCAGGCCAGAGTTTCATGTAGCATCCACAGCAGGACAGTGGCTGGAGCCAAGCAGCAGAGCACATACAGCCCTGGGAAAGACGCAAGAACCAGGCGCTGCGGCAGCAGAGGCCCAGCCACTGCAGCGGGGCCCAGTCTCAAACACCTCAGCCAGCCCGGCACCACCGGCCCTGCAGCCCCAGCAGTACCTGCCACGGAGGCGTTTGCGGGCACAGCCTGCCCAGTGCCGGGGCGCAGCTCCTGCTTGCGCACACCTCCATCGCCACTCAGGTCCTGCAGGCGCCGGGACAGCACCACGCTCTGGAGGGGGTACACGGGCGTGGCCTGCCCTTCTGGGGGAAGCCTCCACTCGGGCCCGGGACAAGGCCGGGGCTGGGCCTCACCCGCAGCCCTGCCGTGCACCGCCAGCCGCGGGGCACCGCGGTGGGGCACCCCCACTGCGCCACTACCGCCACCGCGGCCGCTCGCCATCACCACAGCGCCCCGCGCCCTCCCGCCAAACACCGCCCGCAGCGCGCAGCGCCCTCCCGCCAATCGCGCCCCGAGCAGCGCCCATCCCAAGGCGCGGTTTAAGGCAGCCGCGTCCGCGCGCCTCGGGCACGGCCACGCCCCTGAGCTGCTCTCAGCCAATGGGCTGCTGCGGTGCGCCCGAGGGGCGCGCTCGGGCGGGGCGGGGCGGGGCGGGGTCGGCACCGCCTCCTCCTTCCCGGCGCGGCCGCGGTCCGCGCTGTGCCCCGCGGGTTTGCGGCGGGGGAGCGGCCTCTTCCGGACGCTGCTCCCTCAGGAGGCCCCGGGGGTGCCGCCGGGCCGGGCCGCGCGCAGCGCGCGGCGCCGTGCGCAGCGCCGTGCCTGCTCTGCCGAGCTGAGCCTGTGAAGCGGGGCCTGTGAGGCGGCCCTGTGGCTGCAGGAGACCCGCGGCGTGTCACAGGACCGGGGGGGTGGTTTATAGCCTTAATGCCCATCAAGCTCAGCTCCCTCAGCCTGGCTCCAGGGCAGAGCTGCTTCAGCCCTCGCAGCATCTCCGTGGCCTCCTCTGGTCTCGCTCCAGCAGCTCCAGGTCCCTCTTGTGCTGTTGCCCCAGAGCTGGATCAGGACTGGAGGGGGGTCTCCCCAGAGGCGCAGCAGAGGCTGCCCCCAGCTGCCAAGCTCCCTCTGGGCAGTGAGAGCTGCACCCTCCCGATTGAGGGCTAATCCGGAGCCGTTGTCTCCAGCTCACCATGGCACAGCCTTTGGAGGTTGCCCCAAAGCTGGACCCTCCCAGCAGAGAAGGGTTCCTTTTCCCCATCTTCCTCTGGGTGATGCCGGGAGGGACCCACCAGGGTGCCTGCAAGCCGGACACATCTGTGAACCAGGAATAACTGTGTGAGGAACCAGGTTTTTGCACAGTAGACATGTGCCTTGCCCCGCACTGGGGGAGCTGCACTTGAGGTTTCCTTCTGACCTTTTCCAAAACAATCACAGGTTTTCACCAAACAATAAAAATGTGGTGTTTCAAGCAGAAAAAGAGCTTTAGTTGAAAAGAAAGTGTTTTAATGAAAATGTTTCCACTGTCCCCGGCGGTGCATATGAGTGAAACGTGGGGGGGCTCGGGGAGGCTGGCTGCTCCGGGAGGCACACACCACCGCCTCTTATCAAGGCTCCTTGCCTGCCCAATCATCTGATGTGTGTGCTCATACCTGCGTGGCAGGGGCAGAGGGCAGCCCGCCCCGGGGGTGTGACACCACCCTTGGGGTGGGAGAGGGGACAAGAGGCTGCCTGGGCTCTCCCCGGTGAGCAGGGACATCCCTGGCAGGGCTGAGGCTGCAGGAGGGGAGCGGCTCAGCTCCCTGTCCCACCGAGGGCCTGCCGGCCCCACCACCTGCCTCGCTGCCGCTCCAACCAGGTCAACCTCTTCAGCTTGACCGGGAAGCCGAGTGCCATCCGTTGGGCTCAGTGCACTGAGCCAGGGCCAGGAGGAAGCAACGCAGAGCATGTGAGTGGTGCAGTGAGTGGGAGGCTGTTATCTGGGATGTGTATGTGTGAGTGGAGGGAGCAGCTGAAGCTGGTTTCCCCGTATGGGGTTTTATGGTGTTTCATGGGTCAGTCTTTTGTTGATTCACCAAGCTCCTATAGCGATGTGTGATAAAAGCCAAGCTCAGGTCTCAGCCTCCCCTTTCCCTGCGAAAGCTGCTGAGCCTTTGGCTTCATGTTTATTTTCTTCAGCTTCATGGCGTGTCTTTGATTTGCCCAAGGATGTGGGCAGTTACAGCTCTGGGAGCAGCAGGGGAGGCAGAGCTGCGCAGCGTTACTGCTGCTGAACAGGCTGGGCCATAAGCAGCCTGGGCTGGTGCGAGAGGCTGGGATTTGGGCTTGTGCCTCTTGGGGGTGCTGGCCCAGGGCATGGAGCGCTGTGGGGACCAGAGACCACACCTCATTTCAAGGGGGTGAGTTGCAGTCACAGCTGCATGCTGTGTCTCAGGCTTTGTATCATAGAACCCCAGACTGGTTTGGGTTTGAAGGAACCTTAAAGCTCATCCAGCTTGAACCCCCTGCCATGGGCAGGGACACCTTACGCTGGAGCAGCTTGCTCCAAGCCCCATTGAACCTGGTCTTCAACACTGCCAGGGATGGGGCAGCCACAGCTTCTCTGGGCACCCTGTGCCAGCGCCTCAGCACCCTCACAGGGAAGGATGTTTTCCTAATACCTAATTACCAATGTCCCCAGAGTGCAGCAGAGGAGGAGCCTAGTGCTGAGTTTGCAACTGTCTGCACTGCTGCTGGTGGGGTGGAGGTGTCTCTGTTTCATCTTCCCCAGGTGCTAAGCTACATCTTCACTCTTCTCTGCTTATCTTGCTCTTGGAACAGGACTGATCTCCTACCCGTGTTTCCCAGGCCAGGTCTGTGCTGCTGTGTGGGAAGGTGGTAGGATGGCTCGGAGGATGAGCATCAATGAGCTGGAGGACCAGCTACTCTGTCCCATCTGCTTGGAGGTCTTCAAAGAGCCCCTGATGCTGCAGTGTGGACATTCATACTGCAAGTCCTGCGTGGTGTCACTCTCTGGGGAGCTGGATGGGCAGTTCCTGTGCCCCGTGTGCCGCCAGATGGTGGACTGCAGTGCCTTGTCGCCCAACGTCACACTGGCCTGTGTCATCGAGGCGCTGCAGAGCCTGTGCGAGGCAGAGCCGAGCCCGGAGTCCTGCCCAACACACCACAATCCCCTCAGCCTCTTCTGTGAGGCTGACCAAGAGGTGATCTGCGGGCTGTGTGGCACCATTGGCAACCACCGCCAGCACAAGATCATCCCCATCTCTACTGCGTACTGCCAGATGAAGGTCTGCAGGCAGAGCCAGCTGTGGCTTCTGGGGTGGGGCTTAGGGCACCTGAAGTGCTTGCTGGCCAAATGTCCCCTCTCCTTCAAGAGACAGGCTGGAAATGATGCCAGCGCAGGGAGCACAGTCCCATGGAAGCCAGATGTGGGGCAGGGTCCCTGGGCTCGGGGCAGCTGTTTCTCAGGCTAGGCATGTCCCTGGCTGAGAGGACTCACAGTTTCCTGTGGCTGCACCACAGTGGGCAGAGCTTGGGATCAGGGAGTGTCGGTGGGGCCTTTCAAGACTGTTTTTAAACACCATCAAAAAGAGTCTGAAGATAAGGGCTGGGGTGAGGAGAGCAGGGAGGCAGAGTAAACATCTGGCATCCCCTGCCCAACGTCACGTGAAAGCCCCAGGAATGAAAAGGCACAGGGACACCCATCCCCTCCACTCCTGGCACAAGGGAGATAAGAGCAGGCGGCACTAAAAATGCTCCTGTCCAGCCAGGTTCCCAGCACCAGTGGTAGGGGGGTGCTGCTGGCCTGATGCTGGCTTGTGGCTACTCACCACCCACTTGCCACCTGCTCACCCAGTGCAGAGCCACCATGGGGTGTGAGATAGAGGGCTGGGAATAGAGCAGAGACACAGCGCTCCTGGTGAGAGTATTTGGTCAAGCAGCACCCAAACTTAGGCCATGCTCTGGGTGCTCTCCTGCCTCTGGCAACCCCCAATCTTCTCGACCAAGAGCCTAAAGACCAGCAGGGTGTGCAGGGCCCTAGAAAGCTTAGAGAAAGCTTAGAGAACACTTAGAGAACATGGCTTCTAAAGGGTCCTAGTGCTCCTCAGGGGACTGACAAGCATTGCCTGTTACCAAGGAGGCTGCCACTGAAGTCACTCCTACAGAGGTGCTGTCTTTTCAGGAGGAGCTGTCTGTGCTGCTGACCAATCTCCACCAGTACAAGAGGAACCTGGACGAACACATCAGCAAGCTCATCAACAACAAAAGCCGCATCGCAGTGAGTGCCATGTGTCAAGGGAGCCCGTGTCCCTGAGTCTTTGTGTCCCACAGAGCCCCCGGAGCAGCCTCTGCTCCTGGTTCCTCCCAGCTTGCCTCCTCTGCTCCTTCCCTTTGCCCTTCCCTGGGATAGCAGACAAGGCTTATCTTCCACCCCATTCCCTGCGGTTTGTGTTTTCCACAAAACTCAGGGATTAACTGTAGACCTGTTTTCGGGAAGGGTGATATAGCCCTTTCTGGTGGCACAGCCCTGTCTGCAGAAGGGGTGATATAACCCTCACTGCACATCCCAGCAGAGCAGTGGTCAAGATGGGCTTGACTGAGTGTCCTTGGAGGTGGGAAGATAAACAGGGGAGAAGGACCCCGCTTGGAGCAGTCTTCCCAGTCAGAGCAACACGCTGGTTTCACATTGAGTTCATGCCTGGTTTAGTGGCATGTCCATTTCCCACGCAGTAGCTCTCTCCAAGGGACCTCCCGGCACGCCTTCAGAGGCTAAAGCTTCCCAGTGGGGCTCCTCAGAAGGGCTGAACCCAAATGGAAATGAAGCTGCATTTTCTCTCCCTTAGCCCAGGACACAGGGAGTTCCCTGGGAGCAGAGGGATCCAGGAACTCATTCAAGGCTCTGATGAGGCTGGCTGGGACATCAGGAAATCAAACTCGGGGGGATTCTGAGGAGAGGTGTAAGGCGGGGGGGCTGTGGGGGTGAGCTGCTGAGGACAGTGGGATGTGCTGTACAGAGCCGCTCTTTATTTGGAAAGACAGTGGAGGGCAGCTCGATGGGACAAGCTGATATTGCTGACAGCACCTCTGAAACTCAAAAGCAGGTGAAGGGGATGAAGCGAGGCTGCTCTGCACTGCCACTTGCTGTCTCCCTGCAGAACGAGGCAGATGTCTTCAAGTGGGTGATCCGGAAGGAGTTCCAGGAGCTGCACAGGTACATTGATGAGGAGAAGGCCACCTTCCTGGAGAGCATTGAGGGGAAGGCAACGCAGCTCATCACCTCTATTGAGTCTCAGATCAAGCAGACATCAGACACCCTGCAGAGGCTTAAGGAGATGCAGAGCTCTCTGGAGGCACTCAGCAATGAAAGTCAGCTTGATTTCATCCAGGTGAGTGCACTTGCTAATGAAGGCAGTGACAGCCAGCTGAGCTCTCCAGCTCTCAGCTCATAGCCCTTAGCCCTGCCCTGGGCAGTGGGTACCCTCACCAGACATTGCTGAGACACTACCAGAAGGAGATGGAGGTGCTGTCTGTCCAGCCAGGCCTTTCCCTGGTGGGAGAAACCTGCCCTCCACAAGAAGCAATGCCTGTAGCTCTCCCACAAGAGGAGAGCCCTGGCCTCTCCAGCCCAGGGCACAGGCGTGTGCAGCTGTGACCATGCAGAGGATCTGCTGTTCTGTCCACCAACAATTCTCTTTCTTTTATGTTTTCCAGAAATACAGCTCCTCCCAGTTCAGGTGAGTGGTGGGACCAAACAGGACCAAAGGGGATGGCAGCCTCCACACCAGGGCTAAAGATCCCAGGCCAGGGAACACCTCAACATTTCTGGGGCAGCCTTGCGTGGCCACTGCTGTTGTGATGGATAGCCACAGCCAGAGCCACGTGCTCAGCCCCAGAAGAGGGCAAGAGCAGCTGGTGAGACACAAGTGGCTCTCTCATAGACAGCAGCCAGGTGAGAGGAGGTCACACGCTGTCCCGTCACTGTGTCATGGCTGCTTCTGTCTTTCCAGGTCAGAGCTCCTCAGCCTGCACCCTGGTGATGGCGTCTTTAGCCCTGTGTCCTTTAAGCCGTGCTTCCACCAGGATGACATCAAGATGACTGTGTGGAAGCGCCTGCACCGCCGTGTCCTGCCAGGTACCCCCTGTCCCCCTGGCAGCACACTGAGCGCCCAGGCTCGCTGGTGTGTGGAACAGGCTGACCAGCCACCATCGCACTGCCATGCCTCTGTCTTGCCCTCTGTTTGCATGCTGTTTGCCTCAGGAGAACTCCTGGAGCAGTGGCTGGTCATGCCTCATGCCAATAGCAGCCTGTCTTGGCATAACGCTCCAGCTCTTTCCAGTTCAGTGCCAGCTTGTGCCAGTGCTCTGCCAGACCCCTGCCTTCTGGGGTGCCTGAATCCCACATGCTTTCCTTACAGCTCCAGAGACACTGAAACTGGACCCAGTGACAGCACATCCTCTCCTGGAGCTCTTCAAGGGTGACACAATGGTGCGGTGTGGGCTCTATCAGCACCGGGACAGCAACCCGAAGCGTTTTGACTCCAGCAATTGCATCCTCACCTGCAAGGGCTTCTCCTGCGGCCAGCACTACTGGGAGGTGATTGTGGGCACCAGGAACCACTGGCGTGTGGGCATCATCAAGGGCACGGTCAGCCGCAAAGGGAAGCTGAACAAGTCTCCTGAGAATGGCGTGTGGCTCATTGGTCTGAAGGAAGGGAAGGTCTATGAGGCCTTTAGCATGCCACGGGCTACCCTGCCTCTGACCACTCGGCCCCAGCGCATCGGCATCTACCTGCACTACGAGAAGGGTGAGCTGAGCTTCTACAATGCTGACAACCCTGATGAGCTCAGCCCCATCTACACCTTCCAGGCACAGTTCCAGGGGCAGCTCTACCCCATTGTGGACCTGTGCTGGCCCGAGCGAGGGCTCTATTCCCCTCCCATCATCCTGCCTGTGCCCACTGCGAGCAGGCACCCTCAGGTGCTAAACAGCCATCCTGCCCCTGAGGAACCCACGAAGCCATAGCCTGGCCAGCGGGATGAGGCTGTGGCTGCAGCAAGCTGCATGCAGGCTTGTGCTCACATGGAAGCTGTGGTACTGAGGGGTAATGTTTAGCAGCGTAAAATGTCAGCCTTGACCTCTGAATTCCTGTCCCCAGTTTGGCAGGCTGAGCCCAAACCCTAAAACATGGCTGGCCTGCAGAAATCTCCCAATGGAAAGGCGTGCCTGCCTGAAAAATGTGAGCCAGGAGCATCCAGGGGCTTTGCTGCTGCGCCTTTCCTCTGAATAAATGGAGTTTGTGCTAGGTGAGGTGCTTGCTGGCTTACATGAGTAATGTCTCTGAGGTACCAACAGCAGTCAGAGAACAGCGGGCAGCCGTTCCTTACCAGTAGATAAGCTTTAAGGTTCCTTCCAACCCAAACCGTTCAGTGATTCTGTGAATATTCTTGCACACGTTGTGTCCCAAACCAACCAGGGCACCCAAATGTGCCTTTTCACAGGGATCTCACACCCTCCAGCTGTTCAGGCATGAGGCACCTTTCCTCAGCACCAGCACTGATTCACTCTCACACACTGCTGATTCCTGATCACAGCCAAACTTTGCCGAGTACCTCTTGATTTGCAGCAGTTGCTGCTTGTCTATCGATCCTCATGTGCCTGGTGTCTGTCTCACTTAAGCCACTTATCTGTGATGCCAGACAATGCCAAGAGCATTTCCAAGACATGGCACAGGAAATGCCATGCTGTGGTTCCTTGTCCTTGTGGACAGCACTAAGCTTCCCAGGAGCAAAGTCTTTCCTTCATGGCCACGCTGTCCTTGAATCATAGAAGTCACAGACTGGTTTGGGTTAGAAGGGACCTTAAAGCTCAACTGTAAGGCTTTTCTTATAAACCCAGGACACTATGAGCAGAGAAGGCCCTGACACTGGAGCAACCTCATCTTGTGAAAAATATCCCTGCCCATGGCAGAGCGGTTGGACAGGATCATCTTCAAAGGTCCCTTCCAACCCTCACCACTCTGAGTCTATGAAACCATGAGCCACAGCCCAACGGCTGCACTGGGTCACACTGAGGCGCAGCCACCTCTGTGCTGTCCTCACCAGCGCCAAAGCTCGAAGGGACAGCTCGGGACCACCCCCATTGCTGAGGAACAGCCCCGGTGGGTTGGAGCCTTCCTGCCAGGAGGCCACACATGCACCTTCCCCTTCAGCTCCCGCAGGAGCACAGCACCGTCCTTCAGCATCTCCAGTTCGGGGGCGACCGACACTGCCCGGCCCTGCGGTCACGGCCGCCTCCCTTCCAGCCACCCTGGCATCCCGCTGGGTATCTCGGCACTGCTCTCTCAGTCCGGCTCCAGAGCAGAGCTGCTCCAGCCCTCGCAGCATCTCCGCGGCCTCCTCGGCCTCGCCCCAGCAGCTCCCCGTCCCTCCCGTTCTGTGCTCAGTTGGTTTCTCGGCGGCACGAAGGCCCCCGCAGCCGCCGCTCGCCTCCTCCCCGGCCGAGCCGCGGGCTCTAGGACCCGCCCGTCCGTGCCCGCTGCCGGGCGGGACGCGGCACGGCCGGAAGCGGCGTGCGCGCAGGCGGGCGGCGGGAGCCATGGCGCTGTACAGCGCGGCCGCCGCCGTCCTGGAGGGGCTGGAGCGCGGCGCCGGCGGCGTCAAGGCGTTGGTGTTCCAGAGCCGCTTCCCGGTGCGCGGGGCCGGGGCGAGGCGCGGGAGGGGGCGGGCCCGGGGGGGGTGCGGCGTGGGGCGGGCTCGGGCCGCGCTCAGCCCCTGGCCGCCCCGCAGCACGTCCGGCAGCTGTACGCGCTGGTGTCCGAGACGCTCCGCTACTCGCCGGTGCTGGAGGAGCTGCTGGCCGGCGCCGCGCTGCTGCAGGCGGAGAAGAAGTTGTCCCCGCAGGTGGCGAAGGTGAGCGGGGCCGGGGGATGGCGGCGGCGGCGGCGGCGGCGGGTGCCGGGGCGGCGGGTGCCGGCTCAGCCTCGTCCCCGCAGGTGCTGGTGTACGACCTGCTCTTCGGCAAGGGCTTGAAGTGCGGCGGCCGCTGGAAGGCGCTGGCCCGGCGGCACCGGGCCCGGCTGGAGGCCGAGCTGGCGCGCCTGAAGGTGCGGCAGAAGGTGAGCCGCAACGAGGAGCTCCTGGCCCCGGCGCGGGCGGGCGGCCCCGGCGGTGAGTGTGGCTCTGGGCGCGGTGGTGTCGCTGTGTGGCGGCAGCGGGTGTCTGTGTGTGACCCGGACGGCTCCCCCAGCTTCCCAGGTACCGCGCTACGTCCGGGTCAACACCCTGAAAACTTGCGTGGACGATGTGATTGACTTCTTCAAGCGCGAGGGCTACTCCTACCTGGGCAAGGCAGGCAGGTAAGCGTTTCTTCCTGCTGCCCCACCTTGTGTGGGGTGTCTGTGAGCATCAGGGGCTTGGGATGAGGTCCTGTGGGTCAAGGGGTTGTTGGTCTTGGTGCTCAGGGTGCCTGGGTTGGGGTCTCTGCACTCCCCACTCCTGTGTTGTGCCCTTGCATGCGCTGCCCGGCACTGAAGGAGGGAGGAGACATGGGAGAAAGAGGGTTTCAGGCTGGGCCCTGCAGAGCTCTGGTGTGGGCAGGATGAGGCAGGGCTGCATGTTCATTATCCCTGTGCCTCGTGGGCAGTGTGGAAGAGCTGAGGTCCCTCTCTGGGAAGAAGTTCTTGCTGGATCTCCACCTCCCGGAGCTGCTGGTTTTCCCTCCGCAGACAGACTTCCATGACAACCTGCTGTATACTTCAGGACACATCATTCTGCAGGACAAGGTGGGGAGGTGGTGGCAGGAGGCTGCGGGGCTGGGGAATCCCCTGACATGGGTGGAGGGGAAGCTTCTTTGCACGTGCCAGGGGCTGCGCTCGGGCTTTACTGCAGCAGGAGACCAGGAATGCAGCGGCAGCTGTGGGGGTGCCCCGTGGCTCTGCTTCCAGTCGCATGTAAGGATGGGGGTATTGCTGTGAACCGGGCTGTAACCCCCGGAGAGGAGCCAGGACCGGCTCTGGGAGCAGCCGGGGGCTGTGGCCGGGCAGAGGCTCCCGGCAGTGGGTGCTGGTGGACTTGTCCCCTGCTGCTGTGGCTGCCTGCAGCCCCGCAGCGTCAGCCGTGGCTGAGGAGGGGCTGGGGCTGCTTCTTGCCCGCGCCGCTCACGGGGCTTTGTCCTCCCGCAGGCCAGCTGCCTCCCGGCCTTCCTCCTCAGCCCTGCTGCTGGCTCCCATGTCATCGATGCCTGCGCTGCGCCTGGGAACAAGACCAGCCACCTGGCAGCCATCCTGAAGAACAAGGGGTGAGGGCAGGGGTGTGTGGTGCTCGCTTTTCCCTGGGTGGGCTGTTGGCTTGGGAGGGCGCAGGGGGACGTGGGCTCACACAGGGGTTGACTTTGCAGCCCGCGATCCCTCTCCCTGCCCAAGGCCTGCCCTGCCCGGGGCAGCAGCTCCCAAGCACTGCCTGCGCGGCCGATGGCCGGTGCTTGATGCCGCCAGGGCAGCAGATTCCTGAGGCCGTGCGGGATGTTTACGCATCTCTTGGGTGCCGGGCTCTGCCTTCAGCCGGATCTTTGCCTTTGACGTGGACCCCAAGCGCCTGGCCACCATGAACACCATGCTGATGCGCGCTGGCGTCACTGGTTTGCAGCTGGCCCAGCAGGACTTCCTGACGGTGGATCCCGGAGACCCCAAGTACAGCAAGGTGGCCTACATCCTGCTCGACCCGTCCTGCAGTGGCTCAGGTAACACGGTGGCGCTTTGGCCGCCCACCCCTGGGTGGGCTGTGCGCGCGCAGGCCCCAGGCGACTGCTGCTCTCCCCGCAGGGATGGTGAACCGGGTGCCCGTGGCAGAGGCGGCCGCAAGTGCCGAGCGGCTGCAGGCGCTGGCCGGCTTCCAGCGCAAGGTGCTGAGCCATGGCCTGAGGTTCCCAGCTCTGCAGCGCCTGGTCTATTCCACGTGCTCTCTGCACCGGGAGGAGAACGAGGATGTGGTGGGGGCTGTGCTGCAGGAGTGGGGCTCGGCCTTCAGGTGTGTCTGGTGTTGGGGGATGCAGGGCAGGCGCTGCGGGGCCTGGCCCTGACCCTCGCCGCACGCTGCAGGCTGGTGGACGCCTTCCCTGGCTGGCCCTGCCGAGGACTCGCTGCCTTCCCCGGGGCAGAGAGCTGCCTGCGTGCCTCTGCTGCCGACACCCTCACCCACGGCTTCTTCGTGGCTGTCCTGGAGCGGTGTGGGGACAGGGCTGCTGCCTCCAGGTGAGAGCGGGCCTGGGAGCTCTGTGGCCTCCAGCAGCTCCTGGGTCTTGGGGCAGGCTCGGGCTGGTGGCACATGTAGGCTGAGGGTGCTGCTGCGTTCCTGGCATGAGGAGGAGGAGGGAAGATGGAGGGGTCAGGCTGACGCAGGAGGAGAGGGCAGGAGCCATGGTGCTGTGGTGAGCGGGACTCAGGCCGTTTGCTCTTGTCCGCAGGTCTCTGCCTGCGGCTGCTGGTGCCAGCCCGCAGCATGGCGAGGGAGCAGAGCCGGGAGCAGCTCCCAAGAAGAGGAAGAGGAGGAGGAAAAAGCAGCAGGTAAAGGAGTGAAACAACCGTTTTAGGACTGCGCAGTGCCCAGCTGGGGCTGGTGGGGATTGTCACCCTGCTGCCTGCCTGAGCTGTGGCACAGCCTCCCATCATCAGTAAACTCAGCTGGATTAAGGCTGTCTCTTACCATGTTTCCTCCCAGAAACCCTTACCCTGATGTGGGGTTTCAGAGAAGCCTGTGACTGTAGGGATGACCCACGGCTGAGTTTCTCTCTGTCCCTGGTCTTTTCCAGAAGGTCTGTGCAGCCTTGCCTGGAAACTGCTGCTGCTCGAAGCAGAGACAGAGTGGGGGAAAACGAGTGAAATAAAAATAAAGAGTAATAATACTACTAACAAGTATTGTTCAGCCCCACACCCACAGGTGTGGTGTTGAACAAGAACTCAACTGTGAGAGCAAGTAGTACCCAAAAGTGCAGTGCTGGGAAGTGGCCCCTGAGCCCTGCCCTGGGCTTCCTGGCTCTGTGGCACTTGGTCTTCTCCACCTGCTCCCTGCATTGGAAGAAGGAGGATGTGGCCCCCATCCCCAGGGCAGCGGGGTGTCCCCTCACCTGGATAGTCTGTGCCACCTGCAGCTGGTGGTAGAACTCCTCCAGGCACCGCGAGAAGCCCCTGTCTCTGCCAGCTTCACACAGGGTGAAGATGGTCTGCAGGAATTCCATCTTGGCATCCCGCTGGCAGCCGCCTTGGCACCCAGTGGATGGTGAACAATCGTATTGCACATCCCTTTTGTTTCCTGTCCTCTTCCGCTTCCTTGTGTGCTCCTCCCGGATCTCCCTGAGCCATTTCTCATGGATGCCGGTGTCCACCCCAGCCGTGGTGGGGACAGTGTGCCCAGGTGGGGTCCAGCCCCACTGCTCCTCAGTCCCTCAGCTCAGTGGAGCGGCGCTCCTCTCACACAGGCCTCCTGGTGCCTCACCACCTCAAGTCTCCCATTCTGCCTGCCACTGACGCCCGTGTGTCACCCTAGGTGTTCTTGGTTCCCTTCCAGGTGGAGGGATGCAGTTTTAGGTGGCTAAGAAAGCGCAGGTTGGCATGTTGGTGGGGCTGATCTGGTGCAGGTTGGCATGTTGGTGGGGCTGATCTGGTGCAGGTTAGCATGTTGGTGGGGCTGATCTGGTGCAGGTTAGCATGTCGGTGGGGCTGATCTGGTGCAGGTTGGCATGTCGGTGGGGCTTAGCTGGTGCAGATTGGCATGTCGGTGGGGCTGATCTGGTGCAGGTTGGCATGTCGGTGGGGCTGAGCTGGTGCAGGTTGGCATGTCGGTGGGGCTGAGCTGGTGCAGGTTGGCATGTCGGTGGGGCTGAGCTGGTGCAGGTTGGCATGTCGGTGGGGCTGATCTGGTGCAGGTTGGCATGTCGGTGGGGCTGATCTGGTGCAGGTTGGCATGTCGGTGGGGCTGATCTGGTGCAGGTTGGCGTGTCGGTGGGGCTGATCTGGTGCAGGTTGGCGTGTCGGTGGGGCTGATCTGGTGCAGGTTGGCGTGTCGGTGGGGCTGATCTGGTGCAGGTTGGCATGTCGGTGGGGCTGATCTGGTGCAGGTTGGCGTGTCGGTGGGGCTGATCTGGTGCAGGTTGGCGTGTCGGTGGGGCTGATCTGGTGCAGGTTGGCATGTCGGTGGGGCTGATCTGGTGCAGGTTGGCATGTCGGTGGGGCTGATCTGGTGCAGGTTGGCATGTCGGTGGGGCTGATCTGGTGCTCACCGTGTGTAGGTGATGCCCCGCAAGAGCTTTCTGTCCTGGCAGAGTTGTTGTGGGAGGAGGCGTTGGGTGTTTGAATTTTGGGGGCTGGGCTCTTCCATGCAGGCTATCCATGATATAGTTCTGAGAAGTTCAGCTCACAGCCCTGTCTGTGGTAAGCACATGAGAACAGGACAGGGGCAGGAGGTGGATGGGTGACAGTGAAGCACAGTGCCATTGCAGAAGAACGCGCCTGTTGGGCTGATGGCTCTGGGAAGCTCCATTAGGTGTGTTCAGTGGCACATCACGCTGCTTCTGGAGCTTCCTTTCCAAACCACGACTTGTGCTCCATTTTGGCAATAGAATCCCCACCCCTGCAGTCGCACAAAGCCCACCGAGGACATTTGGTGTGACCAAAAGTTTGTTGCCTTTCTTCCAGCCAGTGCTGATGTCACGGGTGACATCAGCATGAAGCACGGGGACCAAGTGACAATGACAGTGAAAGCTTGGTCTGACGCTGAGGCCCCCCTGGGGAAGTGGATGAGGTGCCTCCTGGGTCTCCAGACCAGAAGCCTCTGGCAGAAGCCCCCAGCATGGCTGCTCTGGAGCAAGCATCATCTCTTTGCAGCACTGTCTTATGAGTGCCTCTGCAGAAAAGAGAACACGGCCCACGGGCTGGGCTGAGGTTCCCATCCTGGAGCCAAAGGCTTGGTGTAGTGCCCTCTGTGCCAGCCCATTGGGGCCCAGAAAGGTGTTGGCCCCACAGGACCAAGGGGCAGAAAGCCAGCCTGCCCCAGCTGTGCTTTGCCCAAGAAAGCTGCCCCAGCACATAGCCACCACTGTGGGGAGAGGAGCCGGGTGAGGGGCAGGGGATGTGGCTGCCTCCAAACCCAGCTCAGCACCCCTCCACCTTGGACCCACATGTTCCGGGGACAGAAGTGACTTGTGACCTCCTGTTTCAGCTCTAACACAAGCTTTGGAAGGAACAAAAAGCATCTCCTCTATTAGATCAAGGGAGCAGTGTACAACGGGTGCTCTGCAGCATCCCCAGGTCTCGGGGAGCAGCCACTACTTCCTCTTGCTTTTCTTCTTGCTTTCCATCAGCTGCAGCCCTTGCTTCTTGATGGCTTCTCGGGTGAGGACAAGGCCACTCTCCTTCTCAGCAAAATCAAAGTCATCTGGAGGGGAGAGCAGAGAGAAGAGGGCTGGGGAGGCTCTGTGGGGCTGCCTCTGCTGTGCCTGCAGTCCCAGGAGGAGCCGGCACATTTGGGAGGGCTGCTGGCATCCTGGAGAGCCCTCAGGACAGGCACTGCCGACTGGCTCTCCCACCCCAGCAGCCCAGGGGGACCTGCAGGACCTGCTGTGGCCTGTCTCCAACCCTGCTGGGGCTTCCCATAAGGGTCTGGGTCCCGCTTTGTTAAGAACAGGTGGAAAGGTACCAGAAGCGCCCACAGGAGGAGGCCAGCAGGCAGAGCCAAGCACTGCCTGTGAAGAATATGCACAGCCAAGTGCTCTTGAAGACCAGGGTCTCCCCGCTTGCACCACAGCATCCCTCCTTGTTCCTGTGGTGCCTCTGTGCTCCCCAACCCACCGTCTGCGTTCATTCTCCCACATTCACACTTCAAACCAGCACCACGTTCAAAGCCTTGGAGGCAGCAGAGGTCAGCCCCAATGCCTGGGTTGGGGTCTGCTGGGACAGTGGGAGGTGGGCAAGGACGCCCAGAAATGCCAGCAGGCAGGGGCTGGGGCAGTTGCTGTGGATGTGTCCCCTTTCCTACCTTGGACCCTCATGCCCATGTCCTGCAAGGAAACCTTCTGGTTCTGGGCATCATCCATGAGGGATTTCTCCAGCAGC
Organism: Myiopsitta monachus; assembly: GCA_017639245.1. NCBI lineage: Eukaryota > Metazoa > Chordata > Aves > Psittaciformes > Psittacidae > Myiopsitta > Myiopsitta monachus. The sequence continues at coordinate 11,821,144 of CM029932.1, forward strand.
TGCCTCACCTTCACAGAAGTCTGTGAAAGAGATGCTGCGCTCATAGCTGAAGGGGGGGTGGGTGTTACAGCCAAAGGGGTGCCCAACCGCGATGTGCCCCTGGCAGGGAACACCCCACAGAGCCCAGTGCCACCTGGGCCGGAGCTGCTGCGTGGCTCTTCCCCTGAGCACCTCCATCCCCCAGCTGGGAAGATGGCTCGGGATGGGCCACCCGGGCAAGCCTGCTGTGGGCCCCCAAAGACCGCAGCAGGGATGGCACCGGCGCACCTCATCATCCTGGCTGCGGCTGGAGGGAGGCAGCTCAGCCACCCGCTGCACCAGGTACTGCAGCTTCTGCTCACACTGCCGCAGCTTCTCGGCCACCCCCACGGCCTCGACAGAATGCTCCTGGGGGCAGAGAGAGAACAGCCTTGGTAGGGAAAACGGGCCCCTGGGGCCATGGCTGCTGCCCCAACAACCACCACACGGGGCCGTCGCACCACCAAGCGGGGCCCGGGCCGCGCTCAGCCCAGCGCTGCGCGGTACCTGGCCGGGCACGGGGACGCCGTGCAGGCGGAGGACGAGGTTGTCAAGTCCGTTTTCCAACTGCAGCAGCGTCTCCCGGCTCCTGAGCAGCTGCGCTCGCCTCTGCTCCAGCCGAGCCTCTTCCCACCGCAGCCTCATCCTCAGCTGCTCCTCCAGCTCCCTGCAGCCAACAACAGTCACATCCATACAGCTGCACGGGGCTGCAGGAGCCCCAAACCTGTTGCAAAAGCCGCTGCCCACGTTCTCCCCTGCCCCCAAGCGCCGAGCAGAGATGCTGCCTGCAACTCAGCCCCGTGCTGCTGCTGGCCCCACTTCCCATGCCGGGCAAGGAACAAGGGTCCTCCTGCTGCCAGCGCGGGAGCTTTGGGTGCTCCGCCAGCAGCACCCTGCTCAGAAACCCCCCCAGTGCAGGAGGGGTGGGCAGCTGCAGGGTGACAGAGGAAGGGGTGCCCTGTGGGGACACCCGCCAGGCACATGTCCCCCTGCCCCCAAGGGTGGTGGCCGCTTTGGCACGGCAGTCCGGAGGTCAGCAGCACCGGGTTCTGTCTGGGGGCTGGCGAAACTTCAGCTCCTCCAGCTTCATCTGCAGCTCCTCCAGCGTCTTCTTCAGCTCCTGCTTCTTCTCCTTGCACTGGGTGAGGTACTGCTCGAGTCCCACCAGGGACTTCTGCTGTGCCAGGAGCCTGCCGGGGATGTCCTGTCCGGGGGAGAGCGCAAGGACTCAGCCCAGGGCACTCCTGCAGGGTACAGGATCTGGGCCGTGGTCCTGGGGAGGTTTCTGCACCAGGAACCACTGCAAGCTCATGTCACGGAGCAAAGCAGCTCCATCCCTGCCTGTACAAGAGGGGCTTTGGGGGGCTCTGGGGGCAGAGGAGAGCAGATAGCCCTGCAATGGAACAAGGTGAGCAGACGGGGCTCAGCTCCCTGGGCCTGGAGCAGCCCCGGCTTCTACCACAGATGGGGTTTCACCTCACCCAGAGGCAGGAGCACTGCACCGCAGCCTTGGCCTTCTCCATCTTCTCCATCACCCACGCCTCACGCTCCTGCCGGGACTTGGCAGGCCTTCAGTTTGGCAGCTGGGGTGGAAGCGTAGTTGCAGGGAAGGATGCCTGCAGCTGCGCCTGCATCCCCCCCTGCACCCTGCCAGGCACTTACCCACCACTGGGTCCTGTGCAGGCTGGCTCAGGAAGTCCCCGACGAGGTCACGCCTGGCTTGCTGCAAGGATGTTCATCGTCACCCCTGAGCTGCTGGCACCCTGGGGGAGCTGCCCTGCAGCCCCTGCCCTATGCCTGCAACGCTGCCTGTGCCAGGCCCCCCAGCTCACCGCTTTCAGAAGCCTTTCTCTTGGCTCCTTGAGCCAGCGTCTGTCTATGGGCCCTTTCCGAGCAGCCAGGGTGCGGTGCCTGAGCTCTCTCTCTGCCAGGAACTGGGTTTCCATCCTGGCCATGTGCTCCTGGAGCAGAGCAGAAAAGAAGTGGCTCCCAAAGCTGGACCTCGGGGAGCTTCTAACCCTGGCACGGCCAACATCAGAAATGCCACCCCCTACCCCGTGTAAACAGCCTGGGGAGGAAACTGAGCAAGGACAGCTGGAGAACAGAGCGTGACACCTTCCCCATGGCCACTGCTTCGGGCAGCTGTCCCCATGCTAGGGCAGCCCGGCCCAAGAGCCAGACACACGAGGAGCTATGGAGGCACCTGGGTGCTGTGGGGAAGCCAAGCTCAGTCTTGCTTTTTCTCCAAGGAAGACTCAGCAGCCTGGACACGTGGTGCCATCTGCGGGCTCCGGAGGGCAGGAAAGCACCCTGAGCTGCCCTGGACCATCTCACCTTGCTTACACGAGCAGCTCTGAGACCATCCGAGGCCATGAGCTCCATGTCTTCCACCTCCCCATGCTGCAGCTCGGCCATCTCACTCAGGAGATCCAGGTGCAGAGGCAGGTGGGTCAGCTCCTGGGACATGGGGAGACACAGCCCACTGAGTCCCAGGGGTGCCCTGTGCTGGGACAGAAGATGGAGGGCAGCAGGAGGACCTCCTGCAGGAGGGGGTCCCACCAGCACAGCCCCTTGGGCACTTCAGTGCCTCTGCAGGGGGAGCGGGTGAGACAGTGGCACAGTGAGGATGAGCTCACCTTCCTCAGGGCATCCCGCACCACCAGGTACAGGGCAGTCACCTTCTGTCCAGCACGGACTTTTCTTTGCACCTTCTCAAGGTTATTCTGCAGCGTACGAATCACCTGGGGCAGAGATGGTTGGGGACAAGGGATGACTCCGTGTACTGAGCCCAGGGCACACCCAGGGGTGCAGGGTTGACTGAACCCCCCCACGGGTGCTGCCACCCCAGCAAGGGGCCCTGGGACCTGTGCCTGGTGCTGCTTCTCATCCAGCTGGGCATCCTGCAGCTGCTGCAGCTGCCTCTGCAGCTGCTCCTGGGCCCGGCTCCGCTGCTTCACCTGGTACAGCAGCATATTGCATGTGTTCACCCTGTCATAGATTTCAGCCCGCAGCTTCTCCTGGGCCACCTGGATGGGATGTGAGCTTTTGCCAGGCTGGAGGCAGGGCTCGCTGGGCACCCACGGCAAAAGGGGTCCTGCCTGGAAAGCTCTTTGCCAAGCTAGAGCTGGGCATGCTGGGACATGGTCACTCCCTTGGCAGAACTGGAGCTGTGTTGGGGCAAAGGACCTGCTCAGGAAGCTAATGGAGGACACTGATGGGTCCCACAGTGCAAAGGGTCCCACGGGACCACCCAGAACACCCTGTGTCCCACTGCACCAGCCCTGTGGAGCTGGCCTGGTGCTGTCATCAGGTCCCTGTTCCCTACACCCTGCTCTCCCGAGCATCCCCTGAGCCCCAGGCCGCTGCAAGCAGCCTGCACCTGCTGGACCCTGCTATTACCTCCATTGTCTTAGTGGCCAAAGCAACGCCCAAGGGCTGCTTCGCTCCACAAGCCTCGGAGATGGTGAGCTTGTGCTGTGGGCAGAAGAGGGCAGAGAGCACATCACTGCCAGCCTGGGGATGCTCCCGGCCTCCTGCTGCCCTGCACTTCCTGCTCCTGGAGAGGACCACTGTAAGAGCTGGCTCTGCAGATCCAGCAGAGTCACAGTCATGGAGACAGCAAATGGGATCTGCTGGTACCTTCCGGACAAGGCCCAGGACATGGACATCCTCCTGCACCGCCTCTTGCAGCTGGGGCAGCAGCTCTCGGTTCCAATTGAGCTTTTCTTCCTGCAACTTGCTGTAAAACTTCCTTGCTTGCCCTGCAGGACATTGAGGCACTGTTGGTACCATGCAAGATGATGCGGGGACCAAAAGCCCCCTACCTGGCCCAGTCCATAATGCAAAGCCAACGGGGCAGCACCTTGCAAGGCTATGCTGGCACGCATCTCACGGATGTGCTTGCTGAGGTTTGCCTTCTGGCCCAGCATGGTGCTGGTGCTCCTGCCTTGGCTCTCCAGCCCCACTGTGGACGTAGCAGCCACTGCAGTTCCACTGCCCTCTGCAACTGCCACAGAGCCGTGACCACACCGATGGAGCTGAGCAACCTATGACCCGATAACTGTCGCTGTATCCACAACAGGGAGCTGAGCTCCCTACGCCCTCAGAACTGTTGCCGGGTTGTAACCACAGCAATAATGCAGCAAGAGCAGCCTGTTGCTGCTCAGACACGGCCCTCTGGAAATGTCAGTTCATTAGTCAGGAAACAGCCGTGCAGGGAGTTACGCTCCCCTTGACATGGGCAAGAACCAACCAGCTCCCAGTACTGATGTTTATTTTGATGCTGACCGTATCTTCTCGCTCAGCTACAAACGCGACAAGAAATGCAGCACATACAGTTGTTTGTTGGTCAGTACCATCAAGCTCCTGCTACCAGAGAGCTACAGAAAAAGACTTTCTAAGGAAATGGCCTTCCCAGCACCAAGCTTGTACATCAGCTGAGCTCAAGTTTCTGTAAGGTGGATCTTTAACCTGCAGCCATCCTGTGGTGCTCTCAGGGCTGAACACTGAAAACAAAGAAATACAGGACTGTCAAAATATCCTCTGAGGCTCTTACTCAGCATCTCCTTTGCACATTTATAAATGGCACGTCAGTGCTAATAGCCAGTGACAAACTAAATACCAACATGGTCATCGCCAGGGCTTCATCAGGCCTGCATGAAGAGATGGCCATTTGAAAGACAAGCAGCCAAGGGTTTGCACACCCAAGGGATCTCATCAGGCTGGCCATGCTTGTAGAGATCTCCACGTTGAGGCCGTGTCCACGTGACAAATACAGGAATCCGGCCCCTGAACTTTCCTAGGCAACATTTCAACACAGGTTTCACCTTGAGGGCAGGAGAAAGCATTTTAAATCGGATCAAGTGGTTCATGAATCTCCATTTCACTGCCCCTCAGCAGAACTCACCCTCGACAATGGCAGGGCCTTCCAAAGTGCTACTAAAGACATTGCACCCAACCTTGCACAGCCAACAGCCCTCAGACTGCTGCAGCAGTGAGCTTCCAAGAGGAAGCCTCTGACTGAGGACCTAGTCCTGCAGGCCCTCTGCACCTGACACATCGAACCTCTCCTCCTCCAGGTAACTCCAACATTCCCCGGTGACATGTTCGAAAATTCACAGCCTGTTCATGGTACAAGGGAAAAGGCCCGGTCAAGGCTACAAACCAGGGCTCTCTTCAATTGTCATGGCTCAGGCAGTCGAGTGCTCGGAGTCAACAGCAGACAAGGAACACAACACAGGCTCACCCACAAGAGAGATCTAGCCCTTGGCTGGCCTGCAGCTCCTGCCTCGCTACGTACCATCAGTGTGGAAATAGGCACATAATACTAAAGGCTCCTGGAACTCCTGCTGGTTTATGTCCCACAAGTACAGGTGCTTTGTATTTTAAGGATCTCCTCCAGTTGTCATCCTCTCTTCTCATGGCCTTTGAAATACACAAATTCAATTAAAAGCCGTTATTTGACACAGCTGAAACAAGACTGAACACAACTGTCAAGAACTATAGACAGTGCTGCAGGAGCTGGCTGGGAGCTCTGTGCATGTATTAGAAAGCAGCTTAGAAAGACAGAGGGAAAACGACAGCTGCCACAGTTGTGCTCTACTGCCCACTTTCAACAGAAAAGGGGCACACACAATCAGTTCCTGCTGGGGAATTGAGACCCAACTACAGCCTGGCAAGTTGAATGGCCAGAGGCCACTACTGCCTGGTCAAGAGGCATTTGAGAACAGCTCACAAGTGCAGGCTCCCCCCTTCAGCCTCCAGAAAGCACTGCTACGGCCACAAATACCTCCTGCATCGTTAACAAAAATAATGATTTCTTTCTGGACCTAGAATACAGAAATAGACAATAACTTATTTTTATTAATGGAGCTAAATCTATTTTGTGAAGAAGCTATTTGCAGAATAGTTTTTTCCAGGTCAGCAACCTACTGTTCTATCCACTGAAAGAAATCTTCCAGAAGGGTCCTTTGAAGTATTTCAATTCTCCAGCAGCCCATTAGGGAAGTCTAAGTCAGTTTTCACACTGCCAAGAGATCAGTTTTTAGACATTCTGCATCTCTTCTTCTAAAGAGAACGCAGCTCTCTCTTCTTAAGGCTCCTCTCCTCACATACAAAAGCCACCCCTCAGGGACCAATGCAACCTTCCAGTCAACACTGACAACTTACAAGGAAAAATGATTGGCACCGTATCAGTCAAGCACTCGTCAAGAGCAACCCTTAAAGGAAACCAGAGCTAGAGAAGCTCTGTATCACATCTTAACTCAATCCTCAGTTAGTGCAACTCTGACACAGAATGTTCCTATAGGCGAATACAATCTGTAATCCAAGCAAGGGTAAAATGATTTAAAAAAAACCCTAAAAACACTGCATGGAAAAATCCCAAAGGATCAGTGTCAGAGAACACTTGGCTGCAAGAGATTGGAATAAACACAAAGGCCTAACAGAAAAGAGTGGCCAACGCCAGTCAGTTTGGAAGATGGTTTTCATCATTCCAGCTTTTCATCGCCTTCCTCCACATCTTTCAGACTGAGCACTTCCAGGGTTCCTTTCCCTTTTGTCTCACTCCGGATCAGCTCATCAATTCCTCTGAAGCAGCCGGGGTCAATAAGGCACACCTGAAACATTTCACATTTCATCAGTCAGCATTTGACTTTTAACAGCCTCTTTTCAAGGTCAAACATTCATTTTTATCAAATAAAGTTGCTCCGTTACTCAGAAGGACTCTGCAGCGTTCAGAACTGATTTCTATTAAGGGATCTTTCCACACAAGTTCTGCAGTTCTATCTACCCACACTGGACATGGCTTTTGACAGCTGGCACTGCTAGATTCTAATCTGCTCTCAGAAAGATTTTGCCAAGACCAAATTTTGCTTTCACATGGACCTTTTTCTAGAACGCTAATTAACCACTGTCAAAATATAGGCCTGACCCACCAAATAAAGATGAGCAACATTCTACGTATGCAGAAAAACTCAGCCTAGTAGTAGAATCGTAGAATAGTCAGGGTTGGAAAGGACCTTAAGATCATCCAGTTCCAACCCCCCTGCCATGGGCAGGGACACCTCCCACTAAACCATGCCATCCAAGGCTATGTCCAACCTGGCCTTGAACACCACCAGCAATGGAGCATTCACAACTTCCCTGGGCAACCCATTCCAGTGCCTCACCACCCTTACAGGAAAGAATTTCTTCCTCATATCCAATCTGAACTTCCCCTGTTTCAGTTTGAACCCATTACCATATGTTCTGTCACTACAGTCCCTCATGAAGAGTCCCTCCCCAGCATCCCTATAGGCCCCCTTCAGATACTGGAAGGCTGCTACGAGGTCTCCACACAGCCTTCTCTGTTGCAGGCTGAACAGCCCCAGTGTTCTCAGCCTGTCTTCATACCGGAGGTGCTCCAGTCCCTTGATCATCCTCGTGGCCCTCCTCTGGACTTGTTCCAACAGTTCCATTTCCTTTTTGTGTCGAGCACACCGGAACTGCACACAGTGCTCCAAGTGAGGTCTCACAAGAGCAGAGCAGAGGGGCAGGATCACCTCCCTCGACCTGCTGGTCACGCTCCTCTTGATGCAGCCCAGGATGCGGTTGGCTTTCTGGGCTGCGAGCGCACACTGCAGTCGGCTCACGTTCATTTTCTCATCAATCAACACCCCCAAGTCCTTCTCCCCAGGGCTGCTCTGAATCTCTTCTCTGCCCAACCTGGAGCTGTGCCTGGGATTGCTCCCACCCAGGTGCAGGACCTTGCACTTGGCATGGTTAAACTTCATCAGGTTGGCATCAGCCCACCTCACAAGCGTGTCAAGGTCCCTCTGGATGGCATTCCTTCCCTCCAGCATATCAACTGAACCACACAGTTTGGTGTCATCGGCAAACTCGCTGAGGGCGCACTCAGTCCCACTGCCCATGTCACCGACAAAGATGTTGAACAAGACAGGTCCCAACACAGATCCCTGAGGGACACCACTCGTTACTGGTCTCCAGCTGGTCACTGCTAGGAGATTACACCATCCTTCTCAGCTGGAAGCACCAATCTCTGTGGAATAAAGGCCACTTTCAAGCTGACATCACTAGGATTGTGTGAAACTAAAACCCACAAACTGCACCTCTGCTTAACAATTCCTGGTAAACTTACAGTTCATCTGAATAACTTCCATACACTAATTCACCTTCTAGTAAAACGTACAGCTGCAGTCAAATCAAGCAGGAAACCCAAGGACTGCTTATTCCTTACCATTTCCAGCTGCTCATGGAAGTCTTCACTCTCAATAACTTTAATCAGCGGCTTGAGCTTCTCTTTCAGTTTCTTCCCTTCCTTTGCTGGAAGGATAAATCGCAGCCTCATGCGAGCACGTTCAATTTGCATGGTCTCCTTCAACTGCCTGATCACTTCCAGTGCCTGTAAAGACATGCAGACAAAAGGGCATTTACACACCTTTAAAAAGCATCATCGAGAAGTTACACCCGAGGACAACACCTCTAAGCAGGAGCACATTTTGCCAGAAACAAACCTGCTGCTTTGTGCTCTTGTGGGGTTTGACAGAGTAGTGAATATCCTTCATGGCTCTCTCTATAAGGATCACTGTGTACGGCCTCTTTGTCTCTGGATTCACAGCATTTGTCAGCCACAATAGTCGCGATGTCTCTGAACATCTGCTCCAGCTGCGTGTGTCGTTCTTTGTCTGATACCTGCAGCTCTCCTTTTGATAAAATCTGAGCAGAAGTAAAGAAACCAGTTCATAAACATCACAGATTGGACCAGTGAGAATTCCTGTACCTTGGTGTCCTGGCTTCATCTGTAACAGTGGGGTTTCTCCCCTTCCTCGTACCTGGGGCAGTGCTGTGTTTTGGCTTCAGTCTGAGAATACCACTGCTAACCCACTGATGGTTTAGCTGCATGCTCAGTAGCACTTACCCTGGTCAAGGCCTTTTCAGTCTCTCATGCTCTGTGAGGAAGGGCCCAAGAAGCCAGGAGGAGCAGAGACAGGACAACTGACCTGAACTAGGCAAAGGGGTATTCCAGGCCCACAGCACATCATGCCCAGTATAGAAACCTGGGGGGTTTACCCAGAAGGGACCGATTGCTGCTTAGGTCAGGCTGGGTACAGGTCAGCACGTGCTGCCTGAGCAGGTATTGGGCAGCACTGTTGCTTATTGGTTTTCTTTTCCTTTTAGTTCATATTCTCTCCCCTTATTTCTCTTATTATCATGAGCAGTAATAGTATTATATTGCACTTTAGTTATTATATTGTTCTTATCTCAACCCCTGGGGTTTACATTCTTTTGATTCTCCTTCCCATCCTGCCCAGAGGGGGGAAGAGGAGTGTGAGTGAACTGACTGAGTGGTGCTGAGCTACCGGCACAGCTTAAACCATGACACGTGGTTAAATTTAACAGCTGCTTGAATCTGGTTAGACATGAAGTGCGGAAAAGGAATGACCATATCAATAATGTACATCACTGTGACAGACAACACTGGAAAGACTTCAGACAAAAACTCACCACAGAAACACTCAACTACCAAAAAAGAAGTGCAGGTTGAGTGGGATCCTCATCACCCACAACGTGTCCACAGTTCATGTCCAACCAAGAAGGAAGGAGTAAGAAATTGGATCTGTTCTTCACACTTGATCGAACTGTCCAAAGTAAGCACCCGTCCCCGTCCTCTCCAAGCTTTCACAAAGCCATGGGTGTGACACCCACCTCCTTACAGATTTCTGTTTGGTCATCTGTCCCAAACGCTTGAATGAGATCTTCCTTCTTCGCCACCTGGCCTTTGGAAACGTTGACAAACACCGTGTGCGTCTGCAGGACCTCGTCAAGGTCTTTCTCCCTGGAGATGAGGCAAGGTTACAAAACGCCTTAAGCCACCGCCTGAGAGCGAGCGCACGAGCGGTCAGCGAGGAGGAACAGGCACTGCTGCCCAGGGCTGAACCGCTGGAGCCCGGGAGCTGCCGGGACCCAAACGCCACCGCCAGAGACGGGCGCAGGCACCGCACAGCCCCGGGCGCTGCCCCTGCCCGGCTCCACACCCGGACCTCCACGGGCCTGCCTCCAGCCCGGCCCCGCGCCAGGCCCACCCCCTGCCCCGCGGCGCCGGCCCTCACTCACGCTCCGCTGCGCCATCCCAGGACCTTGTTCCGGTAGCAGGCGATCTCGAAGCGCTTCCCGCCGCGCCGCGCCCGCACCACGGCCACATTGGTAAGGCGGATCTGGTTCGTGGGGGTGAAGATGGACATGGCGGCGGCCAAGGCTACCACAGGAGCGGCCGCCTCCCCATTGGCCGAGGCCGCCCCACGCTGCCTTTCTATTGGCAGGAGCCGCCCCACGCTGTCTCCCCATTGGCGGCCCTTTCTCCTTTCCCGCCTCCCCTCCGCTCCCGCCCGGGAGCTGCCGTAGGGAAGAGGCCGAGGCGGGGCCGTGCGCTGAGGCGGAGTCGCTCCGCGGGGGGAGGCGGTGTCCGTGCGAGGGTCGGGCGCTGCCCGGGAGGGCGCGGGGCTGTGCGTGTGCGGAAGGGCCGTGCGGGGGATGTGGGGGTAACCTCAGAACCGTGGCGTGGCTCTGTCGGGCGGGAGGCAGTGACACACGTCCCGTCGGTCGGTGTGTCATCCTTAAAGTGCGGTATCCGAGCGACCGTACACGGTGAAAACACTCTGACAGTAAAATTAGAGACAGTGCTCTCTGTGTGAACACGCCTTTGTGCCTGCTGAAGCTGGGGTGTCATGGGGTGGCAGTGGCACGGCCACCATGGGAGGGGTATGCATTCGTATGCATGCCAGGGGTCACGGCATGGGGCATCAGCTCCTGGCTCTGCACCCCGGTGCACGTAAGGGCTGATCCCGCAAAGCCGCCCCGGCCTTGCAGGGGTAGGGGTGACACCTGAGGGGCTGCAGCACCTCCCTGCATCACCCCCATCGGCTCTCACCCGAGGTGCCCTCCCCACCACCACGGTTCACGTCTCCTGCTGCTGCGGAGGGCATCGCACAGACAATGCAGATCATCGGGCACGTGGTGGACACCGAGGAGAAGCGTGTCAAGCTGCTCTGACTATTGGGACACACCAGGCTTTGGTGATGCTGTCAACAACAGCGGTTGGTACGTGCTGTGGAGGGTCTCCGCAGGGATGGTCAGCACCACTGTGGTGCCCAAAAAGCACCTAAACCACATCCCTTCAATCTCAAGGGCAAAACAAAGTCCTGGAGGACTTTCCGACACAGCCCAGAGGCCTGGGTGATGGTCCCTCTGCAGTTCACTTCCGGCAGCACTTTTCCACCCACTCTTGGTCACATCCCCTTTGCCACCACTGAAGCACTCCCCCATTTGCACCTTCCCAACTCACTGGCAGCGACCTGCACTGCTGGCTCATTATCTCCTCTTGTTCTCATGATCACTTCCCAAAGCCTGGTTGTCCTCCTGCTGCAAGGGCCTCTCCCTGCACTCCTTGATGGCACTGAGCACCGTCTCTTTGGCGCAGGGGTCTGGGCTGCTTTTGTCCCGGAAATTCCATGTCCCTCTTCCATCAGTGCCCCTGCTCCCCCTGGATCCCTGACAGCCAGTGTCCCTGTGCTACCCCTGTCACTATCCCACCCTCACCTCTGTGCCCTACCAGGCAGGCACCATGGCAGGGATGATGACACGGACCACCCAGAACACGATTCCCTGCATCTCCTGGCCATGATCCCCACGGGCCACTCAGCAGCAGGAGCCCTGTGCCATGGCCCTGCTGAGGGAACCTTGCAGCCCAGCTGAGGAGGGCAGGGCTGTCTGCACGGCCCCCCTTGCAGCATTACATTGCCAGAGAGGGAGGAGGCTGCGGGGAGGCGAAAGCCACCCCTGCTCCTCAGGGCTGAGCAGGGACCACGTCGTGGTGGCCCCACAACACACAACAGAGGTGATGTGCAGGGTGTCCCTGAGCACAGCACAGGGAAGAGGACGTCATCGCCCAGGTCACCGTGACAACACCTCCCCAGGTTGTCTTTTGGGAGGGCTCTGAGCACACCCATCAGGTCAGAGCCCCAGGACCCCCATGGGGACACAGTCCCTGCCCCCCCCCCCCCCGAACCGCAGGGCCGGGCTGAAGGCTTTATTGAAAAATTGGAAACACACAACGTAGTAATTATTATACAATGGAAAAGAAAAGTAATTAACCCAATGTGCAGAGCGGGGGCACCCCCACTGTCCCCAGCAGCAGCCGCCAGCGCTGGGGGCCGCAGGGGGAACACCTTCCCTCCACCAGCACTCAGCCAAGATACAAAAGGGGAGTTTGGCCGAGATAATGGTGCCACCACCCCCGAGCCCCCCCACAACCCCCTCATCATCCCCAGCCCCAACCTGGCCTGGAGGCCTGAGGTAGTTGGGGGTACCCTGCACAGGCAAGACACCCCCCCAGAAAGAGGGGGGAGGGTGTTGGGGCTCCTGGTGTCCTGCAGGAATGGGATGGTTGGTATTTTACCTGGAGGGAGCTGGATAGGGGCATGTCGAGGCAGAGGGGGGCTGGCGGGAGCCCCAAGTGCTCCCTGGCAGGCAGGGGCATAGGGCAGGTGCGCTAGCAGCGGGGCTGGCCAGAGCACACGGGGGCACTGGGTCCCGGCACGGTGGACGGTTGCGCTATCCTGTGCGTAGGAGGTGGCAGCCCTGAGGCCGTGGTGATGGCCTGGCTCTGCAGGGGCATGCTGGTAGGTCCCACTGCTCAAGGGCCAGCCAAAGGCAGCACATGGTGACAGACCAGCCACCACTTTCTAAAGGGAGACAAAGGCCAAACGCTGCACCCCCAGCACTCGGAGGGGGCTGGTCTGGCTGTCTCACCCCCAGGAAGGGGCAGCTGCCTGAAGGCAGGGTGCAGGCAGCAATGCTGCCAGGCTGGGAAGAACACCCTGGCCCTGCAAGGGACGTGGGCAAGACCGTGGGGGATGGGGTCATGGCTGCGCAGTCTGATGCCACTGTCCCTGCTGCAGCGAGGTGAGCTGGGGGGCCCGAAGCTGGCAGAAGGCCCCTGCCCTCCGAGATCAGTTTTTAGACATTCTGCATCTCTTCTTCTAAAGAGAACGCAGCTCTCTCTTCTTAAGGCTCCTCTCCTCGCATACAAAAGCCACCCCTCAGGGACCAATGCAACCTTCCAGTCAACACTGACAACTTACAAGGAAAAATGAAACAAGTGAAATACAAATAAAGAGTAATAATAATACTAACAAGTACTGTTCAACTCCACAGGTGTAGTTCAACAGTGGGAGCAAGTACCCACAACCAGAACATGCACTGGAGCAGCACCATGTGCTCTGGCCCGGGAATCAAACATGGGCAAGCAGGTGTGAACACAGTCTGTTTATTTTAAATGGGGGACATAAAAAGCAAGGGGAAAAAAATTGCACGTTCACAGTAAAACGAGTCAACCAAAACAATAGTAGTACAATAGTAGAACATTTCTAGAATAATAGAACGGTAACAGTCCTCAACAGAAATGTCAGAACCGACACTTTGGTCCTGGTGGCCCAGAAAGCCCCTCACCATCAGAATGCTCTTCATCCTTGGAGCTCCAAGAACAAAAATGAACAAAACCTGTTTAGTCACATCCATGTACATCCCAGTTTAGAAGGAAGGAGATGCTGTAATAGGCTGGGGAGCGCAGCAGAGTCCATGCGATGAAGCTGCCTTTCCCCTGCACAGCCAAGTCCCTTGGGCAGTGCTGGGCAGGGGCCAGCACATCTGAACACTGCCAACAGTGCTCCAGGGTCTGTGCCCCCACTGAACCAAGCTTGAAGGAACTCAAAGGCAATTGAGCTTAAATATAAAAATAAAGTTTTATTTCATTAAAAAACATTTAAATATTTGTGTTTTTTCCTGTACTTTAGACTCCACCCGACACACACACTCACACGTCTCAGACAGTAAAAGACCTGGCAGCAAAGCGCTCCTGGAGGTGGTGGGGACACCACAGGGGGCAGCTCTCGGGTGACCCCTGGCTCAGGCAGCCTCTGCCCCTCTCCCACTGAATGGCCCCAGGGGAGAGACAACACTGCAGCTCCTGGGAGCTGGGAAACCCCAAAGGGGTGGGGATGAGCCACAGATGGAAAACAGTTTGGATCTGGGGAGGATCTCCATCCGCTCTGGACTCCCCAGGTGGCTCCAGAGCACCCAGACATGGAGAGGGGAGAGTGCCAGGGCTGGAGCACCCGGCCCTGGCTGCTTTCAGTCCCCACAGCATGGGGACAAGCTGCAGCACAAGCAGCTACGCAGTGATGCTGCTGCTGTCAACACCCAATTAACATGTCCCCCAAAAAGGGACGGGTGCTCCCTGAAATAAAACTCCCTACAGCAAATCCGGCATAACCAACATGCCGCCACGCACACGGATCAGTTCTTCCTCCAAACTTGATTCAATGAGCGCACGGGAACAGGAGCACAAATAAGCAAAACAAGAAAGGGCTTTACACGAGTGGGGTGGTGGGAGCAGTGAGGGCTGGGGGGGAAAGACCCCCATCCCTGCCTGAGGTGCCAGGGTGAGGCGCATCCTCGGCTGCGAGGGGCCATCACCCTGCTGTGGAGACTAGACTGGTCACCCACAGCACCTGGGGCCCCAGGTCAGGCCAGCACTAACCCCAGCTCCACTGCTGTGGGGACAGCAACAAAGCAGAGCCCTGTGGAAGGAGCGTGTTCACCAGGCCATGGATCAAACAGGGGGGAAAGATTTCAGACCTGGTGAAGACGGTATCTCCCAGGAGCACAGAACAGCAGCCCCTCTGCAGCCATGGGGCTCTGCCGCCTGCCGTGCCCCATGGTAGGGGCTGGCTGGGGGTGCTCAGTGAGGAGAAGCACATGGGGGAAAGGTTACACCTAATGAAACATGGCAAAATAAAGCCAGTAAGGAAACACCGCAGATATGTACAGAGGTTCATCCAGCCGTGGCTGTGGAACTGTTCAAGTAACAAGTTTTTGGTTCACCACCTCAGGCGCTGCCACCCAGCACGGTTTCTTGCTGGCAGCAGAGATGGAGCCTGGCCTCATCATTCCGGTCCCACCTTGGTGCTGCTCTGGACTGGAGCCCCCACGGGTGGGGGACCAGCAGCACTGGCTGTTACTTTTTGCGGGTATGCTGTCTCCGTGCCTGTAGCCGCTGGCGAGCACCGGCCTTGGATCCTGCCCCGATGGAAAAGGTGGGGGTGGACGAACCTGGAAGCACAAAGGTTGCTCAGGTCTCTGCAGCCACCTTCCAAGCTGGCACAATCCCTATCCCAGGGGGAATGGAAGGTTTTACATCCCCAAAGCCCAGCAGCTACCACCTGAGCTGGCTCTTACAGCACAGCCTGGCCCTTCCGCCATCCCCCAGCCCAAGGGGACAACACGGCCCATCAGCTCCTCAAGCCTGAAGCACCAACTCCCTCCCTACCAAAGGAATTGCCGACTCCTCCAAAGCCTGAGGCAGGAGTGCTGGGAGTCCTGAAGGAAAGGCTGCTGCTTCCACTCCCCACTGCTCCTGGGACGGGTGTGCTTTGCCCAAAGGTGGGTGCAGAAGTTCCTGGAAAGCAACATGCCACTGTCAGCTGGGGTCAGCAAAGGAGGAAGAGCCTGGCTTTAGGGAGGAGGCTTTAGCAGGAGGCACAGCTCTGCCCCGGGGGGTTGGGGCAGGGCAGTCCCCAAGATCAGCTTTTTCACCCAAGAAGCCCCTTTAACATAAGAAGTTGCACTCTCGTGGTAATTCCTGAGCACTCCTGCAGCAGGGCAGCACAGGAGGATTTGCAGGCCGGGCAGGAACAAAGGCCTCTGTCCTTCCAGATCAAGGAATTACTCAGCATGTGGGTTTCAGCTCTCTGGGAGCTGAGCTGGCCCAGAGAACACGAAAAGTGGTAGGGAAAGCCTCAGAGAGGGAGCAGGAATCAATTGCAACTGCTGTCCGGCAGCATTTGTACCTGCCAAGATATTCCAGGTAGCTTTTATGCACTGGCAAGACCTTGGCTCATGCACGGCACCTGCCTGGGCTCAGCACCCGCAGGAGCCGATGCATCCAGTGCATCCAGAGGGGACAAGAAGCGGCATTTCAGATTCCCCTCCACCCCCCAGGGCTGGGGACTGGGGCAGCGTGAGATGGAAGCACCTTCCCTTTGCACAGCCCGAGCACCTCAGGGCTGCTGAGCCCAGGCAGCTCAGCCAGGTCTGGCAGGAAAGCCGCTGCCTAAATCTAACCCTGCCCTTCACCCCCACACAAGCCCTGTCCGCCCCGACTCACCTCCAAACACGGGCTTGCTGTTGGGTGTGCTGGGCATGGTGAAGGCGAAGGGCGTGCTCTGACTCTGTGCACCCAGCGCGCTCTGCGCCAGGGAGGAGCCGAATGGTGTTGCTGCCAGGGCTGCCCCGCTCTGCCCAGTCCCGAAACTGAAAGCTACGGCAGGCGAGCCGCTGCTCAGGGCTGGTGCGCCGGCCCCAAACGCACTGGTGGAGGGTCCCGGCTGGGTGGTCACCCCAAAGGTGAAAGGAGAAGGGGTGGTGCCAAAGACGGCAGCGCCAGTGCTGCTGCTGCTCGTGATCTGGGTGGTGGAACCAAAGCTGGCGGTGGTGGAGGTGCCTGTCCCAAAGGAGAAGACCGATGTGGTGGTCCCAAATGCCGCCTGGGTGCTGCTGGTGCCGAAGGAGCCCTGGGTGCTGGCTGTGCCGAAGGCTGGCTGAGCACTGTTGCCGAATGTTGGCTGAGCAGCCAACTGGGCCACAGGGGCTCCAAAGCTGAATGGGGGAGCAAAGCTGCCGGGGCCAGCAGCAGGCTGGCTGGTGGGCGGCTGGCTCGCAGCTGCACTGACGCAACTGCCAAAAGCTGAAGCGGGGGAGCCAAATGTCAGTGTCACCTGGCTTGTGGTGGCTGGGGTAGAAGAGGTCAGTGTGGTCCCGCCAAATATGCTAAAGCCCACAGTAGTGGCAGGAGCCATCAAGTTTGAAGGCACTTGGCCAAAGGCAGGGCCTCCTGGGATAGTGGTGGTGGCAGCGACTGTGGCTGGAGTTGGCTTTCCAAACTGGGGCATGGAGCCTGGGGTGGCAAAGCTGATTTCTGTGTTGGGAGCTGAGGTGGCCGGGCCCCCAAACAGGAAGGGCTGTGACATGCTGGTGGCTGTGGCAGTGCTGATGGTCAGGGTGGTGGTGGGGCTGGTGGAGGCGGGTGCATTGACGCCAAAGCTGAAGACAGGTTTAATGGTGGCATCTGTGAAGGAACTCCCTGTGGTGGCTGTCATAGCTGCCGTGGTGAAGATGACGTTAGGGAGACCTGTGAGTCCTGCCAGGGTTGCTGTGGAGGCCACAGGCAGATCTGCACCCGAGGCCGGCTGCAATGATGGTTGGAAGGCAAAAGGAGAGGTGTTTACTGAAGACGAAGCTGTGATGACGCTGCCAAAGATGGGTTTGAACATGGTGGTGGTAGAGGGTGTTGAGGAAGGGCCTGAGCTCACAGGCATGGTGACAGTGGTGGAGACAACAGCTGCACAGGGGCCTGAGCTCTCACCAAAGATGGGTTTGAAAACAGGGGTTGTGGTAGGCACAGCAGCGCCTGCAGTCATTGCCAGCTGGTTGGAGGGAGTGGTGTCTGGCGTCCCAAAAAGGATGCTTGGCTTTGGGAAGGAGGGAGGCTTGCTGGGAGTCTGGCCCAGCTCTGTGAATGCAGGAGGTGCTGTGCTGCTGGGGGCAACAGGAACAGTCAGGGCAGACGTGCTCAGCAAAGGCACAGGCTTGGTGTCAGCAGAGGTGGCAGGCAGAGAACTCGACTCCGGCGAGAGGGCCGGAGCAGGCAGCTGGGCAGCTGATGAAAGCGGCTGGGACACTACTGCAGCTCCAGTGGAGTCTGCGAACAAGGAGAGAACTTATTTAGGGACAGGGGTCATCTACAGACAGATGGCCCTTCTGCCAAGCACCCACATCTATGCTGCAAAGGCTCTGGAGAAACATCCACCCATGCCACAGACCTAGCCCTCTACTGCGGCTCCCAACAGGACCATGGGCTCAGTGTCACCAGACATGCCCCCTCAAGACCCCCCTGCCAGCTCTGCTGCCAAAGGAGCATTTGAACAGGGAGTTTTGCCACCCACCTCCCACACAGGCAGCACACAGCTTCCACTGTGCCTCTCTTGCTCAGCCAAAGGCCCGCTCTGCAGACCCTCCTCCTCCTCCTTACCTGCGAGCATGGGCGCAGCCGCGCTGCTCTGCATCTGGTTCAGGCTGTCTGGGAGTGAGCTGGTGCTAGCTGGGGCAGGAGCAGGCCATGGTGAGGTCACGGTGCAAGCCAGCGATCCGGACATGGGCATACTCTCTGCAGTAGTGCTGGGGACCCCATCTGCTGGGAGGGAGCACGAAATCAGGACCCACAACTTGCTGGATGAGACAACCCCTCAGCAGAGCCGCCCAGCATGAACAGCTCACAGCTCCGGCCCTGCGGAACCTTGCCCATCACCCTGGGGGCTGCGGAGCACGAGGTCTCCCACCCGAGTCGTCACCAGGCTCTAGGAGTTTCAGACCCGAGGACCAGGCAGCACTGCCCCAGGACCTTCCTCAGCCTGCACTGCACAAACCCCCCACTGCCCTGCCAGCCTGTGCCATGGCTGTCTCCTCCTTGCTGTGCCCTTCACATTCCCAGTCGGCCCTTACCCGCCTTAGGCCGCAAGAGTCGGCGCAACCGCTGCTGTGCTGCCTCCCTCTCCTCCTCTATGATCTCCTCTGTGATGGGGTAGCCCGGGTCAGGCGCAGGGGGCTGCCAAGAGAGAGCAGTAGCTTAGTGCCTTCTCAGGGCAGGCGGCAGAGCCGCTCCGAAGGAGGTGTGGAAGCAGGCTGGCGCCAGAGCCAGGAAGCCGTGGTTCTGCCACAGCCACCGCAGAGCTCTGGTCCCCATTCGTTCTGGACCCCGGCTTGGCACTGAGGGCATGGCAGCCTTGCCCGGGCCAGTACCTGCTCTGGCAGCGGGCAGCACAGTCACGCACAGCCCACCACCCACTGGGGCAAGGAACAGCATCACTTCCCACTCAGCCAAGGACGAGACCTCCTGCCTGAGGCAGGCAGGTCAGCCTGCCCCCAGCCCTGCAGGGATTGCAGTGAGCACATTCTACCCCAGAGGAGGGCAAAAGAGGCTGCGAGGCAGCGACGTACCAGCACCAGTGGCTCATTATCCCAAGGCACCAGCAGGCAGATGCTCCTCTTGCGTGGCCTTCCGTTCCGTGGCGATGGTGGTGGGCTTGGGGTCTGCCGCCGCTTCTGCTCAGGCCTCTCGACAGCTACAGAAGGAGACAAGTCAGGAGGAGCTCCCAGCAGGGGCGTTTGGCCTGTACTAAGGGGGGTGTCCCTTCTCACTCCTCTCTGGATGCCCATCTTGGAGGGCAGTGCCAGGGATACGGCATTAAGCCCCGAACAAGGATGCGATGCCCTGGGGCAGCAGCTGGACACAAGAGATCCACAGGGGAGCTGTCACAGGAGCCCGCTGGGGCTCCATGGGCCAGCGGCCATGTCCCACTGGCACAGATGGTTCTTGCACACTGCCCACCCGAACCACAAACCACCCAAACTGCCAGACGTGGCCACATCTCGCTCTGTGCCACAGGACCCTGTCCACAATGGGCACATGGAATTTCCTCTCTCTTTTAGGAAGTGTTGGAATGAGCTCAGCCTGGAATCTGAGCAGGGTGCTACTTGTACTGCAGCAGATCTTGCTCTGAGGCTGACACCTGGACCATGCTGGCATGGAGGCTGGTGCTCCCCCTTGCAGACGAGCCCCCAGGTATCTGTCAGCACCCCTCAGTTAGCACCAGGAAATCCCTGTAGGGCAGTAGCTGAGGCCAGCAGAAACGCCACTGCCTCAGGACCAGCACATTCCTACTTTCCAGGGGACACCTCAAGCTCATCCCACCCGCAGACCTGAGCTACCTCGTGTCCCGCTGCTGGCCCACACCAATGGCCCATTCAACCCTGGCACAGAGCTGGGCCTCACCTTCCTCCATCTGCACAGCCTTGTCCAATTTCACTGGAGTGCAACTCTTGGAATACCGCACCTCCCGTTCCCTGCGCAAGTGGGAGAGAGCCAGTTAGGGTCAGCCCCAGGCTTGGTCCCCTCCCCTGGGAGCGGGACGAGACCCAACAGGCCAAGGACTCTCACAAGCATCCCTGCTGTGTTTCTTTGCTGTCTTTGCCAAACAGCAGAGCTCGGGGCAACAGCCTTGAGTCACTGCAGCAGCCTGACCGTGGCTCCCATACCCAGGGTCCTGGCTTGGGCAGCCTCAGCGCAGCAGCCAGCGATCCTGGGTGACAGCCGCTGCCACTCACAGGGCCCTGGCTTGGACCCACACTGTCGGCAGGGCAGCTGCTGTGTCACTTTTAGTGAGGACAAGGTCAGGTCCTTCTCTGAGCCAGGAGAGAGGAGAACAAGGGCCTGCATGCCCAGGCGGGCACTACATTACAGCCCTACTGGAGCTCCCATGAATTGCATTTGAGTAGATAGCAAAAATCGGGGGCCACCTCTTTGCAGCATTTTGGCAACCAGCTGGACCCAGGACATGCCAGTGCCACACGGCAACATCACCACTGCAGCAATCTGAGCACTTCAAGCTCTAATCCGGCCTGGGAGCAGGGTGGGGATGGTGCAAGTCAGCGCTGCTGCCAGGGCCATAGTGGAACAAGGCTGCAGGAATGCTGATGGACACAACAGGGGGTCCCCACAGCTGGGTGACCCAGCAGCTGTGTCTCAGGGCCTGGAGTGTCATGGCTTCATTGGAGAGCAGGACTTAGGTACTGGGGATGGCTGGAAAGGCAACTGCTTTTTTCTCAGCTGGCATCGATAAGCAGGCGCTCCCCAGATGAGCAGTACATTACCTTCCTTTCTTAAGAGGCCACTCTGGCATTTCGCAGCAGGAGGATGCTGTGCTGGACTGTGGGGACGCACTCAGACACCTTCTCTTCACCTGCAACAGAGAGATCAATAGTAACTGATTTGGTTCTGGGGAGCACAGCCTCCCGTTCCCCTGTTCACTACAGAGTCAATCCCATCTCCCAGGCACTGGCTACCAAGCCCAGAGCCTCTCTTACTTCAACACTGCTCAACTGCCCTCCAGAACATCCATGGAGGGCAAAGTCTGAGCACCCCAAACTGGATCCACTCTGGGAGCAAGCGGCCTCCAGGCTCTTTATGACAGAGGTGATGGGGAGGGAGGATGCTGCTGGCCCGGCCAGAGCAAACCCTCCCCTACTGATCCATGCTGGAGAAAACCTTCCCTGCACAGACGCAGAGCTCCATTAGCCACAACTAAGCCATCGTGTAATGGCATGATTAGCCATTACAGCTCAGCAGCTGCTGAGGAGACCTGTGTTGAAGTGGGAACACAGGGCTCCCACATGTGCTGCTGCCTCCAGCTGAAAAGGTGTCAGCACAGCAAAGAGATTTTGTCTTTCCTTTTTCTCTTTTTTATCCCCCAGCAGACTGGCCAGGGCAGAGTGGGGAGGGAAAAAGAGCTGCACACTGGGCTCCGGGGCTGCCTTCAGCAGGACGTTTCCTACCTGTGGGAGTCCCCGGCTTGAGCTGTAAGAGCTGGCGATGGCATTGCGCTCAGAACCTGGGATGCCTGCAGTGTATGTTTTGCTAGGAGAAGAGATGTTCAATTTCGAGCACTCCTCTGTGTGGTGTGAGTCAAGGTCCCTCTTCATAGCCTCAGGCCTGGAGGAGATTAAAGATTTTATGAGTTCCCCACAGGTCCTTTCAATGCAGGGTGGGTGGAGGAAAGCAACCCCACTCCTCCTTACAGTGCAGGACTTGGACACAAACCTCAGCAGCAGCACTGCCTGTGCTCAGGGTGACAGACCAAAGGCACGGCCACAGGCTCTCATGCTCTCCCCAAAGCTGGGCTCCCCAAGACAAAGGCAAGCACCCTTTCCAGAACCCACAGGCTTTTGGACTCCCCATCCCCAGCTCACAGAGTTGCTTTTGGCCCGAAGTACTTACTTTGGTAAAAGAGAGGCTGGGGCACCGTTTGCTTCTGGCGTCTTTATAGCCAAGTGCCCACTTTGACTGCTGCCACAGCGCCTGTGGGAGAGGAGGCACAAGTCTGTGGTAGCGTGGAGGGCTCCCAGCCAGGGGAGAGTACCCCTTTCCAGGCAGGCTCAGCACTAGAAAGCACAAACCTTGCTTTTTTCTTGCCACCCAATACCCAGGACAGAGTCTTCCCCCATCCGCACCCTCCTGCAGGTTCTTTCTCCACCTGGTCGTCCTCACTGCCTCGCACCCAAACTGCCTCCTCCCAAGCTCCAGCACCTCCACCAGCTGCCTGTTGGTCAAATCCAATATTTGAAGCCAAAATATTTCAGAGAGATACAGCAGCTTGTTTCTGGAACACATCTGAGCTCTGAAACTCGTATCTCTGACCTCTTCCTAACCAGTGCCCCAGAATGTTGGGGGTAAGAAACTGAATCCCCTTCCTACCATGACTCAGTCAAGAGCTGAAGTCTGAAAGTCCTACAGCAAACCTGCTGTGAAGCTGGGCTGGAAGTGCATGATCCACCTTGTCACTCAGCCCAAGCACTTCCCTGGAGCTCCAAGAACGCTGGTGCCAGCACATGGGCAATCCTGCACTCTCCAGGCGACTTTTGGCTTCCTTCTGCCCTCAAAGACTGCAGGATTTGCTGCCTAAAAGCATTCTGCATGCTTGCCAGACATTAAAGTCTTCAAAACTGGATTTTGTAGCAGAGCTGTGCATCGGCACATTGAAAGAAATGAAACAAAGAAAAAAAACCCAAGCTTATGCTGTCTGTGCACCCATCCTGTTGCTGTCCTGCTCGGCACCTGCAGGCTGCAGATTCATCAAGCCAAGGGCTCAAGGGCAGAGGGAAGCTTGGCAGTGGCAGACAGAAGGGCAGGCCCTGCCATGCAGGAGCCCTGCGAACCACCGCTTGTTCCGCTGTGCTCTCTGGGCCACCTCCAGCAGTGGCCCCGCTGCGACACAGCATCAAGCACTGCCCAAGCTGCTCTTCTGTAGTTTCTCCTGCAGCTCCCCCTCTCCAGCTCAGGAAGGGGCTCCAGCATACAAGGGGCACAAGGTAAACAGCCTTCGCATCCACAAGGATTAAAACCAGGAGAGGAGAATGGTGAGGCAGCACCGTGCCTGAGCGGAGAGAAAGGCTGCACAGACCTTGGCACCCAGGATTTACACCTCTTTCTTCCCAGAGCACTTATGACTTTGGATTCAGAGCTGGAAGCCACTGACCTGGGCTAACAAAAGCAGAAGATAGTTTTTCTTGTTTACCCTTGTGTTTGTACCTCCTCTTGCTAGCTACAGTGCAGAAATGAAGCACATGGCTTGCTTAAAGGGCACTGCTTCCACCTAGGGAAGTAAGACTCCGGGATCCCCGTCACTCCTGGAAGCCTGGGGCTGACTGAAGGATAGAGACAATGAGCCTGCAGGGCATCCCAACATTTCCCCAGTCTGTGAATCCCTGTGATAACAGGAGCCACTTCCCCCACCAGCTCAAGCACAGCCAGGCTTACCCAAACGACATCCCAGCCTCTTCCACCCCCCGCAATGAAGGGAAACACACTTGACCCATGAGCTTGCCCGGACAAAACCCTAAACCACATCCCTTCAATCTCAAGGGCAAAACAAAGTCCTGGAGGACTTTCCAACACAGCCCAGAGGCCCAGGTGATGGCCCCACTTCCAGCAGCACTTTTCCACCCACTCTTGGTCACATCCCCTTTGCCACCACTGAAGCACTAGCCCCATTTAGACCTTCCCAACTCACTGGCAGCGATGTGCACTGCTGGCTCATTACCTCCTCTTGTTCTCATGATCACTTCCCAAAGCCTGGTTGTCCTCCTGCTGCAAGGGCCTCTTCCTGCACTCCTTGATGGCACTGAGCACCGTCTCTTTGGCGCAGGGGTCTGGGCTGCTTTTGTCCTGGAAGTTCCTAGCTAAGATTTGTTGTGTCAAGCTGCGGGTCAAAGCAAAGCAGTGCAGGGCATCAGGCAAGCTACGACCCACAAAGAGAGATCCCCCACTGGGGCCCGGTTTTCCCCCCATAAACGGGCCGGGCTCCCGGTGCAGCCCCCCCGGGGGGTTGGGGTCTCACACCACGGGGCTGCCGCCCCCGGGAGCTGCTGCAAGGCCAAGGGGCCCAAGTCCGGATCTCCCGTTCGGTCTCATCAAGGTAAAGTTCTCCCGGCACTGCCCGCGCACGCCGCGGGCCCGGTTCCCCCCTCCCCGTACTCACGCAGGAGAGTGAGACAGGCCGGCGACCTTAACAGTTACGGGGCTGCGGAGCGGGGCTGGGCGTCGGGCCCACGGCGAGCCCCTGGGCATCTGACTGTCCCAGCGCACCGGCAGGAAAATGGTCCCAGGGCTCCGGTCCGGCGGCAGCGGGTACCGGCGGCGCACGGTCTGCTGCGGGGCCCTGCGGGGACACAACGGTCAGCGCCGCCGATAGCGGCGGGAGGATCCCATCCTGTCCTCTCCCCAGCGCTCACTCGAGGCAGTAGCGGCGGGACAGGGCGCTCTCAGCACGGACGCTGCCTGCGGACGGGCCGCCGTTAGCGGCCGGTTTGCCATACGGGCGCCGCGCGGGCGGGTGCGTGGGGGGCAAGCGCGGGGCGAGCGGGCCGGGCCGCATGGCACACCACGCTCCCGCCGCGCCCAGCGCCGCGCCCAGCAGCGAGCCCTGCAGCACCAAGCAGGCCAGCGCCACGGCCAGGGCCACGGCCAGCGCCGGCGGCCAGCGGCCCGCGCGGGGGCCCGGCACCGCCATCCCGGACGAGCGCCGCGGTAAGGGCCGCCGGCCCGGAATGCACCGCGGGAGCAGCGCGCGGTGGGGCGGAGCCACGGCGGGGCGGGGCGGGGCCAGAACCCGCGGCCTTCCTGGAGGCCGTGCCCCAGTGCCGCCCGTGCCCCAGTGCCGCCCGTCTTCTTAGCACATTCGGGGGCCTGCAGGGCCCACGGGTGCTGCTGCCTGATACTTGCAGCTTCCACAGCCCTATCTCCTGCTGGGCGGGCACCATGGCAGGGACGACCACGCAGAACATGATTCTCCCGCCAGGAGCGAAAGGACCTTAAAGCTCATTCAGCTCCAACCCTGCCACGGACAGGGACACCTTCCACTCGAGCAGGTTGCTCCAAGCCCCTGTGTCCAACCTGGCCTTGAGCACTGCCAGGGATGGGGCAGCCACAGCTTCTCTGGGCACCCTGTGCCAGCGCCTCAGCACCCTCACAGGGAACAGCTTCTGCCTAAGAGCTCATCTCAGTCTCCTCTCTGCCAGGTTAAAGCCATTCCACTTGGCCTGTCCCAACAGGCCCTTGTCCGAAGCCCCTCTCCAGGTTTCCTGTAGCCCCTTTAGGCACTGGAGCTGCTCTAAGGTCTCCCCTTCAGGAGCCTTCTCCAGGCTGCCCCAGCCCAGCTCTCTCAGTCCGGCTCCAGAGCAGAGCTTCTCCAGCCCTCGCAGCATCTCCGCGGCCTCCTCGGCCTCGCCCCAGCAGCTCCCCGTCCCTCCCGTTCTGTGCTCAGTTGGTTTCTCGGCGGCACGAAGGCCCCCGCAGCCGCCGCTCGCCTCCTCCCCGGCCGAGCCGCGGGCTCTAGGACCCGCCCGTCCGTGCCCGCTGCCGGGCGGGACGCGGCACGGCCGGAAGCGGCGTGCGCGCAGGCGGGCGGCGGGAGCCATGGCGCTGTACAGCGCGGCCGCCGCCGTCCTGGAGGGGCTGGAGCGCGGCGCCGGCGGCGTCAAGGCGTTGGTGTTCCAGAGCCGCTTCCCGGTGCGCGGGGCCGGGGCGAGGCGCGGGAGGGGGCGGGCCCGGGGGGGGTGCGGCGTGGGGCGGGCTCGGGCCGCGCTCAGCCCCTGGCCGCCCCGCAGCACGTCCGGCAGCTGTACGCGCTGGTGTCCGAGACGCTCCGCTACTCGCCGGTGCTGGAGGAGCTGCTGGCCGGCGCCGCGCTGCTGCAGGCGGAGAAGAAGTTGTCCCCGCAGGTGGCGAAGGTGAGCGGGGCCGGGGATGGCGGCGGCGGCGGGTGCCGGGGCGGCGGGTGCCGGCTCAGCCTCGTCCCCGCAGGTGCTGGTGTACGACCTGCTCTTCGGCAAGGGCTTGAAGTGCGGCGGCCGCTGGAAGGCGCTGGCCCGGCGGCACCGGGCCCGGCTGGAGGCCGAGCTGGCGCGCCTGAAGGTGCGGCAGAAGGTGAGCCGCAACGAGGAGCTCCTGGCCCCGGCGCGGGCGGGCGGCCCCGGCGGTGAGTGTGGCTCTGGGCGCGGTGGTGTCGCTGTGTGGCGGCAGCGGGTGTCTGTGTGTGACCCGGACGGCTCCCCCAGCTTCCCAGGTACCGCGCTACGTCCGGGTCAACACCCTGAAAACTTGCGTGGACGATGTGATTGACTTCTTCAAGCGCGAGGGCTACTCCTACCTGGGCAAGGCAGGCAGGTAAGCGTTTCTTCCTGCTGCCCCACCTTGTGTGGGGTGTCTGTGAGCATCAGGGGCTTGGGATGAGGTCCTGTGGGTCAAGGGGTTGTTGGTCTTGGTGCTCAGGGTGCCTGGGTTGGGGTCTCTGCACTCCCCACTCCTGTGTTGTGCCCTTGCATGCGCTGCCCGGCACTGAAGGAGGGAGGAGACATGGGAGAAAGAGGGTTTCAGGCTGGGCCCTGCAGAGCTCTGGTGTGGGCAGGATGAGGCAGGGCTGCATGTTCATTATCCCTGTGCCTCGTGGGCAGTGTGGAAGAGCTGAGGTCCCTCTCTGGGAAGAAGTTCTTGCTGGATCTCCACCTCCCGGAGCTGCTGGTTTTCCCTCCGCAGACAGACTTCCATGACAACCTGCTGTATACTTCAGGACACATCATTCTGCAGGACAAGGTGGGGAGGTGGTGGCAGGAGGCTGCGGGGCTGGGGAATCCCCTGACATGGGTGGAGGGGAAGCTTCTTTGCACATGCCAGGGGCTGCGCTCGGGCTTTACTGCAGCAGAGTCCAGGAATGCAGCGGCAGCTGTGGGGGTGCCCCGTGGCTCTGCTTCCGTCGCATGTAAGGATGGGGGTATTGCTGTGAACCGGGCTGTAACCCCCGGAGAGGAGCCAGGACCGGCTCTGGGAGCAGCCGGGGGCTGTGGCCGGGCAGAGGCTCCCGGCAGTGGGTGCTGGTGGACTTGTCCCCTGCTGCTGTGGCTGCCTGCAGCCCCGCAGCGTCAGCCGTGGCTGAGGAGGGGCTGGGGCTGCTTCTTGCCCGCGCCGCTCACGGGGCTTTGTCCTCCCGCAGGCCAGCTGCCTCCCGGCCTTCCTCCTCAGCCCTGCTGCTGGCTCCCATGTCATCGATGCCTGCGCTGCGCCTGGGAACAAGACCAGCCACCTGGCAGCCATCCTGAAGAACAAGGGGTGAGGGCAGGGGTGTGTGGTGCTCGCTTTTCCCTGGGTGGGCTGTTGGCTTGGGAGGGCGCAGGGGGACGTGGGCTCACACAGGGGTTGACTTTGCAGCCCCCGATCCCTCTCCCTGCCCAAGGCCTGCCCTGCCCGGGGCAGCAGCTCCCAAGCACTGCCTGCGCGGCCGATGGCCGGTGCTTGATGCCGCCAGGGCAGCAGATTCCTGAGGCCGTGCGGGATGTTTACGCGTCTCTTGGGTGCCGGGCTCTGCCTTCAGCCGGATCTTTGCCTTTGACGTGGACCCCAAGCGCCTGGCCACCATGAACACCATGCTGATGCGCGCTGGCGTCACTGGTTTGCAGCTGGCCCAGCAGGACTTCCTGACGGTGGATCCCGGAGACCCCAAGTACAGCAAGGTGGCCTACATCCTGCTCGACCCGTCCTGCAGCGGCTCAGGTAACACGGTGGCGCTTTGGCCGCCCACCCCTGGGTGGGCTGTGCGCGCGCAGGCCCCAGGCGACGGCTGCTCTCCCCGCAGGGATGGTGAACCGGGTGCCCATGGCAGAGGCGGCCGCAAGTGCCGAGCGGCTGCAGGCGCTGGCCGGCTTCCAGCGCAAGGTGCTGAGCCATGGCCTGAGGTTCCCAGCTCTGCAGCGCCTGGTCTACTCCACGTGCTCTCTGCACCGGGAGGAGAACGAGGATGTGGTGGGGGCTGTGCTGCAGGAGTGGGGCTCGGCCTTCAGGTGTGTCTGGTGTTGGGGGATGCAGGGCAGGCGCTGCGGGGCCTGGCCCTGACCCTCGCCGCACGCTGCAGGCTGGTGGACGCCTTCCCTGGCTGGCCCTGCCGAGGACTCGCTGCCTTCCCCGGGGCAGAGAGCTGCCTGCGTGCCTCTGCTGCCGACACCCTCACCCACGGCTTCTTCGTGGCTGTCCTGGAGCGGTGTGGGGACAGGGCTGCTGCCTCCAGGTGAGAGCGGGCCTGGGAGCTCTGTGGCCTCCAGCAGCTCCTGGGTCTTGGGGCAGGCTCGGGCTGGTGGCACATGTAGGCTGAGGGTGCTGCTGCGTTCCTGGCATGAGGAGGAGGAGGGAAGATGGAGGGGTCAGGCTGACGCAGGAGGAGAGGGCAGGAGCCATGGTGCTGTGGTGAGCGGGACTCAGGCCGTTTGCTCTTGTCCGCAGGTCTCTGCCTGCGGCTGCTGGTGCCAGCCCGCAGCATGGCGAGGGAGCAGAGCCGGGAGCAGCTCCCAAGAAGAGGAAGAGGAGGAGGAAAAAGCAGCAGGTAAAGGAGTGAAACAACCGTTTTAGGACTGCGCAGTGCCCAGCTGGGGCTGGTGGGGATTGTCACCCTGCTGCCTGCCTGAGCTGTGGCACAGCCTCCCATCATCAGTAAACTCAGCTGGATTAAGGCTGTCTCTTACCATGTTTCCTCCCAGAAACCCTTACCCTGATGTGGGGTTTCAGAGAAGCTTGTGACTGTAGGGATGACCCACGGCTGAGTTTCTCTCTGTCCCTGGTCTTTTCCAGAAGGTCTGTGCAGCCTTGCCTGGAAACTGCCGCTGCTCGAAGCAGAGACAGAGTGGGGGAAAACGAGTGAAATAAAAATAAAGAGTAATAATACTACTAACAAGTATTGTTCAGCCCCACACCCACAGGTGTGGTGTTGAACAAGAACTCAACTGTGAGAGCAAGTAGTACCCAAAAGTGCAGTGCTGGGAAGTGGCCCCTGAGCCCTGCCCTGGGCTTCCTGGCTCTGTGGCACTTGGTCTTCTCCACCTGCTCCCTGCATTGGAAGAAGGAGGATGTGGCCCCCATCCCCAGGGCAGCGGGATGTCCCCTCACCTGGATAGTCTGTGCCACCTGCAGCTGGTGGTAGAACTCCTCCAGGCACCGTGAGAAGCCCCTGTCTCTGCCAGCTTCACACAGGGTGAAGATGGTCTGCAGGAATTCCATCTTGGCATCCCGCTGGCAGCCGCCTTGGCACCCAGTGGATGGTGAACAATCGTATTGCACATCCCTTTTGTTTCCTGTCCTCTTCCGCTTCCTTGTGTGCTCCTCCCGGATCTCCCTGAGCCATTTCTCATGGATGCCGGTGTCCACCCCAGCCGTGGTGGGGACAGTGTGCCCAGGTGGGGTCCAGCCCCACTGCTCCTCAGTCCCTCAGCTCAGTGGAGCGGCGCTCCTCTCACACAGGCCTCCTGGTGCCTCACCACCTCAAGTCTCCCATTCTGCCTGCCACTGACGCCCGTGTGTCACCCTAAGGTGTTCCTGGTTCCCTTCCAGGTGGAGGGATGCAGTTTTAGGTGGCTAAGAAAGCGCAGGTTAGCATGTTGGTGGGGCTGTTCTGGTGCAGGTTGGCATGTTGGTGGGGCTGATCTGGTGCAGGTTGGCATGTTGGTGGGGCTGATCTGGTGCAGGTTGGCGTGTCGGTGGGGCTGATCTGGTGCAGGTTGGCATGTCGGTGGGGCTGATCTGGTGCAGGTTGGCATGTCGGTGGGGCTGATCTGGTGCAGATTGGCATGTCGATGGGGCTGATCTGGTGCAGGTTGGCATGTCGGTGGGGCTGATCTGGTGCAGGTTGGCGTGTCGGTGGGGCTGAGCTGGTGCAGGTTGGCATGTCGGTGGGGCTGATCTGGTGCAGGTTGGCGTGTCGGTGGGGCTGATCTGGTGCAGGTTGGCATGTCGGTGGGGCTGATCTGGTGCTCACCGTGTGTAGGTGATGCCCCGCAAGAGCTTTCTGTCCTGGCAGAGTTGTTGTGGGAGGAGGCGTTGGGTGTTTGAATTTTGGGGGCTGGGCTCTTCCATGCAGGCTATCCATGGTATAGTTCTGAGAAGTTCAGCTCACAGCCCTGTCTGTGGTAAGCACATGAGAACAGGACGGGCAGGAGGTGGATGAGTGACAGTGAAGCACAGTGCCATTGCAGAAGAACGCGCCTGTTGGGCTGATGGCTCTGGGAAGCTCCATTAGGTGTGTTCAGTGGCACATCACGCTGCTTCTGGAGCTTCCTTTCCAAACCACGACTTGTGCTCCATTTTGGCAATAGAATCCCCACCCCTGCAGTCGCACAAAGCCCACCGAGGACATTTGGTGTGACCAAAAGTTTGTTGCCTTTCTTCCAGCCAGTGCTGATGTCACGGGTGACATCAGCATGAAGCACGGGGACCAAGTGACAATGACAGTGAAAGCTTGGTCTGACGCTGAGGCCCCCCTGGGGAAGTGGATGAGGTGCCTCCTGGGTCTCCAGACCAGAAGCCTCTGGCAGAAGCCCCCAGCATGGCTGCTCTGGAGCAAGCATCATCTCTTTGCAGCACTGTCTTATGAGTGCCTCTGCAGAAAAGAGAACACGGCCCACGGGCAGGGCTGAGGTTCCCATCCTGGAGCCAAAGGCTTGGTGTAGTGCCCTCTGTGCCAGCCCATTGGGGCCCAGAAAGGTGTTGGCCCCACAGGACCAAGGGGCAGAAAGCCAGCCTGCCCCAGCTGTGCTTTGCCCAAGAAAGCTGCCCCAGCCCATAGCCACCACTGTGGGGAGAGGAGCCGGGTGAGGGGCAGGGGATGTGGCTGCCTCCAAACCCAGCTCAGCACCCCTCCACCTTGGACCCACATGTTCCGGGGACAGAAGTGACTTGTGACCTCCTGTTTCAGCTCTAACACAAGCTTTGGAGGAACAAAAAGCATCTCCTCTATTAGATCAAGGGAGCAGTGTACAACGGGTGCTCTGCAGCATCCCCAGGTCTCGGGGAGCAGCCACTACTTCCTCTTGCTTTTCTTCTTGCTTTCCATCAGCTGCAGCCCTTGCTTCTTGATGGCTTCTCGGGTGAGGACAAGGCCACTCTCCTTCTCAGCAAAATCAAAGTCATCTGGAGGGGAGAGCAGAGAGAAGAGGGCTGGGGAGGCTCTGTGGGGCTGCCTCTGCTGTGCCTGCAGTCCCAGGAGGAGCCGGCACATTTGGGAGGGCTGCTGGCATCCTGGAGAGCCCTCAGGACAGGCACTGCCGACTGGCTCTCCCACCCCAGCAGCCCAGGGGGACCTGCAGGACCTGCTGTGGCCTGTCTCCAACCCTGCTGGGGCTTCCCATAAAGGTCTGGGTCCCGCTTTGTTAAGAACAGGTGGAAAGGTACCAGAAGCGCCCACAGGAGGAGGCCAGCGGCAGAGCCAAGCACTGCCTGTGAAGAATATGCACAGCCAAGTGCTCTTGAAGACCAGGGTCTCCCCGCTTGCACCACAGCATCCCTCCTTGTTCCTGTGGTGCCTCTGTGCTCCCCAACCCACCGTCTGCGTTCATTCTCCCACATTCACACTTCAAACCAGCACCACGTTCAAAGCCTTGGAGGCAGCAGAGGTCAGCCCCAATGCCTGGGTTGGGGTCTGCTGGGACAGTGGGAGGTGGGCAAGGACGCCCAGAAATGCCAGCAGGCAGGGGCTGGGGCAGTTGCTGTGGATGTGTCCCCTTTCCTACCTTGGACCCTCATGCCCATGTCCTGCAAGGAAACCTTCTGGTTCTGGGCATCATCCATGAGGGATTTCTCCAGCAGCTGCCTCACCTTCACAGAAGTCTGTGAAAGAGATGCTGCGCTCATAGCTGAAGGGGGGGTGGGTGTTACAGCCAAAGGGGTGCCCAACCGCGATGTGCCCCTGGCAGGGAACACCCCACAGAGCCCAGTGCCACCTGGGCCGGAGCTGCTGCGTGGCTCTTCCCCTGAGCACCTCCATCCCCCAGCTGGGAAGATGGCTCGGGATGGGCCACCCGGGCAAGCCTGCTGTGGGCCCCCAAAGACCGCAGCAGGGATGGCACCCGCGCACCTCATCATCCTGGCTGCGGCTGGAGGGAGGCAGCTCAGCCACCCGCTGCACCAGGTACTGCAGCTTCTGCTCACACTGCCGCAGCTTCTCGGCCACCCCCACGGCCTCGACAGAATGCTCCTGGGGGCAGAGAGAGAACAGCCTTGGTAGGGAAAACGGGCCCCTGGGGCCATGGCTGCTGCCCCAACAACCACCACACGGGGCCGTCGCACCACCAAGCGGGGCCCGGGCCGCGCTCAGCCCAGCGCTGCGCGGTACCTGGCCGGGCACGGGGACGCCGTGCAGGCGGAGGACGAGGTTGTCAAGTCCGTTTTCCAACTGCAGCAGCGTCTCCCGGCTCCTGAGCAGCTGCGCTCGCCTCTGCTCCAGCCGAGCCTCTTCCCACCGCAGCCTCATCCTCAGCTGCTCCTCCAGCTCCCTGCAGCCAACAACAGTCACATCCATACAGCTGCACGGGGCTGCAGGAGCCCCAAACCTGTTGCAAAAGCCGCTGCCCACGTTCTCCCCTGCCCCCAAGCGCCGAGCAGAGATGCTGCCTGCAACTCAGCCCCGTGCTGCTGCTGGCCCCACTTCCCATGCCGGGCAAGGAACAAGGGTCCTCCTGCTGCCAGCGCGGGAGCTTTGGGTGCTCCGCCAGCGGCACCCTGCTCAGAAACCCCCCCATTGCAGGAGGGGTGGGCAGCTGCAGGGTGCCAGAGGAAGGGGTGCCCTGTGGGGACACCCGCCAGGCACATGCCCCCCTGCCCCCAAGGGTGGTGGCCGCTTTGGCCCGGCAGTCCGGAGGTCAGCAGCACCGGGTTCTGTCTGGGGGCTGGCGAAACTTCAGCTCCTCCAGCTTCATCTGCAGCTCCTCCAGCGTCTTCTTCAGCTCCTGCTTCTTCTCCTTGCACTGGGTGAGGTACTGCTCGAGTCCCACCAGGGACTTCTGCTGTGCCAGGAGCCTGCCGGGGATGTCCTGTCCGGGGGAGAGCGCAAGGACTCAGCCCAGGGCACTCCTGCAGGGTACAGGATCTGGGCCGTGGTCCTGGGGAGGTTTCTGCACCAGGAACCACTGCAAGCTCATGTCACGGAGCAAAGCAGCTCCATCCCTGCCTGTACAAGAGGGGCTTTGGGGGGCTCTGGGGGCAGAGGAGAGCAGATAGCCCTGCAATGGAACAAGGTGAGCAGACGGGGCTCAGCTCCCTGGGCCTGGAGCAGCCCCGGCTTCTACCACAGATGGGGTTTCACCTCACCCAGAGGCAGGAGCACTGCACCGCAGCCTTGGCCTTCTCCATCTTCTCCATCACCCACGCCTCACGCTCCTGCCGGGACTTGGCGGCCTTCAGTTTGGCAGCTGGGGTGGAAGCGTAGTTGCAGGGAAGGATGCCTGCAGCTGCGCCTGCATCCCCCCCTGCACCCTGCCAGGCACTTACCCACCACTGGGTCCTGTGCAGGCTGGCTCAGGAAGTCCCCGGCGAGGTCACGCCTGGCTTGCTGCAAGGATGTTCATCGTCACCCCTGAGCTGCTGGCACCCTGGGGGAGCTGCCCTGCAGCCCCCGCCCTATGCCTGCAACGCTGCCTGTGCCAGGCCCCCCAGCTCACCGCTTTCAGAAGCCTTTCTCTTGGCTCCTTGAGCCAGCGTCTGTCTATGGGCCCTTTCCGAGCAGCCAGGGTGCGGTGCCTGAGCTCTCTCTCTGCCAGGAACTGGGTTTCCATCCTGGCCATGTGCTCCTGGAGCAGAGCAGAAAAGAAGTGGCTCCCAAAGCTGGACCTCGGGGAGCTTCTAACCCTGGCACGGCCAACATCAGAAATGCCACCCCCTACCCCGTGTAAACAGCCTGGGGAGGAAACTGAGCAAGGACAGCTGGAGAACAGAGCGTGACACCTTCCCCATGGCCACTGCTTCGGGCAGCTGTCCCCATGCTAGGGCAGCCCGGCCCAAGAGCCAGACACACGAGGAGCTATGGAGGCACCTGGGTGCTGTGGGGAAGCCAAGCTCAGTCTTGCTTTTTCTCCAAGGAAGACTCAGCAGCCTGGACACGTGGTGCCATCTGCGGGCTCCGGAGGGCAGGAAAGCACCCTGAGCTGCCCTGGACCATCTCACCTTGCTTACACGAGCAGCTCTGAGACCATCCGAGGCCATGAGCTCCATGTCTTCCACCTCCCCATGCTGCAGCTCGGCCATCTCACTCAGGAGGTCCAGGTGCAGAGGCAGGTGGGTCAGCTCCTGGGACATGGGGAGACACAGCCCACTGAGTCCCAGGGGTGCCCTGTGCTGGGACAGAAGATGGAGGGCAGCAGGAGGACCTCCTGCAGGAGGGGGTCCCACCAGCACAGCCCCTTGGGCACTTCAGTGCCTCTGCAGGGGGAGCGGGTGAGACAGTGGCACAGTGAGGATGAGCTCACCTTCCTCAGGGCATCCCGCACCACCAGGTACAGGGCAGTCACCTTCTGTCCAGCACGGACTTTTCTTTGCACCTTCTCAAGGTTATTCTGCAGCGTACGAATCACCTGGGGCAGAGATGGTTGGGGACAAGGGATGACTCCGTGTACTGAGCCCAGGGCACACCCAGGGGTGCAGGGTTGACTGAACCCCCCCACGGGTGCTGCCACCCCAGCAAGGGGCCCTGGGACCTGTGCCTGGTGCTGCTTCTCATCCAGCTGGGCATCCTGCAGCTGCTGCAGCTGCCTCTGCAGCTGCTCCTGGGCCCGGCTCCGCTGCTTCACCTGGTACAGCAGCATATTGCATGTGTTCACCCTGTCATAGATTTCAGCCCGCAGCTTCTCCTGGGCCACCTGGATGGGATGTGAGCTTTTGCCAGGCTGGAGGCAGGGCTCGCTGGGCACCCATGGGAAAAGGGGTCCTGCCTGGAAAGCTCTTTGCCAAGCTAGAGCTGGGCATGCTGGGACATGGTCACTCCCTTGGCAGAACTGGAGCTGTGTTGGGGCAAAGGACCTGCTCAGGAAGCTAATGGAGGACACTGATGGGTCCCACAGTGCAAAGGGTCCCACGGGACCACCCAGAACACCCTGTGTCCCACTGCACCAGCCCTGTGGAGCTGGCCTGGTGCTGGCATCAGGTCCCTGTTCCCTACACCCTGCTCTCCGGAGCATCCCCTGAGCCCCAGGCCGCTGCCAGCAGCCTGCACCCGCTGGACCCTGCTATTACCTCCAGTGTCTTAGTGGCCAAAGCAACGCCCAAGGGCTGCTTCGCTCCGCAAGCCTCGGAGATGGTGAGCTTGTGCTGTGGGCAGAAGAGGGCAGAGAGCACATCACTGCCAGCCTGGGGATGCTCCCGGCCTCCTGCTGCCCTGCACTTCCTGCTCCTGGAGAGGACCACTGTAAGAGCTGGCTCTGCAGATCCAGCAGAGTCACAGTCATGGAGACAGCAGATGGGATCTGCTGGTACCTTCCGGACAAGGCCCAGGACATGGACATCCTCCTGCACCGCCTCTCGCAGCTGGGGCAGCAGCTCTCGGTTCCAATTGAGCTTTTCTTCCTGCAACTTGCTGTAAAACTTCCTTGCTTGCCCTGCAGGACATTGAGGCACTGTTGGTACCATGCAGGATGATGCGGGGACCAAAAGCCCCCTACCTGGCCCAGTCCATAATGCAAAGCCAACGGGGCAGCACCTTGCAAGGCTATGCTGGCACGCATCTCACGGATGTGCTTGCTGAGGTTTGCCTTCTGGCCCAGCATGGTGCTGGTGCTCCTGCCTTGGCTCTCCAGCCCCACTGTGGACGTAGCAGCCACTGCAGTTCCACTGCCCTCTGCAACTGCCACAGAGCCGTGACCACGCCGATGGAGCTGAGCAACCTATGACCCGATAACTGTCGCTGTATCCACAACAGGGAGCTGAGCTCCCTACGCCCTCAGAACTGTTGCCGGGTTGTAACCACAGCAATAATGCAGCAAGAGCAGCCTGTTGCTGCTCAGACACGGCCCTCTGGAAATGTCAGTTCATTAGTCAGGAAACAGCCGTGCAGGGAGTTACGCTCCCCTTGACATGGGCAAGAACCAACCAGCTCCCAATACTGATGTTTATTTTGATGCTGACCACATGTTCTCGCTCAGCTACAAACGCGACAAGAAATGCAGCACATACAGTTGTTTGTTGGTCAGTACCATCAAGCTCCTGCTACCAGAGAGCTACAGAAAAAGACTTTCTAAGGAAACGGCCTTCCCAGCACCAAGCTTGTACATCAGCTGAGCTCAAGTTTCTGTAAGGCGGGATCTTTAACCTGCAGCCATCCTGTGGTGCTCTCAGGGCTGAACACTGAAAACAAAGAAATACAGGACTGTCAAATATCCTCTGAGGCTCTTACTCAGCATCTCCTTTGCACATTTATAAATGGCACGTCAGTGCTAATAGCCAGTGACAAACTAAATACCAACATGGTCATCGCCAGGGCTTCATCAGGCCTGCATGAAGAGATGGCCGTTTGAAAGACAAGCAGCCAAGGGTTTGCACACCCAAGGGATCTCATCAGGCTGGCCATGCTTGTAGAGATCTCCACGTTGAGGCCGTGTCCACGTGACAAATACAGGAATCCGGCCCCTGAACTTTCCTAGGCAACATTTCAACACAGGTTTCACCTTGAGGGCAGGAGAAAGCATTTTAAATCGGATCAAGTGGTTCATGAATCTCCATTTCACTGCCCCTCAGCAGAACTCACCCTCGACAATGGCAGGGCCTTCCAAAGTGCTACTAAAGACATTGCACCCAACCTCGCACAGCCAACAGCCCTCAGACTGCTGCAGCAGTGAGCTTCCAAGAGGAAGCCTCTGACTGAGGACCTAGTCCTGCAGGCCCTCTGCACCTGACACATCGAACCTCTCCTCCTCCAGGTAACTCCAACATTCCCCGGTGACATGTTAGAAAATTCACAGCCTGTTCATGGTACAAGGGAAAAGGCCCGGTCAAGGCTACAAACCAGGGCTCTGTTCAATTGTCATGGCTCAGGCAGTCGAGTGCTCGGAGTCAACAGCAGACAAGGAACACAACACAGGCTCACCCACAAGAGAGATCTAGCCCTTGGCTGGCCTGCAGCTCCTGCCTCGCTATGCACCATCAGTGTGGAAATAGGCACATAATACTAAAGGCTCCTGGAACTCCTGCTGGTTTATGTCCCACAAGTACAGGTGCTTTGTATTTTAAGGATCTCCTTCTCCAGTTGTCATCCTCTCTTCTCATGGCCTTTGAAATACACAAATTCAATTAAAAGCCGTTATTTGACACAGCTGAAACAAGACTGAACACAACTGTCAAGAACTATAGACTGTGCTGCAGGAGCTGGCTGGGAGCTCTGTGCATGTATTAGAAAGCAGCTTAGAAAGACAGAGGGAAAACAACAGCTGCCACAGTTGTGCTCTACTGCCCACTTTCAACAGAAAAGGGGCACACACAATCAGTTCCTGCTGGGGAATTGAGACCCAACTACAGCCTGGCAAGTTGAATGGCCAGAGGCCACTACTGCCTGGTCAAGAGGCATTTGAGAACAGCTCACAAGTGCAGGCTCCCCCCTTCAGCCTCCAGAAAGCACTGCTACGGCCACAAATACCTCCTGCATCGTTAACAAAAATAATGATTTCTTTCTGGACCTAGAATACAGAAATAGACAATAACTTATTTTTATTAATGGAGCTAAATCTATTTTGTGAAGAAGCTATTTGCAGAATAGTTTTTTCCAGGTCAGCAACTACTGTTCTATCCAGTGAAAGAAATCTTCCAGAAGGGTCCTTTGAAGTATTTCAATTCTCCAGCAGCCCATTAGGGAAGTCTAAGTCAGTTTTCACACTGCCAAGAGATCAGTTTTTAGACATTCTGCATCTCTTCTTCTAAAGAGAACGCAGTTCTCTCTTCTTAAGGCTCCTCTCCTCACATACAAAAGCCACCCCTCAGGGACCAATGCAACCTTCCAGTCAACACTGACAACTTACAAGGAAAAATGATTGGCACCGTATCAGTCAAGCACTCGTCAAGAGCAACCCTTAAAGGAAACCAGAGCTAG
Organism: Myiopsitta monachus; assembly: GCA_017639245.1. Classification (NCBI taxonomy): domain Eukaryota; kingdom Metazoa; phylum Chordata; class Aves; order Psittaciformes; family Psittacidae; genus Myiopsitta; species Myiopsitta monachus. The sequence continues at coordinate 11,859,267 of CM029932.1, forward strand.
AGAAGCTCTGTATCACATCTTAACTCAATCCTCGTTAGTGCAACTCTGACACAGAATGTTCCTATAGGCAAATACAACTGTAATCCAAGCAAGGGAAAATGATTTAAAAAAAACCCCTAAAAACACTGCATGGAAAAATCCCAAAGGATCAGTGTCAGAGAACACTTGGCTGCAAGAGATTGGAATAAACACAAAGGCCTAACAGAAAAGAGTGGCCAACGCCAGTCAGTTTGTAAGATGGTTTTCATCATTCCAGCTTTTCGTCGCCTTCCTCCACATCTTTCAGACTGAGCACTTCCAGGGTTCCTTTCCCTTTTGTCTCACTCCGGATCAGCTCATCAATTCCTCTGAAGCAGCCGGGGTCAATAAGGCACACCTGAAACATTTCACATTTCATCAGTCAGCATTTGACTTTTAACAGCCTCTTTTCAAGGTCAAACATTCATTTTTATCAAATAAAGTTGCTCCGTTACTCAGAAGGACTCTGCAGCGTTCAGAACTGATTTCTATTAAGGGATCTTTCCACACAAGTTCTGCAGTTCTATCTACCCACACTGGACATGGCTTTTGACAGCTGGCACTGCTAGATTCTAATCTGCTCTCAGAAAGATTTTGCCAAGACCAAATTTTGCTTTCACATGGACCTTTTTCTAGAACGCTAATTAACCACTGTCAAAATATAGGCCTGACCCACCAAATAAAGATGAGCAACATTCTACGTATGCAGAAAAACTCAGCCTAGTAGTAGAATCGTAGAATAGTCAGGGTTGGAAAGGACCTTAAGATCATCCAGTTCCAACCCCCCTGCCATGGGCAGGAACACCTCCCACTAAACCATGCCATCCAAGGCTATGTCCAACCTGGCCTTGAACACCACCAGCAATGGAGCATTCACAACTTCCCTGGGCAACCCATTCCAGTGCCTCACCACCCTTACAGGAAAGAATGTCTTCCTCATATCCAATCTAAACTTCCCCTGTTTCAGTTTGAACCCATTACCACATGTTCTGTCACTACAGTCCCTCATGAAGAGTCCCTCCCCAGCATCCCTATAGGCCCCCTTCAGATACTGGAAGGCTGTTATGAGGTCTCCACACAGCCTTCTCTGTTGCAGGCTGAACAGCCCCAGTGTTCTCAGCCTGTCTTCATACCGGAGGTGCTCCAGTCCCTTGATCATCCTCGTGGCCCTCCTCTGGACTTGTTCCAACAGTTCCATTTCCTTTTTTGTGTCGAGGACACCAGAACTGCACACAGTGCTCCAAGTGGGGTCTCACAAGAGCAGAGCAGAGGGGCAGGATCACCTCCCTCGACCTGCTGGTCACGCTCCTCTTGATGCAGCCCAGGATGCGGTTGGCTTTCTGGGCTGCGAGCGCACACTGCAGTCGGCTCACGTTCATTTTCTCATCAATCAACACCCCCAAGTCCTTCTCCCCAGGGCTGCTCTGAATCTCTTCTCTGCCCAACCTGGAGCTGTGCCTGGGATTGCTCCCACCCAGGTGCAGGACCTTGCACTTGGCATGGTTAAACTTCATCAGGTTGGCATCAGCCCACCTCACAAGCGTGTCAAGGTCCCTCTGGATGGCATTCCTTCCCTCCAGCATATCAACTGAACCACACAGTTTGGTGTCATCGGCAAACTCACTGAGGGCGCACTCAGTCCCACTGCCCATGTCACCGACAAAGATGTTGAACAAGACCGGTCCCAACACAGATCCCTGAGGGACACCACTCGTTACTGGTCTCCAGCTGGTCACTGCTAAGAGATTACACCATCCTTCTCAGCTGGAAGCACCAATCTCTGTGGAATAAAGGCCACTTTCAAGCTGACATCACTAGGATTGTGTGAAACTAAAACCCACAAACTGCACCTCTGCTTAACAATTCCTGGTAAACTTACAGTTCATCTGAATAACTTCCATACACTAATTCACCTTCTAGTAAAACGTACAGCTGTAGTCAAATCAAGCAGGAAACCCAAGGACTGCTTATTCCTTACCATTTCCAGCTGCTCATGGAAGTCTTCACTCTCAATAACTTTAATCAGCGGCTTGAGCTTCTCTTTCAGTTTCTTCCCTTCCTTTGCTGGAAGGATAAATCGCAGCCTCATGCGAGCACGTTCAATTTGCATGGCCTCCTTTAACTTCCTGATCACTTCCAGTGCCTGTAAAGACATGCAGACAAAAGGGCATTTACACACCTTTAAAAAGCATCATCGAGAAGTTACACCCGAGGACAACACCTCTAAGCAGGAGCACATTTTGCCAGAAACAAACCTGCTGCTTTGTGCTCTTGTGGGGTTTGACAGAGTAGTGAATATCCTTCATGGCTCTCTCTATAAGGATCACTGTGTACGGCCTCTTTGTCTCTGGATTCACACATTTGTCAGCCACAATAGTCGCGATGTCTCTGAACATCTGCTCCAGCTGCGTGTGTCGTTCTTTGTCTGATACCTGCAGCTCTCCTTTTGATAAAATCTGAGCAGAAGTAAAGAAACCAGTTCATAAACATCACAGATTGGACCAGTGAGAATTCCTGTACCTTGGTGTCCTGGCTTCATCTGTAACGGTGGGGTTTCTCCCCTTCCTCGTACCTGGGGCAGTGCTGTGTTTTGGCTTCAGTCTGAGAATACCGCTGCTAACCCACTGATGGTTTAGCTGCAGCTCAGTAGCACTTACCCTGGTCAAGGCCTTTTCAGTCTCTCATGCTCTGTGAGGAAGGGTCCAAGAAGCCAGGAGGAGCAGAGACAGGACAACTGACCTGAACTAGGCAAAGGGGTATTCCAGCCCACAGCACATCATGCCCAGTATAGAAACCTGGGGGGTTTACCCAGAAGGGACCGATTGCTGCTTAGGTCAGGCTGGGTACAGGTCAGCACGTGCTGCCTGAGCAGGTATTGGGCAGCACTGTTGCTTATTGGTTTTCTTTTCCTTTTAGTTCATATTCTCTCCCCTTATTTCTCTTATTATCATGAGCAGTAATAGTATTATATTGCACTTTAGTTATTATATTGTTCTTATCTCAACCCCTGGGGTTTACATTCTTTTGATTCTCCTTCCCATCCTGCCCAGAGGGGGGAAGAGGAGTGTGAGTGAATGACTGAGTGGTGCTGAGCTACCGGCACAGCTTAAACCATGACACGTGGTTAAATTTAACAGCTGCTTGAATCTGGTTAGACATGAAGTGCGGAAAAGGAATAACCATATCAATAATGTACATCACTGTGACAGACAACACTGGAAAGACTTCAGACAAAAACTCACCACAGAAACACTCAACTACCAAAAAAGAAGTGCAGGCATTAAAAGCCCACCTCCTTCCTAAACCTCTGTTCTTTCTAACCCCACTTCCTTTTCCTTAGAGTCAGTTGGGATTCCTGCTCTCCAGTTTAAAGAAGCACAGAGGCAATTACAAGTTGGCAACTCTGAACTTTGACCACTGCACAGGAAACAAAAAGAGTCAACTTCAAGAGGCGTTGTAGGTAGTGCTGGGGCAAGTCAGAGAGATTGTTTCCACCACTGAGCAGATCCACATGTCCTGTTGCTCACTGCAGCTTGGCTGTACCTGCTGAAGTGAGAAGCACAGAGCACAGGGTCTGTGTAGCCAGTGTCCTTCCCCATCCCCATTTGGCTATCAATGCTTCATTCTCCCTTCTTTGGCTTACATTAAGTGCCCAGAAAGATATGGCAGCATTTGGACTGAAACCCTCACATACACCAGACAGCACATTCCAGGAGGTAAACCAACACATTCTGGCCTGTACCCTCAAGGTATCAAGTTGTGAAGGATGAAGAGTGGGAGGCAGTGGAGAACCGAGGGCAGAAAATGGGAGGAGGAACAGCAGAGGAACATGAGCTCTGTTTCCATGCCAGGAGAGGATCAGAGTGCCATTCCTGTTAGCACCGGGCTGTGACACAAGCGCAGACAAGCAGAGGGGCAGAGCAGAAGTGAAAAGCCAACCTCCCATCTCCCCGCAGTGCTGGGGGCAGGGGCAAAGTCAAGTGCATTCACCAGTCCCAGCGGAGCATGGAAACGGGCAAGATCTGCTGGGCCCGTTTTCAGCCACAGGGAATTTCTCTTCAACACACCAGAGAAAATGCCTTAGTGATGGCGGATGAGCCTTATTCATCGAGCTGATGGCAAGTCACGCTCATGGAAAGACAATCCACAGAACTGCTCCAGCCTGAGGCCCTTCCACAGCCCATGGCACCACTGGAGCCTGCCCTCTTCCTTCTCACACAGCAGCGCGGCCTTCGCAGTGGGAGCTGCTTCTAAACATGCCTTGCTATTGCTTTGGGGGTACTTTGCATGGGCACTGTCTGGGAAAACATTGCTTTCCAGCACACAAAGGGAACAGGCTGCACTCCCCTCTGTAGCCCTAGGTTGCCAAGGCTACAATGGTACCAGCATGGGGGGACACACAAACCATACTCCCTATGAGAGGAAAGGCTGGGCATAGACAGGTGCCTTGTGCTGGCATTCACTTGGAAGCTGTGGCAATGGGCTTCTTCAGATGTTGGCTCATGAGCTCCAGAGCAGGAGAGACTCGCATGTGGACAGAACAGCAGTTACAAACAGCAACAACGTAGAAAGGAAATCTGCAGGGAATTCAGGAGGCCTTGGAAATAACAAGGGGAGAGAAGGCAACTGCTCACCAACAGTCAACCAATACCCAGCCCCATCCTCACAGGGAAGAACTTCTGCCTCTGACCTCACCTCAATCGACCTTTCTGTAGATCTATCTGGTGCTTAAAGTGGCAGCAACGCTGACTGAAACGGGAAGCCTTTCTTTCAACTGGCACACTCCATCAGTTGTAATTACAGCACAAAAAAAAACAGAAACGCAGCGCCCATTGCAGTTCAGAAAACCAGTTTATTGCAGATTGCTCCTGAGCAGAGGCAGAGAACAACATCCCTGGGGAAAACGAATCCCTCCCTGAACCCCTTAACAACAACAGAGCTAAAAATGTCTTATCGCCGAACTTACTTAATCCTATGTATTACCCGCATGTGTAAACGGAAAGTGCTGTACCGCAGGAGATCCTGCTCCAAACCCTTTTAAAATCAGCATAGGACAATATTCTAGTACTAAGACTTCATCACCTGTCATCCCATCAAGACAGAAGCACAGCTAGTCAAACCCTCAGTTCGACTAGCGCTATACATACAGTATCGGAGAAATGAATCAATTGTTTGGATATCTATTACTATGTAACTATATATAACTTCAGATATTTTATGTAACTATAAAATTATAAATAACTATAAACTTAGACATAAAGCTATAAATAACTATAAACTTATAAATAAAGCTATAAATATTGTATAAAGCTATAAAGACATAAATAACGTAGAAAGTTATAAATAAAGCATTAAATAACATAGAAAGCTACAAAAAAGCTATAAAGCTATAAAGAACTTCCAGGTTAGCAAAGGTGCAGAAGAGGTGTGAGCCCCATCCCAGGTGCCACTTGTGTGCGGAGCGCTGCTGCCGCACTCTCACGAGGGAGCCCACATGTTCACACTCTCCTCATCCCGGTGTCCTCCTCCGCAAGGCAGCCCCGCTTGCAGGCTCCACCTCCCAGCTCCGGGGGATCCAGGAAGCAAAGAACACCGAGCCAGTCTCAGGCCTTGCCCACGGCTCTCTTGGCAGCATGCACAGCAACTGTGCTGCCATCAGCTACAGTCAAATCTGGCCCAAAGGCGGCCTGTCCTTGAGCATGGGAGGCCGACTCTTTGGAACAGGAATTCTTCCAACCTCTCAAAGCTGCCAACAGAAACACAGCAACAACTAAAATGTGCTCCCGTTCTTCAAGCTCTATTCTTTATCTCTGCCTTTGCCACCAGGGACACCAGCTGCCAAACATCACTGCTATCAAACCCTGGTGCGAGCTACAGAAATGATCTGTGCCACCAGGAAGCCATTGATCAAGAACTCTCCGTTCTGCATTTTAAACAAAAGCCTGTCTGCTCTCAAGATGGCATCCAGCCTTTCCTCTCACCTTCCGCACATGGAGGCTTTACTCCTTCCTGAAATGGTTGAAAGGGGTAGGCGTTTGGAGCTGCATTCTTAACTAGCATCAGCATTCAGAATCTAGAGACTACTCTTTCAAGTGAGCAACAGCTCTTCAAACTCTACAGTCACCTCTGGGATGAACGGATCAGACAGAAACGGCTTCCCACGAGACCTGCAGGCTGCTCCAGCCTCTCATCTGGGATGGGCCCTTTGGGACGCTCTGTGTCCTCTTACGTCTCTCTAACCAGAGCCCATTCGGGTGTCACCTGGAGGTTTGTGACTTGCTTGGCCTCAGATCTGCTGCTGCCTCTTTTTCTCACGTCTTTCTGCACAGCTATCAGCAGACTGGTACAACATTTAGTTAGTGAGCTGAGCCAGACGGTTGGACTCGTGCACCAACTCCATCAGTGTGGTGGGTTTGCGCTCTCACTTCAACTGGCACCTCAGTAGTCAGTGTTTCTTTCGTGGCACTGTCACCCCCCAGCAAACGTACCTCTGCACTTCACCTCAGCGATGTGTATGGTGACATCCAGGCTCTGACACAACTCCCACAACTTCAGTTTTTATTGACCCATCTCATTTTTACACTTTTCCACAGAGGGTCCCTTAGCGCCAGCATATCCAAAGCACCGTGTGGGGAAGGACACCGAGGGCTTCTGCAAGTGGAACGTTTGAACCAAAGGCCCTTCCCGAGGTACTTACACTGCAGACAATAGCTCAACTCTTCTCATCTCCCTGTCCGGAAGACTTTCACAGCAGCTGCCTCGGCCATCTCTAAACAATGGAGAATCTCTTACTGGGGACTTACCCTCCTCGGAGCTGCGTCTTCTTTTCCTGCAGCCAGGTTTTACAGGTGGCCCTGCCTCCTCTACACCTTTGCTCACTGCCTGGCTTCCTGAAGTCAGTTGTCTCTCCTCTGTCACTGAGTCCCACTGAACACCAGGATTCTCCTTGAAAAAACACCACACAAACAAACAGACAAAGAAATGAAACCAAAGATCCCTCAAGGTTTTCTTGTTATGCCTGGAGGGACAAAACAGGAACTCTTCTCCTCTCCAAATGGACACCTGACCAGTGCTGAGCGCTGCCCAGATGCTTTACGTGGCAAGTGGTTGGAACTCGGCATTCAGGTTGCCAAATTGGAACTAGAAGCCACAGCGTTAGGGGACATGTCCTCACCGCCTGAGCTTTGCCCTCACGTCTCAAACCACCTACCAGAAAGGAGCTACAAGAACTGCAGCAGCAACACCTCTTGCTTGCTTTTTGGAGCCCTCTGCTGCTGCTCCCCAGTTAGTTTGTAGGCAACCATTGCCTGAGCTGCTCCATTGCCATGGCCATGGGGCAAAACTCGGTAAGGGAAAGAAAAAGACAGGAAAAAGCCAACCAGCCAAGGGATGGTTCTGTTCACTGAGGAGGTCAAAGCCCACAGTTAGGCGCCTGCAGTTCCCCTGTAGACAGAAAGACCTTCTCTCCATCAGCTGCCCTAGAGTAGAAATAGCCTAGAGAATCTATACCCTGAAGCTGAAGGATTGTTCACTAGTCCGCAACGTTTCCTTCTAGTCAGGCAAAACGAAGCTTTGGACAACTGCTACGTGTGAGTTTACAGAAGACAAAAGCTCATCACACTTGCCAAGGAGGTACCACCGATGCCAAACCTCACAGTCCCTATCTCGAGACTCTCATTACTCAGTGTTAAATATACAAAAGGCAATGCCTGTGCACAGTAATAGAAATACAACCCCGTTCTTTGACAAAGTTGTGTCATAAGAGTCCAAAAGGCACGTGCAAATACAGAAACCAAACACTCTGGGGAGAGCCAGTACCGCCAACACACCTCCTGCTCCTGCAGGACACCCACTGCACTGTGCTATTTCTTCTTGGAAATGTGCTCTCTGTGTGCATGGCACGAAGACTGCTAAGAAGGCCTTGTGAAAACTCTTTGGAGGGAGGACTGTAGCTCACTACCTTCGCCAGCCACAACCCACATTTCACGAGCGATGAGCTAAACCTCTCCATTCCTGGGCACATTTACTGCCTTTAGCCCTTACCTGCTCTTCACTGAACAGTCCTTCCAGAACCAACAGTTCAGGGCCTTGAGCTGGGCAGTGATCCAGCGGTTCTCTGCCTTCCCTGGGGGCTTCCTGCGTGGCCACAGGTTCTAGGGCCAGTTCCGCAGCAGCGGCACCTCCTACGCATGCAGCGTCATAGGGAGCAAAGAGAAGTTCTCCACCACAGCCTTCTGCAGCACTTAATGCTTGAGCTGCTTCCAGAAGAAAGGATGTGTCTGCCGCTGCAGGAGTCAGAGGTGCCGGCTGACTTTCCTCAACGGCAGAAGGGGTGTCGCTGTTCCCACTCTTCACCAGGAGTGGCTGACTTGTGACAGACTGAGGGGTTGACATCTCGCTCTCCACAGGTTCCAGCGGCACTATTGCAGCGTGGGGCGGTGAAAGCATCTTATCCAGAACCTCAAGGATTTCTTCAAAACTCAATTCCTCCATCATCTTCTCTTCCCCAGGTGCCCCGCCACAGGGCAGGCATTCAGCTGCAGAAGGGGATGCGCTGCTGGACTCTGGAGAAGCAAAATACAGGGAACGGTTATACCAAAACCACACAGTGATTGATCAGTCAGGGCTGACGGTGTTACTGTTTCTAAGGCCTGGGCAGGTGGTTTCTGACGATCAATGCACAAGCAGGGCAGGATGAGCAATGCTGCAGCTGCCTGCATCCCTCAGCAGAACCTTGGGGAAGTGCCTGCCCCAGAGCACACACAAGGTAAACTGAATACTGGCCAGAGCTCAGGGAGATCCACAGGCAAAGCACCGTCTTCAGTACCACCTGCACAGCCCCTGCCACCCTGCTCCAGGAGGAATGATCCGGCCTACACGAACACTTGCAAACCTCAAGTCCTTTTGAGCCGTTCTCTGCAACGCTCGTGTTGTCCTGCTCAGAGGCAGCCAGGCACTGACCTGCCAGCACTGCTTTACGTCCCTGCTTGCCTCTGGGCTGCTCACAAGGAGGGGACCTTCCGGCAACCTCTGCTCAGATGCACCAGCAGCTTTTGACTGGCACTGCCCTGCTGGCAGCTGCATAATCCAAGCAACCGCCAACCAGCAAGTGGTTAACCAGGAAGTTACCGGGCCATTGACTGCTTCAGGAACCACTACATCTCCTCTGACTCCATGGACTTGCTTTGCATCAAGCACCTGATTTTTACTAGACCCCGTCGACAGTGTATTTCTATTCCCTTTCAATCGAGCCACACCACCACCACCCGTGACAACTCCTTGGGGACCGTTTGCTATTCCAGACACCGATCTCAGCCTTCCAAGATGATCAATTTTGTCACTGTGACTTCCCCACACTCATCCTGGAGGGAAAAGCGGCTCACAACGGAAGTGGGAGGACAAAGATGCACTGCGTGAAGAAGAAATACCAGCCTACCAGCGGCAGGCCTGCCCGTTGGCTATTTCCAGCCTTACAGCAACACGTTCTCCTGGCCACAACCTGCCCAGCTCGGCTAAGCTCAGAGGAAAAAAGAAACACATGCAATAAAGACAAAAGGTTGGTACTTGCAAGACAAGGAACTGGATGATCAGGCTTGCATAGGTCAACCCTTTTGCAACACACACAAGCAGAACTGGCTTTGCTTCTCCTCCGCAAGGAAAACAATCTAAAGCCTATGCACGCTGCGGCAGTGCAAAAGGAAGCCCTGCCATTTGTCCTGAGGTTCTTTTGCTATTCGATAAGCCAGGCCACCCAACAGGGAGCAATTGCCACCAGAATTCCAGAAGGCATCGGCAGCAAGTACTGCAGTTTTCTCTAATGGGACATCTCTGAGGTGAGGCCAATTCCAAAAGTCACCTCAGCTTTTCTCCTTCACCCAAGGAAACTCAGAACTGCCGCAGGCTCTCTGGGACAGAACAGTGGAGCTGCTTCCAGGATTTCCGTAACATTCAAGAATCACCTTTTGCGCAGGCAAGGACATTCTTCACATAAACGGAGACTCCTGAACTAAAGCGAATGCTGGGGCAGCCAAACATAACACTTGGACAGGAAAAACCTCTCCAGCGAGGAGGACACCCGCGATGCTGCTGCCCTGACACCTCACCTGCATGACACCACTGCCCCTGCCACGGTCAGTGCTGCTTTGAAATGGCCACTGGGAAACCCCCTGACTCGCCCTTTCTCCAGCAGATCCATTCCCAAACTCCTCTCCTTCCTGCCACAAGCCCACAACCCTGCGGTCCGTGCGCAGGGGCTCCTCTGCTTCCCCCTGCTCTCCGTGCGCTGCACTCACCTGCACAAAGCCACAGTCGTGGACGCTGCAGCTGCAGCACTGCCGCTGACAGTGAGAGGCTCTTCCCGGGCAGGGGGTGAAGGACACTGCAGCGCGCCTGCAGAATTCAAACACAGACATCACACTCCCAGAACCGGTGTCCAGTGTGCACAGTTCTATCGCTTACTTGGATCAAACACTGCACCGACCACAGAGTAACTTAGTGCCTGAAATGGGTTTTGACCTCCCCCCTGATTGGAAGAATGATTTCTTCACCCTAAAACATAGTGATTCTGACACATGATTGTATGGAGATGACAAATATATATTGTAAAACTGATCTACACACTCCAGGAAACTTCATAGTCACGGTCTTCTGGATCTGAAGATCACCCTTTTGATTTGGCCGCTTGACTCTCTCATCACAGCGTACCACAGGAAGTGGATTCACACAGGAAGGGCCTGCATGTTCACACTCCCAATTCAACACTGATCTTATTCCAGAAAGCAGCTTGGGAGCTGGAGCTGCACTCTGCAGGTATTATTTTTTGGTGACTTGCAAAGGTCTCCTCAGAGGAAAGGCGTTATTTGCAGGACAGATCGTCTTTACTGATGGGCAGTGGTAGCAAAGGCAAAGGTGTCAGTTTATTTGGAGTACTTCAAGTCTTCCAATTGAACCAAGATTCCACAAACATACCTGCTGCACTCACACACTTCTGTCCTGCCCTGTGAATCGCAGGAAAGACATTTCTAAGCTCTTCTGCCTCTGCCATAGTTCATCTCGTCAGAGCCAGAAGGAAGGAGCAGCTAAAGCGCATTCTGGCACCAGCTGTTGTCAAGTAACGGACAGGGAACAGGGATCTCATTTGAACGCTCACGAGAGGGGGATGAATGGCAGCTTAGGAAAGAAATCATCCTTTACTGAACAAATGAAGGAACAGATACAGCCCCTCCCATCAAACAAGATGGATCGGCCTCAGTGCAGATTTGGGGTTTGCCAAACAAGAGACGCTTCTGCCCGTACAAGCTACAGATGCAAAACTTCCCCCCTCTGTAGGACACAATAGGGGAGAAGTGAAAAACCCCCATGCAAGTTAAGCCCAACACTGACCGGCTGTGGCCAATTGGCTTTCTCCTCGCCCTTGAGCCTCCAAAGAGAGGATCTCTGGAAAATCACCAGGAGACCCTCCAGAGCTGGACCAGGGACAGCAACACAAACCAGAACACCTTTGGCCTCCCACGGCCTCTCCTCCTTTTCTAGACTTTACGCTGCTGTCCAATTTGCCCCTCAGATACACACACGGTGACAGACACTGCAGAAAAACATCTCCAGCATCACTTGTCACTGACTGCTTGAGCAGAGTGCAGAACTTGGGCCATACCTGTTGGATCGGGGGCTTGCGAGCACTGCCCCGGAGACGCGCGGCTGCTGCCTTGCGGGAGGGAAGCGGCACCCGTTGGAGCCCCTCGCTGAAGGGGCAGAAGCGAGAACACAGTCTGCAGAGTGTACGTGACCTCTGTGGAACACTTGCGCAGGACGGGAAAGGGAGCCCCGGGGCCTGGAAAAGCCGCGGAAGCCCCGTGCCCTGGCAGCAGACCACAAGAGCCCTGCCATGTTCTCAAAGGGGCTGCAGTCTGCTGGAAAGGCTCTGTCACCCAAAGCACCGCGCTTCTGGCACAAGGCCGCTTTGTCCGAGTAACCAAACAAGCTCTCTGCACCACCAGGTTGAGGAACCTGTCCTACAGTCCCCAGGCCTGCAAAACAAAGGGAAACAAGGGCTAAGGAAAGGAGCTTTCACTGGCACTGCAAGGCAGGATGAGGAGCCGAGGCTCCACAATGTTCTGCGGGAAGACCACCTTTGCTCCAATGTTCTTAATCCACAAACAGACTTTATTCTTACACCTCCACAGACAATAACGTAACAGGCACGTCAGTGCCGTGCCAACACATGGTCGCCTGTGGAGCATTCAGGCTCCTGAAACCTCCAGTAACAAGCGATCAGGAGTTAGAAATGTGCTATAAATCCAAATGGGTGGTACGTGACTAAACCAAGCATGAGGAATTCAGAAAGTGCTGTGAACTGCAGCAGACAGTACATTACAATAAAAGGGGAATCACGAAGCACTGCTCTACCAAACTCCAGCTTTGCTATTAATAATAATAATGTTTGATCATGATAATAACCCTGACACTTTAATCTTAGGGATAGGATTAGAGTTATGAGCCATTAGGAATAGCCTTTGAGGCCATCAGAGCTAGGTTAAGGGGTAAGGTCTGGGTAAGATGTTAGCGTTACGGGTAGGGTTAGCATTAGGGGACATTAGGATTAGGGTTTGGGATTAGATTTAGGGTTGGGATTAGGGTTAGATTTAGTGTTAGGGTCAGGATTAGCGTTAGTGTTATGGTTTAGGTTTAGGGGAAGGGTTACTGCATGCTGCGATTGAGAGACGGGGCATAGCTTGATGCAAGCAACGCGCCTCTTCATTAACAGCCTTCATGCACTTATATATGTTTCTTTTAACACACTGATTGGATATTTCAAAACGCGCGCTACTGATACAATGGTTTCTGATTGGCTCCTAGCTAATACAAAAGCCTTCTGGGACTTTTCCACAACCAGTGGGTCTCTGTTGCGCAATCAGGGGATTTCCACCCATGCGGAGTGTAAGTCTCCACCCAGCACTGTCCACTCCCCTGACTCAGACACACCCCTTCTGGTTTCCATAGCAACCACCATGGCGCAAGGGTCTGGGGTTTCAGCACATCCCCCTTTACCGTTTGTACAGTACTCGGGCTTCTGCCCCTGGGGCCTAGCCCTTCATCTCCCCCTTCCTCTTGCACAAAAAGGACCTTTGCCACTGATTGGGTCAGCATCTTTCTTAACCATTGTAAAAGACAAGGCACAAGTAGTGAAAGATACAGGAAGGCAACTAAGTAGTAAAAGAAACAGAAAAGCAACTACTGCATTTTCAATGCGCACCTCTTCTGCTCGGGACATGACTGTTCCTGAAAGCCGAGCGACCACTCCTCCTCTCTTGCAGGACTCCTGCTGCTGCTCCCAGCCTTCAGGACATTTGGAAGCACAGCTCCCATCGGCTGCAACAGAACACTGAGGAAGAGGCAGCGAGGTGTCTTGGCACTCCCAGAGACCCCTGCACCCCCGTGGGGTACCCATCCCACTGGCTGCAGACCCATAACATCCCCATCAGCTGAATGAGCCTAGAAGGAGTCTGGGAGAGATAAACCAGATCTTTGGGAATTGGCGTACAAAGTTGCTGCTGGTCCCAAAAGAAAGATCCCAGAAGTGGCCCACAGCACAGCCCTGCCTCCGTGCCTTATGCACCCCTTCAGCTGCAAGCTAGGGCAAGCTCAGCTCTGCTACAATGAGCTGCACTGAGGACAGTAGCTCAGAGATGGTGTCCCAAAACTTAAAGCATGAAAGAAAGCGCGGAGCCCCAGTGTCAGTGGGGCTGTGAGAGGTCTTCCAAGGGAAGGAGAGAGCCAGCATCCCATTTCTGTCCTGGCACCATCCCTGTGGGAGCAGGCACTGGACATTTGCACTTTTGGAGTGGGGATCTGGTGAGATTGAAAGAACCTTTAGGTGGCTCAGGAGGCGCAGAGCTGCAGTGCTGGTGGGATCCCCAGATGGTCAAGGAGTGACCTACACTTGCTGTGCTTGGAAAGGAATATGCTGGGACCCACGTGAGAGCAGGTCAGGCTCTACTTGAGTCAGTCGGAGCCAGTTCCAAAGCAGGCGCGAGCAGCCAGGGCTTTTCGGGACCAAATGGCCCACAGAGGATTAACAGACTGACCCCATGTCATGTGGTGCTGTTAAACCTGCCTGGGCTTGGGAAGCATCGCTGCCACCAGCGCACAGAGCCTGGGCAGGGTGCGGGTGCCCAAGAGCCAGCAGGTTTGGGCTTCCTCCCCTCCCTCCTCCAGCACAGCCCACTCTCAGGCCACCAGTGGCAGGCATTATGTCCCCCCACGTGTCTGGAGAGGAGTTTCAGAAGCATCCCCATGTCCCCTCAGCTCCCCCCTGCCGTTGTAACCAGCAAGTGTCCAACAAAAGCCTCAGGAACCTGAGCAGAGCTTTGGCAGAGCCAAACTACCCAACCGAAAAGCTGCCCCCCCATATCTTCCCTCTGCCCAGGCAGCTTCCTGCCCAGGGTTTCATTGTCCCCGTGGCGCCGCTCGGGGCACCTCTGACAGAGCTGGCCTCCGTGTGCAGTGCCCTGGCTTTACAACCCCCGGGTGCTTCCCTGGCAGCTCTGTTGCCATGGGTGCCCAGCACTGTGCTTCCTTCTCCTCTTCCCTCCTCTCCTCTCTGCCCTCCACAGCAGAGCTGCGCAGCCATAGCAGAGCACGCTGCCAGAGACCAGAAGGAGCATGGACCACCAAGGGCAGGCCTGCAGCCGAGCTGCTGAAGCAAAGCCTTGGCAGAGGGCTGCCCTTCAGTAGGACTGAAACTCCTCTGTCCTGCAGTGGCCTTTCCCTGCCCCACCAAAGCTCACCCACCGCTGAGTGCATATTTCACAGCCACCAAGGAAAGACCCACAGTGTCAGACACAGCGGTTTGCATAGAGGTCTTTATCGATCAGATGGAAGCATTGCTGGTAGCAGCCTGGCTGGCCGGCGCTGGGGCTTGTGGTCCTGGAGGAGGCTTTTGCTGGGCATCAGTCTTGGGAGCCTCTGTGCCTCAGAGGCTTTCCTGGATCCCACCACTGTGCACCGGATCTGCTCCCCGGAGCTGAGGAATTGAAGACAGAGCTCTGTAGCCTTGTGTGCAGAGAGCGGTGCAGAGCAACACTACAGGTCTAGTCAGGACACATGGGGAGATCTGCTTCTGCCGGGAGAGATCAGATCCATGGTCCCTGGAACGCGACCCCAGCCTGCTGCTCTCCACACCATGAGAGCTGTCAGGAGAAGCCTCAGGGGTTGCAGAAGTCAAAGGAAGAAAGGGCAGTGCTGGGCAAGGGGTACGGTTGGAGATCCTCACAGGAGGGACTCCTCCTCACCACCCCAGAAAGGGGCTGCTCCGCTACTTTCCTGGGGAGGCGGTCGCTGCTCCTTGCAAAGCCCAGTGGGTCCCTGGGGAAAGTCTCCCATCTTGACCGAGGCCCTCCTGCCTCTCCCCTCTCCCAGTCATGCCCACCCTACGATCCCACTCAACCCCACAGTGCTGCCTGTGCTTGGGGCTGCAGAGAGGCACCAGGCACCGGGGATTGACCCAGGACATGAGAAAGGAAAGGATGCTATCCTTGTCCAGACCCATGGCTCTGGGATTCGCTTCCCCCACCCACAGCTGGGCCATCAGCCCCCAGCTGGCCCATGTCTGTCCTGAAGCTGGCCCACACTCACCTTTGCCCATATGAGTACTGCCAATGGCAAAGACTCAGCTTGTCCTCTGGGCTTTCCTCATCCTCTCCTGCTGTCTCCCCACCACGTGGGAATGCCACAAATGAGGACCCTGCACAGAGAGAGGTGAGCACAGCAGATGTCGCTGGGCAATAGGGAAGGTGCCTCGAGCCGGTACAGTCCCACAGAGGACACTCAGCCCCCACGCTCCTGTGCCTTAGGGACCTTCCCACCTTGGCTCCCCGGAGGACGGGAATGCTCTTTTCCTAATTCTTTTTCACTGCGGCAGTACCTGGACCTCCCATCGCTCTTGCTTTTCATTCCAAGCCTTCGGGGGCACCTCTTTTGCCCTTGTCTTCTGCTGGTACTTGTTGCGCAACGAGTCCCAGAGCTTGCGTTTATCCTCCTCCTCCTCCTCCTCCACGCACGCGTAGACCGGTGCCTGCAGGGCCATGGCAATGCAGCAGTGGGCACCGTCAGTCTCCCCTGCAGAGGGCTGGGGGAATTTTAGCCCTCCCCCTCCCTCCCAAGCCTTCTGTTCAGCCTCTCCATCAGCCCTGCTTTGCTTGCAGTCACAAAATCACAGAATCATCAGGGTAGGAAGGGAGCTCTGGAGATCACCTGGGCCAACCCCACTGCAAGGCAGGGCCACCCAGAGCAGGTCACACAGGAACAGGTCCAGGTGGGGTTTCAATGTCTCGGGAGAGGGAGCCTGCAGCCCCTCCTGGGGAGCCTGTTCCAGGGCTCTGCCACCCTCAAATGAAAGTTCTTCCTCATGTTGAGGTGAAACTTGCTGTGGTTTAGTTTATGGCCATCACCCCGCGTCCTGCTGCTGGCCAGCCCTGAAAAGAGTGTGGCACCATCCTCCTGGCACCCGCCTTTGAGCTATTGATATGAATTAACAAGATCCACCCTCAGCCTTCTTTGCTCCAGACTGAACAGGCCCAGCTCCCGCAATCTCTTCTCATGGGAGATGCTCCAGACCTACAACGATCTCTGTGGTCCTCTGCTGGGCACTCTCCAGTAGCTCCTTGACTTTATGCACTGCGGAGCTCGGAACCGGACACAGCGCTCCAGATGTGGCCACACCAGGGTCGAGTAAAGGGAGGAGGATCCCCTCGCTCGATCTGCTGGCCACACTGCTCCCAGTACACCCCAGGATACTATTGGCCCTTCTGGCTGCAAGGGCACACTGTGGCTCGCGCTCAACTTGTCGTCCATCAATACTCCCAGGTGCTTCTCAGCAGAACTGCTGTCTAGTAGGTCTAGTCCACACGGGCCTGAGTGCAGAGCCTTTCTGCAATGAACCCCGAGCCAAGTGAGCATGGGGCTGAAAGCAGCCTCGCTGCTCCCTATACTGGCCAAGCCTGGCAGGGCCACCGCCATCAAGGCACCTCCAGATCAAGTCTTTGGGTGTTTCTGGAGGTGGCAAGAGTGAAGGCTGTCTTCTGAATGGACAGAACAGCCTGGAACCTTCTCAGGAGGAGTGCTTCAGCTTCCAGCTAAGCACACGGTGATTGCCCTTGTTAGACACGGCATCCACGTAGCTGCGCTCTTCTACAGTGCATACGCCAGAGGCCCCGCACAAGCCCACGGCACGTACCGGTCCTGCCCTCCTCTTCCCTGGCCAAGCAGGGGGTGCAGGTCGGGGTCCAGCTTCCCACCGCTGGCTGCTGCGTGCCTCTCTCCCCGAACGCTGCCACTGCAGCACCGCCAGCTCACTGCGGACGGAAGGGGAGGAGGAGGCGTGAGCACACGGAGCCGCGCTCCAGCCGGGGCTCCCAGGCCGGCGCCTGCCGCGGCTGCAGAAGGCGGCTCTGCCGAGAGGCCCCGAGCAGTGCCCCTGTCCCCCGCTGCCGCGGGCACGGGGAGGACGGGCGCTGCCCGTGCCTGGAGACACGTACCACTTGAGCTTGTCCTGCAGCTCTGCCTGCTCGTCCCTCTGCCCCCTGCGCTTGCGGCCGACCTGCCTCAGAATGCACGTCGCCACCTCCCGCAGGGCCCGCTGCGTCCGTGGGGAAAGGCTTCTGCAGCAGCAAGGACAAAGTCGCTCTGCCCTTCAGCGCTCTTCCTTCACTCCTGCCTCTTCCTTCACCCGGCCCCGCACGTACGCAGTCCCATTTGAGGCAGGAGGACTTCTAGGCACCTGCTTTGGCCCCTGCCGTCAGGCTTTGACCCAGCGCCTTCCCATGGCTGGAGAAATTCCCAGGCCCTCCATGCGGCCCCATGCCCCAGCGTTTGGCTCCCTTGACCAACCACCTATGGCACACAACCACCCCACTGCCCCAGGCCTTGGCTGGACGGGTACACTACCGCTTAGGGGGAACAGGGTCTTCCTCGGGGACTGCGGGTGGCTCTTCCCTGGCATCTTCCCAATCCTCCGTCATCATCTCCGTGAAGTTGGTGCTGGACTCCCCCATCTCCCAGCCAGTCAGGGAGAAGACTGATGGTTGCTTAGAGGAACTGGATGCCTGCACAGGAAAACACTCTCTTACAACAGCCCCACACCCCCAGGCTATCACTTCCCAGCATGCAGACCCCCAGATCACTTCAGATCACAAGTGGGACAGGAAGCACCAGGAGAACAGCCTCAGCACACCCTTGTGGTGACGCCTGAGGGTCACCAGGGTTTCACTACTACTGTCACCCCTCTTGCTCAACAAAGGCAGCAGTCACCCGCTCAGCTTTGCTGCAGCAACGCTACCTTGATGCCTTGGGTACTCGAGGCACAGTGCAATCTCAGTCTCCCTGAAGGAGAACGTGCTCATTTTCGGCAGGAATTCAAAGTACCTGGCCTTTCGGGGTCTCCTTTCCGCTCCCAGTCTTCGCTTTGGTTGCTGCCACGCCTCGACGTTTTCTTTTTTTCTCTTCCATCTGCTCTGTTTTCTTCTTTGCCTCCTCAGCAAAGTATTTCTGGACGTGTTTTGGAAGCTTCTGCTTCCACTTTTTGTCCTGGAGGGGGACCAAAAGGCAACAGCAGGCAGCATTAGGCTGCCCTCTGGAGGGCTGAGCTCTTTTCGTTCCTACCCACTCTGCCCCTTCTCTTCGGCCTTTCTGTCCCCAACGGTTTTCTCCCAGGTTCCTGCAGGCTCCCCCTAAGGCCCCGTCTGTAATGGCCAGGGAGCTAAGGGACCACCAGGCTAGAAACCACCTGGCAGCTGGCTATCCCAGGCAAGCCTCGCAACACTGCCAACGGAAACATCCCCGAGTGAGGTCTTTGGGATGCTTCAGGAGGCTAATGGGAGTGAAAACATGAAAAGGATATTCTCAAACGACCCAGTAACGCGCCTCTCTTCATGCAAGCCTCAAAGCAACCAGTCAGTTGCTGACACACTGTGAGGCATCTTGTGAGAGTAGATATACACAGAGAGATGCTTCCCCACAGCCCAGTGCGGCACAGCCACTGCAGCAGCCGTGTCAGGTACCTTTTCTCTCTTCTCAATAGCTCTGGCAACAAAGTCCACTGTTCTGACTTCCCCCCCACGAAATCGTTTCTCTTTCTTCTCCTCTTCCTTCATGAGGGTCCCCTGGATGGCCGGCAGCTGCCTGCAAAGATCCAACAGGGTGTATAGGCAGGAGTGCAGGAGGAGCTGGTTCGGGCACCTTGTGCTTCTGCAGCAGAATGTGCTCTACTTGCCTTCTTGGGATCAAGTCCTCAGAGACAGAGAAGACCCCAAGCTCTCAGGCTCCAATGTGCCCAACAGCCCCACTAAATGTCAGGAGGCCCAGGGCTAGGCCTTTTCTTGCCAGAGCAAGGAGAGGAACAGGGTCCTGGGCCCAGAGACACCCCCAGGTCAGCGCCCTGAAGTCTGCTCAGTGTTCTGAACTGCAGAGTGCTCACGGGCTGTAGGAGCAGGTTGGGCACTGGAGACACAGTCTCAACAGAGAGAGGACAAGACCCCATGAGAAAAGCCATCCTGCCATCGAGCTCTCGTTGGACCTTCTCTTTTGCCAGCCATAAGGCAGGCTTTAGCATAGAAGAGGCTTCTGGTTAATCAGAGCAATCCTCTGCAGTAACTCACTGCAGAACACTGTTGTCAGTAAACAGAAAAGTCGGGGTCATTCCATTCTGAAGGGAAAGCCAGAAAGACCTCCTGCTCCTGGAATGGGCATTTGCAGCCAGTTACTCAGCACATCTGCACACCAGAAGCAAAGAAAGAACTCCTGCTGCCAGCAGTGTCCCAAGAAGCTACGAGGCACTTGTCGCAGACCAAGAAAACATTAGTTCGTGGGACGTGGGGTAAACCCCACTCTGAGTTTGTCCAGCCTCCGTGTCCAGGAGAAACATCTCACTCCCAGCACAGGGTCCCCCTCACCCATTGATGCAGGTGTCTCACCTGGCAGGGGGCTCGCTCCCCTCAGCTTTCCGAGCCTGCTCTGACTTTACAGTTATTGCAGATAACCGATTTGGAGCAAGCTTTGCTCGATGGAGGAGGTGCTTCTCGGCAAGATCCTCTAGAAAACAGGAAAGGAGACAGTTATCTTGGTGTGGTTCTGGGAACGGAACGCCTGTTGTGTCCCAGTTCCGACGTGAGTGACACGTGGGATTGCTAAGCCTCTGGTAACACTGACGAAGGTGATCCTTTCCATCCTGTTGGATAGAAGTCCTGTTTCCTAGGAGGTCCTAGGCCTCTTCCAACATTGCCTTTCCATCCAGCTCCTCATGCCTACAGTGCACCATTATTCCCTGCGGAAACCCTATTTTGATGGCTTCCTCTCATCCACGTGCTGAGGTGGGGGGGGGGTCTCCCTGGGAGATGCTGGTGGTCTCCAAGAGTCATTCTGGAGAGGGAAATCATTTAGCACAAGAGCTGGCAGCTCTTGGACTTCTGGATTGGTCCCATGCACACAGGTTCACTGCTGGTGCAGGTCCACACAAAAGGCATCACTTCCAAGACGTCTGAGGGTATGATAGAAAGAAGCAGGGTAAGAACTTTACACTGTTTGCAGCACAGGCTGGGGAGTCGAAGCCACAGGGAAGATGTCCTTCAGCAGCCCCAGTGGCTTTTGGTGGGGCAGGACTGTCTTCTTGTTGCACAATGGGTCACTGGAGCTTTCCCACAGTGGGTGCAGAGAGTCAAAGGAGGTGCCTCTCCCTCTTCCAGGCATCCGGGGGGAACCTCAGCTCTAATCCTCTCCAGACGCGGAGGAAGGAAAACCTACAGCCCCCTGCTAGCAACCTTCTGGTCTCTCACCTTTTTGTCCACTACTATAAGCTTTTCCCCTGCCTTCTGGGGTGGCATTCACATGTCCTCTCAGGTCAGCTTTCACTCTTGGCATTGTAGGCACGGGGTCAGGCTTGTACCTGGACAAAGGAAGAAGGCACCAGGCTGAAGGAACACGCTGCCCTGTTTCCCAGGGCAGCCCATCCCAGAGGACCACAGCAGGGACTCAGTGCCTGGAGGGGCAGGCAAGGCCCCGCCTCCCTGTGCCAGTGTTTCTCCATCCTTTCTGTGAGAACAGGCATCCTCCCACAAAAGCCCCTCGCTGCTTCTGGGGAAGCTGATTCCTCTCTTCCTCAGAGCACAGAGTGCACGTGGAGAGCAGCCTAATCCCTGGTGCTCTGATTATCCAACACCCTTCTGAGTTCTGATCTTGTCCTCCAAAGTTGCTTGTAGAGCCTCGCAGATGAATGCATTTATAAGCATTAAGGAGTCACCTCCTTCCCCTCAGTTGTCCACGGTGCTGCACAGTAACGTAGGCACAAGACAGAGCTCTACAGAACTCCACCAGATGCACGTTCCTCTTTGGACCAGAAATCACACCTCTATCCCTTGCCCCCAAGCAGAAGGCAGTCTCATGCACAGGGAGGAAAAAGAGCAGGAGAAACCTGGTGGAAAATATTGCCTAAATGGCTCTTTAGGTCCATAGTAGGACAGATGCATAAAGTATTGTCACTGCCCCCTGTTCCTCCAAACAAAGTCAAACTGGACAGGAGCAAGCAGGGAAGTCCCTACCAACACTCTGAAACACTCCGTCCTCAATATCATCATGAGTGCAGTTCTTGGCCCCTGGCAAGGCAGTCCCCCCAGCATGAGCTCAGAAGCTGCTCAGTGCCTCAGCCAAGGGCTGCAGCTGCAAACATACCCTGGTAGAACAATAACATGTCCAGAAGAGGTCTGGGAAGCAGCAGTGTCAGGGGACGATATGACCGAGTCCCTCATCTCTGGCATCTGCAATGAGGATGGAGACAGATGATGGGACATGGGGACACTGGGAAAGGCTGGCTGCTCAGTCCACCTTATGCCAGCCGACACAAGCCAAAAGCCAGAGCAGCCAAAGGGCTCTGGCCTCAGCAAGCCTTGCTCTGCCTGCCTCTCTGCTCCCTACCCTGAGAGTGGGGCAAGCAGCACCCCCCACCATCAACACCGGCTTTTGGTCACAAAGTGAGGCCCCTCCGGGGCTTATCTCTTGCCAAGCCAGACCACTGCACACAAGGCAAATGCTCTCCAGAGAGCCTGCTGTTCTGCCGACCATGAGGAGCCCAAGCGGCTGTAGAAGGCACGGCAGGCCAGGAGGGGTGCAGTGAAAATGAATATCCCACCTCAAGAAGAGCTCGCAACATCTTGTCAGTCCCGTTCAGCCTCTGCAAAAAGTCTGTGTAAAATTTTGTGTGTACGACTCTTCCCTGGATGATCACCATGCCCACGTCCCTCCAAACCAGGGCAACGTTCTTCCTGTTCTCCAGGCAGACTTGGAAAAGACGTATGGTCCTTTCCATGCAAAGCTGCACTGTGCTTCCAGAGACAGCATTGTCTGAGGCTATCTGAGCACAGGGAAGTTGCTCACCACGTTGACGACCTGAAAAACAAGAGAAGGGGAGCCCACAAACTTGGAGAGCTGCTGAGCAGGTTACAGTCAAAGGTCTGCAGCTTCCAGGCCTTCAGGCGGTACATTGCTACTGAGTTGTCCAGCTGGTTCAGCGCCTCTCAGGAGAAGCTTGGGTTGTCCCTCGCTGTTAGAAGGGGAAAGTGAGGTGCGCAGTGGACAGCTATGGTTGTCTGATGCAGAAAGGCAAATAGTCTTTGGTGCTTGGTAGGAAGGAGCACCACGACTGCAGGACAAGGAGGGGAGAAAGGCCCCAGGTGCCACAGCAAGCTGCAGGTGGCCAGGCCGTTAGAGCCCTGCCCAGACTCTGTACTCTCTTTGTCATTAGAGGGAAACCCACCCCAAACACAGACCCCAGCTCCTGGTGCTCTCAGGGTCCTGCTGCGATGGCAGCAGCAGCTAGATAGCAACAGGCATTGTGGTCACTGGGATTTGGAATGCATCATCTTTCCCCCCTGGCTTTAAGGCTGTGAGGGAGAACCCTGGCATTTGCCTGTTTGAGGTCTAGTAAAGCAGAAAGGGGGAGCGAGGGTTGAAACACCGCGTAGCGAGAAGACACGGCACCACCAGAATGGGAAGGAAACCATTGGCAGAAGCAGGCCAAAGAGCATGTGCTGTTATGCTGTATTGCCTTCTGGTGGCTATTTAAAACAAACCAGTAGACAGGCTCCTTTCCTGAGCAGGCCGGTTTTGTCGAGCTGGAGCTGTTTGCCAAGTGCAGCAGGAGGCTGCCGCTCTGCTCTGGGCAGCAGAGCACACCTCCCCACTCTGCCCAAGGACAAGCACTGCTCCCGGTCCGTCTGCTTACCAGGAATGTCGGTGTGACTGTATCGGAGGCCATGGTCCTGCATAATAGCATTTGCAAGATGAAACACAGGTCTCACCACAACCACCAGGTCCTTCTCCTTGCTAGCTACTTGCTGTCTGACAACTGCAAAAGTCCCAAGTCCAGGAATGTGGACATCCTGAAACAGAGGAGGTGGTGGATCAGAAGAAGACTTCGAGGGACAGAGGGAAGACTTTTCAGAGAATGGTGGCGGTACTCAGTGTCCTGCCCAGACCTGAGGTACAAAGGAGCAAGATTGGCTCCTTGGAAACCTTGGGAGAAGA
The DNA here is from genome assembly GCA_017639245.1 of Myiopsitta monachus. Lineage (NCBI taxonomy): Eukaryota > Metazoa > Chordata > Aves > Psittaciformes > Psittacidae > Myiopsitta > Myiopsitta monachus. Next base: position 11,882,853 of record CM029932.1, read on the forward strand.
CAAACAGGGCCTGTGCTTTTCCCTCTCACTCCCCTTCATCCATGAAGAAACTGCGAGGAAGTGCTGACAAGCTGAAAACCATGCTTTGGTTGTCCCACACTTGGAGTAAAGCCTAACGTGCCCCCCCAGGCTTCCAAGTTTTGTCATGCACCTCTGACTGTGGGGACTCCAGAAGCCCAGAAAGAGCCCAGCCCTTTTTCTGACACTACTCCTGGACCTTATTGTAGACCTGAATGGACCCAGGAGGTAGTCTGTGCACATCTGTGCCTTGCAGCGTCGAGCTGGGGCATTCCTGCTTTCCAAGGAGGGGGAGAACAATCGTACTCCATAGCAAAGGACTTCAACAACCTTCATCAGGATGTGAGAGGGGAGGAGGAGGTAGGTCCCACCTGGTGCAGAGCCAGCCGTTGGCTGAGGTACCATGATGCACTGGCCCAAATCCTAGCGAACTCTGGGAAAACAAGGGCAAGACATGTCATCCTCGGAGGCAGCGGCCACAGCACCATTCAGCCCACCCCTGTCCAAGGACCCCACGTTTCTAACACACATTTTTCAGGTGGCCTCACTAAAGCCCATCGAGAGCCAAAGGACACCTCAGCCTCACCCAGTCCCACAGCAAACTGGCAGCTGATAGCCATGCCAGAGAGGGCACGGTGCTGCGCTCCACCGAGGTCTCAGAGGCTCAGGCTGAGCTCTGGTGTCTCCGCAGCAGGGCCAGTTTCCCTGTGTTGCATCTCTGAATGCAGGGACTCTGCATGGCCCACGAGTACCTTCTGCTCTTCCACTCAGGCATGCGCTCAGGGTGGGCAATGACCACCAGCAGGCAAGGAGCAGCCCTTTGGGGCCAGGGGCTTCTGCCTGGGGTGCGCCAGGAGGCAGGGGCCATGTCAGGAAGAGAACCAGGAGTCCTGGCTGCCAAATCAGCCCCTCAGCCCTTAGGGATGATCAAGCAGCTCTCTCCTTGCAGTCACCAGTCCTGAGCAGCCACCCCACAGCCCTCAGGGTTGCCATGCCTCTTTTCAGAGATGGCCTTCACCCGACAGCATGGAATTGGCCCTGAAGGCCTTACCAGAACTCTTGAGCTTCTCAGTTGTCGGAGACGAGTGAGGCTGCAGGAAGAGCTCTTTTGCCATCCTAGTTGCGCCCTTGTTCCAGGTCAACAGCTGCAGCAATAGGCTGGCCAGCAGCTTGCTTGCGTCCTGCCAAAGCCTCCTCCTCTCTGTTCTTCTCCTCCTTTTCCTTCTCTTCCTCCTCTTACGCCTTTCACCAATCCCACCGCTGTGGTGCTCCCTCTTTTTGCCTTCTGCTCACTGCAGAGCAGCTCCTCCGCAGCAGAGCGTTCGCAAGCGCAGCCCTCGGCAGGAGCGCCCGTGCCCTTGCCGGGGTTTGTGCGGCAGATGCTCGTCACAATGCGGGTAAGGGGCGGTCACCTCTGCGCTGTGGGGCTGTCCGCTGTAACCCAGCCCGCTCCACAGAGCTGCGCACAGACCCTGCCAGGGGAGGCGCTGCAGCGGGCAGGGTCCTCAGGGAGCTGCCCCCGCCTCGCTGCCTCCTGACCAGGAGGGCACTTCTCCAGGCTGGGGCTCACCGCTGCCCTGGGCCATGGGCCATGGGCCATGTGCCCGCATAGGATGCCCCATCCCTGGCAGTGCTCGAGGCCAGGTTGCACAGGGCTTGGAGCAAGCTGCTCTGGTGGAAGGTGTCCCTGCCCGTGGCAGGGGTGGAACTGGAGGAGCCTTAAGGTCCCTCGGAACACGAACCATTCCATGATTCTATGGAACACCACTGGCAGCTCTTATGCACCTCCTGCTACCCTGCCCTGCTTCTTCATGCCTCTCTTCCCTAACACATCTGCAGTGGGAAGTGGCGGACTCCTCTTGACGGGCAGACCTTTGGCAGGCCATGGCTGCTCGCGCCTGCTTTGGAACTGGCTCCGACTGACTCAAGTAGAGCCTGACCTGCTCTCACGTGGGTCCCAGCATATTCCTTTCCAAGCACAGCAAGTGTAGGTCACTCCTTGACCATCTGGGGATCCCACCAGCACTGCAGCTCTGCGCCTCCTGAGCCACCTAAAGGTTCTTTCAATCTCACCAGATCCCAACTCCAAAAGTGCAAATGTCCAGTGCCTGCTCCCACAGGGATGGTGCCAGGACAGAAATGGGATGCTGGCTCTCTCCTTCCCTTGGAAGACCTCTCACAGCCCCACTGACACTGGGCCTCAGCGCTTTCTTTCGTGCTTTTAGGCCATGATGTTCTAAGGTATGGGCTATCTCTTTGGCTAGGTCAGGTCAGCTGTCCTGGCTATATTCCCTGCCATCTCTTTGTGCACCTCGTCATTGGAAGAGCTTTGGAAACTGCAACAGCCTTGGTCTACAACAAGCACTCTTTAAACCCAACTGAAACATCAGTGTGTTTATCAACCTCATTCTCATGAGAAATGCAGAAAACAGAACTGTACCATCTCCTAAGCAGAAAATGAGCTCTCTTCAGCCAAACCCAGGGCAGCCCAGCAACAGCTTTCAGTCCGGCACCTTATACGTGGGAGCAGTCACCGGACATGTCCCATTTCGGAGCTGCGCTCTGGGAAGAGTGGACAAGCTTAAAGGACCATTAATTAGCTGAGCAAGCGCAGATTCCCAGTGTGGTTGGGGCTGTTCCAGTGCTTGCCAAGGGAAGGTGAGGTCCAGCAGCAGCTTTCTGTCCTGGCACCTTCTGTGTGGAGCAGATGGAGCCTGGATTTGGTGCGTCAGCTCCTGCATACTTGGAGCTAAGCACTGACACTGTGATCTGGAAGCCCATGAGGACTTCAGGTGGCTGCTTTGACAGAACTACCAGGTTTCAGACATGTCAGGGTGTGCACCTGGGAACTGGATAAATGATGTTTGACATCCTCGAGGGCTGCTAAAGGGGCTCAGTACTTTTTGAGTTAAGCTGTTTGTAATTTCCCCTGACAATGTGGCTTCAAATGCTGCGGTCTAAACTGAGAAATACCAACCCAAGCACAGAAAGTCTGTACTGTGCCATTGCTTGGCAGTGTTCTGGGGACCCAGCTCCATCATTAGTCAGAAAAAACAGTTTAACGTGACTATGTCTGCTTTTCTTCAGCCTCCTCCGCTGTCACCACTTTGCCGGTCCTGTTGACCAGAGGGCATTTTGTCTTTGACCTTCCTTTTCTGGCTGACGTTACCTGCAAAACCCCTTATTATTCTGCACACCTTCCGAGGAGAGGCCCTGTGCTGAAGCACCCTCAGGAAGGATGAAGTGTGTGTGAAGGGGGGGCTGTAGGGTAGGGTGTTTACAGCCCACCTTCTCAACCCTTTCTCCTCCTGTTCTCCTGAGCAGAGCACTTTCCTCTTTACCAACCCGGGGCACTTGGAAACATCAGAGCCTTTGCCATGCTCTGCCCCCAGCTCGGCACAGCGCTGGCCCTCAGTACACACGCACCCCCTCTTCGTTGTACAACAGCAGCTGCCCCAGGCTCGGCGGTCAGAAGGAGGGGAAGGTGGTAGAAGGCTCACACAGCCTTGGAGGTGTCTTTTCTTCCCAAGGACCCAGGACTCAGTGAATGGGCCTCCCTCAGAGATGGGTCATGTCAGCACCAAGCTGAGCACACGGGAGAGGCTGCGAGCGCAGGAGTGAGCACGGAAAGAGCCAGCGAGGGACAGCCAGGCTGATGGCACGCTGCTCTGCTGCAGGGCCCTCGCTCCTGAGGGGCAGCGGCCCGGGGCACTGCCGGGACGCCATCTTGGAGCTGTGGCTGCCCTCAGCGCAGCTCCGGTGCTGCCCACCCTGCCCATGGCTGCAGCTGAAGGGCCGTGTGAGGCACAGAGGTGGGGCTGCGCTGAGGGCCGCTTCTGGGATCGCTCTTTTGGGACCCACAGCAACTGTGCACGCCGATGGTTAGGATTAGGTCTAGCAGTTCGGGTTAGGTTTAGGGGTTTGGGTTCAGGTTAGGCTTAGGGATTAGGTTTTCGTTTAGGTTTGGTTTTAGGGTTCGGTGTGGAGTTAGTTTTAGGATTACAGTTTTGGGTCAGGTTTAGCGGTGAGGTTTCAAAGTTTGGCTGCTCCATTGTATCCAGTTTTCACCCCCATGGTGGCACCTGGTGATGGGGCAGCCGGCCTGGCCCTGGCTGTTCACTGTCATCTGGCCTCAGAGGTGTCCCCAGAGCATCCCCCAGGGCTCCCTGCTGCCTGGCCCTGGCTGGGCTGGAGGCTCCCCATGGCAGACTGAGGCTCAATGCAAACCACAGCGCGTCCATGTGACAGCCACAGGAAGGTCTCCAGCTCCCAAAACTCAGGTCCTGAACTCGGAAGCCAAAACATGAATTAGCTCTCAAACTCCATCAGCTCAGCTTTGTTATCAGAGGGGTCATTGCTCCTCCTTGAGCTTTTGCTCTTTAGCTCCTTGACACCTAGTAAGCATGACAGAGTTGGTGGAAACACCAAGCAGTGCATCGTACCCACTTACAGGTTGGTCGCACTGAACTAACCCAGCCCTGGCAGCGGGATCTACAAGATCTCTTTCATTTCTCACATCACAAGATGAGGAATGGGGAAGCAGGAAGAACATGGGAGTTAAGTGGTTTCAGCAAGGCACTTCCGTAAAGCAGTTTTAATACAGTACAATTGTGATCAGGAAATCAGCCTCCGTGACTGAAGTGTTTGATGCTTGTGCGTAAGAAGCAGCTACTTGGCCATAGAGCAGAATCCAAACAGCCCAGAGGCACCATGCTTTTAGTACTGCTGTAGGGATGACCCAGAGCACTGCTTCTGTCTCTCCAGTGTCCTTTGCAGTCCTGCACTGAAATTGCCACTGCTTGAAGCAGAAGCAAAGTGGAGGAAAGCCAGTGAAATAATAATAATAAAGAGCAATAATAATAACTGCTGTTCGACCACACAGCTATGTTTGAACAGGGGAAGCAAGTACCCACAGGCAGAGGCTGCTGGAAAGAGGCACCCTGTGCCCATGCCCAGGAATCAAACACGGGGAAGGCAGATGTGAACACAGACTGTTTATTTTAAGTGGGGGACATAAAACGAGGGGATGACGGGTGCTGTGAGCAGGTTTCCAGACGGAGTGGAAGAGCTGATTTTACTTCAGCTCCTGTGATAAAGAAGAATACTCCATTTCTACAAGACGTGAGTGACTAATGTGATGACTACTAGAGGGGCCCCGCCTCCAGCCAGGTGGAGGGAGGGGACAATCGGATTTACTGGACTGTGTGGATCAGATGGCCTGGCACATCGGTCTCACAGAAGTATAAGGCTGTAGTAGATACCGGTGCACAGTGTACTCTGATGCCATCAAGCTGTCAAGGGGTGGAACCTATTTCTATTTCTGGAGTGACAGGAGGATCCCAAAAGTACTGGAGGCTGAAATCAGCCTGACTGGGAGGGAATGGCAAAAACACCCCATTGTGACTGGTCCAGAGGCTCCATGTATCCTTGGCATAGATTACCTCAGAAGAAGGTACTTCAAAGACCCAAAAGGATACCGATGGGCTTTTGGTATTGCTGCTTTAGAGACAGAGGAAATGGAGCAGCTGTCCACCTTGCCTGGTCTCTCAGAGGATCCTTCTGTTGTGGGGTTGTTGAAGGTCGAAGAACAACAAATGCCAATCGCGACTGCAATAGTGCACCGGCAGCAATATCGCACCAACCGAGACTCCCTGATTCCCATCCATAAGCTGATCCGTAGATTGGAGAGTCAAGGAGTGATCAGTAGGACCCACTCACCCTTTAATAGCCCCATATGGCCAGTGCAAAAGTCTAACGGAGAGTGGAGATTAACAGTTATACTATCGTGGCCTAAACAAAGTTACCCCATCCTTGAGTGCTGCCGTACCGGACATGCTAGAGCTTCAGTATGAACTGGAGTCAAAGGCAGCCAAGTGGTATGCCACGATTGACATTGCCAATGCTTTTTTCTCAATTCCTCTGGCAGCAGAGCGCAGGCCACAGTTCCCTTTTACTTGGAGGGGCGCCCAGTATACTTGGAACCGACTGCCCCAGGGGTGGAAACACAGCCCTACCATCTGCCATGAACTGGTCCAGACTGCACTGGAACGGGCAAGCTCCAGAACACCTGCAGTACATTGATAACATTATTGTGTGGGGTGATACAACAGAAGAAGTCTTTGAGAAAGGGAGGAAAATAATCCAAATCCTGCTGAAAGCCGGTTTTGCCATAAAACGGAGTAAGGTCAAGGGACCTACACAGGAGCTTCAATTTTTGGGAATAAGATGGCAAGATGGACGTCGTCAGATCCCCGCAGATGTGATCAACAAGATAACAACAATGTCGCCACCAGCTAATAAGAAAGAAACACAAGCTTTCTTAAGTGCTGTGGGGTTCTAGAGGATGCACATCCCGAATGACAGTTTGATTGTAAGCCCTCTCTATTACGTGACCCGGAAGAAAAATGATTTTAAATGGGGCCCTGAGCAACAACAAACCTTTGAGCAAATTAAACGTGAGATAGTTCATGCGAGAGCCCTCGGACCAGTACGAACTGGGCCAGATATTAAAAATGTACTGTACACCACAGCTAGAGAGAACAGTCCTACCTGGAGCCTCTGGCAGAAAGCTCCAGGAGAAACTCGAGGTCGACCCCTCGGCTTTTGGAGTTGGGGATACAAAGGATCTGAGGCCAGCTATACCCCAACTAAAAAAGAGATATTAGCAGCCTATGAAGGGGTTTGAGCTGCTTTGGAAGTGATTGGCACTGAAGCACAGCTCCTCCTGGCACCCCGGTTGCCCGTGCTGGGCTGGATGTTCAAAGGCAGGGTCTCCTCTACACATCATACAACTGATGCTACATGGAGTAAGTGGGCCGCATTAATTACACAACAAGCTCGAACAGGAAATCCCAGTCGTCCGGGAATTCTAGAGGTCATCATGAACTGGCCAGACGGCAAAGATTTTGGAAGGTCACCCGAGGAGGAAGGAGTGATGCGTGCTGAAGAGGCCCCACCATATAATGAACTGTCAGAAAGTGAAAAGCAATATGCCTTATTAACTGATGGGTCTTGTCGCATTGTGGGAAAGCACCGTAGATAGAAGGCAGCAGTATGGAGTCCTCAACGACAAGTTGCAGAAACTGCTGAAGGGGAGGGTGAATCGAGTCAGTTTGCAGAAGTGAAAGCCATCCAGCTGGCCTTGGACATTGTGGAACGAGAAAAGTGGCCAGTACTTTATCTCTATACTGACTCCTGGATGGTGGCGAATGCCCTGTGGGGGTGGTTGCAGCAATAGAAGCAGAGCAACTGGCAACGCAGAGGTAAACCCATCTGGGCTGCTGCACTGTAACAAGATATCGCCACCAGAGTGCAAAACCTAGTGGTCAAGGTACGCCACGTAGATGCTCATGTACCCAAGAGTCGGGCTACTGAGGAACACCAGAACAACCAACAAGTGAATCAAGCTGCTAAAATTGAAGTGGCTCAGATGGACTTAGATTGGCAACATAAGGGTGAATTATTTTTGGGCCGGTGGGCCCACGACACTTCAGGCCATCAAGACAGAGATGCAACATACAGACGGAGTCGTGATCGAGGGGTGGACTTAACAATGAATACTATTGCCCAGGTTATTCATGACTGTGAAACATGTGCTGCAATTAAGCAGGCTAAACAGTTAAAGCCTCTTTGGTATGGAGGATGATGACTAAAGTACAAATATGGAGAAACTTGGCAAATTGATTATATTATACTCCCACCAACCCACCAAGGCAAGCGTCATGTGCTTACCATGGTGAAAGCAACCACCGGATAGTTGGAAACATACGCTGTACCCCACGCCACTGCCCGAAACACTATCCTGGGTCTTGAGAAACAAATTTTGTAGCGACACGGCACACCAGAGAGAATTGAGTCAGACAATGGGACTCATTTCCGGAACAGCCTGATAGGTACTTGGGCCAAAGAGCATAGCATTGAATGAGTATATCACATCCCCTACCATGCACCAGCCTCTGGGAAAATCAAACAGTACAATGGGCTATTAAAAACTACACTGAGAACAATAGGTGGTGGGACTTTCAAACACTGGGATACACATTTACCAAAGGCCACCTGGTTAGTCAACACCAGAAAATCTGCCAACAGGGCTGGTCCAACCCAGTCAAAACTTCTACATACTGTAGAAGGGGACAACGTTCCTGTGGTACACATAAAGAATTTACTGGGGAAAACAGTCTGGGTTATTCCTGCTTCAGGTAAAGGCAAACCCACTCGTGGGATTGCTTTTGCTCAGGGACCCGGATATACTTGGTGGGTAATGCGGGAAAATGGGGAAGTCCGATGTGTACCTCAAGGAAATTTGATTTTAGAAAAAAACAGCCAATGAACTCAATTGCATGCTGTTGCCTGCTATGTAATATTTTTTATAGCCCATCAACTAGATGTCTTCAAGTCATCCGCAACTGACCCTCAAACCATCATCCCAACAAAAAACGAACTTTAATGAAACCAGACGAGTTCTGCAGTAAAGGAACAATCAACATCAGCAGGCAACGATCCAACACTGCACACAGCCTCCCCTGCTCTGAAAGACTGTTACAAAAGATGGAGCCTAACATCACGGACTGGATGGACTCAGCAGCTTTATGGAAATTGATCCATGCGCTAAGGGATTATATCTCTCCATCTGTGTGTGTGTGTGTAGACATATATATATATGTATGTGATGGTATATTAAAAATGTGGAATCTGAGCATGACGTGAATGGTATGAAATAAGGAGTGGATTGTCATGGGTTTGACTTTTCCGAGTCTCATGCTATGCCGGGGAGGAGGGGGAACTGGGAGGAGGCGGAGACAGGGCGCCTGACCCAAGCTGACCAAAGAGCTATTCCATGCCACAGCACGTCATGCCCAGGATGTAAAATACTGGGGCCGGGAACCCGGAAGTGGGCTGGCTCTCGCGCTCTGGCGGCTCAGTCGGGGGGTGAGCGGTTTGTATCCTTTTCCCAGCGGTTGTATCCTTTTCCCTTGTATTTGCCTTGTCATTATTATTATTATTGGTAGTAACAGTAGTAATTTATATTATATCTCAGTTACTGGACTGTTCTTATCTCAGCCCGTGGGAGTTACATTATTTCGGTTCTTCTCCCCACTTCCTCCCATCGGAGTTGGGGGGGGGGAAAGAAGGGAGAAGTAACATTTACGGCTTAAACCACGACAGAAACACGGCAAAGTAAAGCTGGGAAGGAAAGGCTGCAGAGATGCAGAGACGTTCATCCCGCCTTGGTGGTGGAACTCTCGCAGTAGGAGGAGTTTGGTTCACCCCATCCCACCCCGGGTGCACGGTTTCTTGCTGGCAGCAGAGAAGGTGCCTAACCCCATCTCCCCCCAAGCCCTGCCTCGGGGCTGCTCTGGACCACAGCCCACGGAAGGGGGCCAGCAGCACTGGCCATTACTTATTATGGGAATGATGGATCCGTGCCTTTAGCCGCTTGCGAGTTCCCTGCATCCTGGATCTTGCCTGGGTGGAAGAGGCAGGGGTGGAAGAACCTGGAAGCGCAATGTTTTGCTCAAGTCTCTGCAGCCGCACTCCGAGCTGGCACCGGGGCTACCACAATCCCTATCCCAGGGGGAATGGAAGGTTTTACATCCCCAAAGCCCAGCAGCCACCACCCGAGCCGGCTCCTACAGCACAGCCTCGGCCTTCCGCCATCCCCCAGCCCAAGGGGACAACACGACCCATCAGCTCCTCGAGGCTGAAGCACCAACTCCCTCACTACCAGGGGAAGGGACGCCTTCTCCAAGGCCTGAGGGGCACTGGCCAAAGAAGGGTGCAGGAGTTCCTGGAAAGCAGCACACCACTGTCAGCCGGGGTCAGCAAAGGAGGAAGAGCCTGGCTTTAGGGAGCTGGCAGCACCCGCAGGAGCCGATGCATCCAGTGCATCCAGAGGGGGCACAGAGCGGCATTCCAGATTCCCCTCCACCCCCCAGGGTGGGGACTGGGGCAGCGTGAGAGGGAAGCATCTTCCCTTTGCACAGCCCGAGCACCTCAGGGCTGCTGAGCCCAGGCAGCTCAGCCAGGTCTGGCACGAAAGCCGCTGCCTAAATCTAACCCTGCCCTTCACCCCCGCACAAGCCCTGTCCTCCCCGACTCCTCTCCCGGCACGGGTGCGCTCCTGCTTCTGGGCTGGCTGGTGTCAGTAAGGCCGGCAGTGCTGGAATCAGCTCACCCAGGGACCACCGATGTCGTGGTCACAGACGCTGCCCATATGTGGCTGGCGCCTGAGGAGCCCTGGGCGATGGCTGTGCCCAGGGACGTACCTTCCCCACTGGCGCTGGGGACCTCATCTGCTGGGAGGGAGCACGAAATCAGGACCCACAACTTGCTGGATGAGACAACCCCTCAGCAGAGCCGCCCAGCATGAACAGCTCACGGCTCCGGCCCTGCGGAACCTTGCCCATCACCCTGGGGGCTGCGGAGCACGAGGTCTCCCACCCGAGTCGTCACCAGGCTCTAGGAGTTTCAGACCCGAGGACCCGGCAGCACTGCCCCAGGACCTTCCCCAGCCTGCACTGCACAAACCCCCCACTGCCCTGCCAGCCTGTGCCATGGCTGTCTCCTCCTTGCTGTGCCCTTCACATTCCCAGTCTGCCCTTACCCGCCTTAGGCCGCAAGATTCGGTGCAACCGCTGCTGTGCTGCCTCCCTCTCCTCCTCTATGATCTCCTCTGTGATGGGGTAGCCCGGGTCAGGCGCAGGGGGCTGCCAAGAGAGAGCAGTAGCTTAGTGCCTTCTCAGGGCAGGCGGCAGAGCCGCTCTGAAGGAGGTGTGGAAGCAGGCTGGCGCCAGAGCCAGGAAGCCGTGGTTCTGCCACAGCCACCGCAGAGCTCTGGTCCCCATTCGTTCTGGACCCCGGCTTGGCACTGAGGGCATGGCAGCCTTGCCCGGGCCAGTACCTGCTCTGGCAGCGGGCAGCATAGTCACGCACAGCCCACCACCCACTGGGGCAAGGAACAGCATCACTTCCCACTCAGCCAAGGACGAGACCTCCTGCCTGAGGCAGGCAGGTCAGCCTGCCCCCAGCCCTGCAGGGATTGCAGTGAGCACATTCTACCCCAGAGGAGGGCAAAAGAGGCTGCGAGGCAGCGACGTACCAGCACCAGTGGCTCATTATCCTAAGGCACCAGCAGGCAGATGCTCCTCTTGCGTGGTCTTCTATTCCACGGCGACGGTGGTGGGCTCGGGCTCTGCTGCCGCTTCTGCTCAGGCCTCTCAACAGCTACAGAAGGAGACAAGTCAGGAGGAGCTCCCAGCAGGGGCGTTTGGCCTGTACCAAGGGGGGTGTCCCTTCTCACTCCTCTCTGGATGCCCATCTTGGAGGGCAGTGCCAGGGATACGGCATTAAGCCCCGAACAAGGATGCGATGCCCTGGGGCAGCAGCTGGACACAAGAGATCCACAGGGGAGCTGTCACAAGAGCCCACTGGGGCTCCATGGGCCAGCGGCCATGTCCCACTGGCACAGATGGTTCTTGCACACTGCCCACCCGAACCACAAACCACCCAAACTGCCAGACGTGGCCACATCTCGCTCTGTGCCACAGGACCCTGTCCACAATGGGCACACGTCAGAAAACACCACTGCCTCAGGACCAGCACGTTCCTACTTTCCAGGGGACACCTCAAGCTCATCCCACCCGCAGACCTGAGCTACCTCGTGTCCCGCTGCTGGCCCACACCAATGGCCCATCCAACCCTGGCACAGAGCTGGGCCTCACCTTCCTCCATCTGCACAGCCTTGGTCGCTGTCACTGGCCTGCACCTCCGTCATCGCACCTTCGGTTCCCTGCGCAAGCGGGAGAGAGCCAGTTAGGGTCGGCCCCCTCCCCTGGGAGCAGGATGAGACCCAACAGGCCAAGGACTCCCACAAGCATCCCTGCTGTGTTTCTTTGCTGCCTTTGCCAAACAGCAGAGCTCAGGGCAACAGCGTTGAGTCACCGCAGCAGCCTGACCCTGGCTCCAGGCAGAGGAGCTGCCCCGCTCACCTACCCAGGGTCCCGGCTCGGGCAGCCCCAGGGCAGCAGCCGGGGATCCCAGCTGGGAGCCGCTGCTCCTCGCAGGGCCTGTTTGGGCCCACCCTGTCCATCTGTTCCACAGCGCCGCAGTCGAACAAGGCTGCAGGGATGCTGATCAACACAACACCAGGGCTTCCCCACAGCTGGGTGACCCAGCAGCCATGTCTCAGGGGACTGGAGTGGCCCGGCTCCGGTGGAGAGCAGCACTTGGGTGCTGGGATGGCTGGGAAGGCGAGCGCTTTCTTCCCACTGGCACAGACAAGCGGGCGCTCGCCGGATGAGCAGTGCATTACCTTCCTGCCCACTCTGGCACCTCACAGCAGACGCCTCTGCAGGACTGTGGGGACACCCCCACGTATCCACTTCTGGAACACAGGAAGAGACCAGTAGTAACTAACTGGGTTCTGGGGAGCACAGCCTCCCGTTCTCCTGATCACTGTAGAGTAAATCCCATCTCCCAGGCACTGGCTACCGAGCCCAGAGCCTCTCCTGCTTCAACGCTGCTCAGCTCCCCTCCAGAACATCCATGGAGGGCAAAGTCCGAGCACCCCAAACTGGATCCACTCGGGGAGCAAGCGGCCTCCAGGCTCTTTATGACAGAGGTGATGGGGAGGGAGGATGCTGCTGGCCCGGCCAGAGCAAACCCTCCCCTACTGATCCACCCTGGAGAAAACCTTCCCTGCACAGCTGCAGAGCTCCATCAGCCATGACTACATCCCACTCTTACACCTGCAAGCCCAGCCCAGGATGTGAGCAGTGTTTTATTACAGCTCAGCAGCTGCTGAGGAGACGTGCGTCGAAGTGGGAACACAGGGCTCCCACACGTGCTGCTGCCTCCAGCTGACAAGGTGTCAGCGCAGCAAAGAGATTTTGCCTTTCCCTTTTCCCAGGATGTATCCCCCTGCAGACTGGCCAGGGCAGAGTGGGGAGGAGAAACGAGCTGCGCGCTGGGCTGCGGAGTGGGGCTGGGCCCTGGGCCCACGCGAGCCCCTGGGCATCTGACTGTCCCAGCGTACCGGGACTGTCCCAGCGTAGCCGCGGAAGAATGGTCCCAGGGCTCCGGTCCAGCCGCAGCGGGTACCGGCAGCGCACGGTCGGCGGCAGGCCTCTGCAGGGACACAACGGTCAGCGCCACCGTTAGCGTTAGCGGTGGGAGGATCCCACGCCGTCCTCCCCCCGCGCTCCCTCAAGGCAGTAGTGGCTGCACAGGGTGCTCGCAGCACAGGCGGAGGCACCATTAGAGGCCACGGGGGCAGGAGCTCTGCAGGCAGCAGGAACCTATCCCACACCAGGACCCCATTGCGCCCTGCAGCGACCCCAGCAGCACCACACAGGGCAGTGCCATAGGCAGCGCTATGGGCCCAGCACTGCGTGTCCTTATCCCACCTGTATCCCTGTGCCACCTGCATCCCTGACAACCAGTGTCCCTGTGCCACCTGTGTCCATATCCTAACTATGTCCCTGTGCCACCTCTGTCCATGTCCCAACTATGTCCCTGTGCCACCTGCGTCTCTGACAACCAGTGCCCCGGTGCCATCAGTTTCCCTGTGCATGTCCCTGTGCCCACCTGTATCCCGGACAACCAGTGCCCCTGTGCCATCTGTTTCCCTGTGCATGTCTGTGTGCCACCTGCATCCCTGACAACCAGTGCCCCTGTGCCATCTGTTTCCCTGTGCCACCCGTGTTCCTGTTCCACCTGCATCCCTGACAACTAGTGTCACTTTGCCATCCGTATTCCTATGCCACCAGTGTCCCTGTTACACCTGCATTCCAGACAAACACTGTCCCTGCGCCACCCGTGTCTCACAAGGAGTGTCCCTGGGCCACCTGTGTCTTTATCCCACCTGTGTCCCTGTTACACCTGTACCCTCCCTGACAACCAGTGTCCCTGTGCCACCCGTGTTCTTATCCCACCTGTGTCCCTGTGCCACCTGCATCCCTGACAACCAGTGTCCCTGTGCCATCCATATCCCTGTGCCAACTGTGTCCCTGTTCCACCCGCATTCTGGACAACCAGGGTCCCTGTGACACCCGTGTCCTTATCCCACCTGTGTCCCTGTTCCACCTGCATCCTTGACAGCCTGTGTCCCTGGGCCACCAGTGTCTCAGACAAGGAGTGTCCCTGGGCCACCCGTGTCCTTATCCCACCCACATCCTACCCCTGCGCTCACCCGAGGCAGTTGCCACGGGTCCCTGCAGCCGACTCCTGTGGTCGGGCGGCCATTACCGGCCCTGCCGAAGGTCGGGCGCCGGTAGGCCTGGGCCCATGGCGGTGGCAACCGGGCAATGAGGCTTGGCCTGTAGGGGGGGAAGGTGAAGTCGGGGAGGGCACCGGGGGGGGCAGGAACCGTGCGGGAGTGCGTGGGGCAGGAGGGCGCCTGGCGGCCGTGCAGCAGCTGATCTCAGCAGCTGCCAAGCTGCCACACTGGAGATTCAGGGGAAAGCTGTGCTTAGAACTGGATTGGGGTTTAATGCAGCCAGAGCAAGCTTTGGTCTTTACAGCTAATAAGGGCTTCGCAGGCTCCCCCTGAGCTCTCAGGGGACAGCCCAGCACTGGCACCCGTTGTAATCTAGGGTGTCCTTGCTGGGGACAAACGTGTTGTATTGAGAGGCGCAGCCCTCATGTTCCTTCAGGTCTTTCTGCTCAGAGCTGGGGACAGAGGAGGGTGCTGCTGCTGTGCTGCCATTTCAAAGGGGCCTTGCAAGGAATGCTCACACTCTGCCCACGGGAGGCAGGGCTCCATCTCCAGCCCTGTGGTTCCTCTCTTCCCATGCCGGGTGCTCCCATGCAGTGGGCACAGCTGTAGCACTGGGGCTGGCTCAGGTCCTCAGGGGCTGCTCAAAGGAGCCTTTTGAGGGCAGATGCCAGGGGAGCTGCAGGTGACCGACAGGAAATGGCGATGCAAGGGCAGGAGCTCTGCACGTGCAGCCTGCGGCTGCCCCATCCTGCTTGTGCCTTGCCCCCAGCTTCCCTGCCTGCCCTCTCCCAGCTGTATAGAGGATGCTGCTGCCATCCTTGGGATTGGGGAGCACCATAGGTGCTTCATTCATCCCATCCACCTCAGCTTGAGAGCGTAGACTCCTCTAGCTGCCATTGCCAAGGCACTTGTCTGTCCTTGACCCTCTGCAAACTGGATGCTGCAGCACCATGGGGAGCACCCACAGGCAGAGGCAGCACTTGGTGATGAGGCAGCTGACCTGGCCCTGGCTGTTCACTGTTGTCTGATCTCAGAGGTGCCTTCAGAGCATCCTCAAGGGCTCCCTGCTGCCTGCCCCTGGACTGGGCTGAAGACTCCCCACAGGAAACACCGACTCAATAGAAACCACAGCGCGGTAATTAAGTGTCCTTCCCAGCACATTTGTGCAGTCTTGCCCTGAAATTGCCACCGCTCGAAGCAGAGGCAAAGTGGAGAAAAACTAGTGAAATAATAATAAATCATAATAATAGCAAAAATAGTAATAAGTGTTGTTCAACCACACAGCTGTGTTTGAACAGGGGAAGCAAGTACCCACAGGCAGAGGGTGCTGGAAAGCAGCACCCTGCGCCCATGCCCAGGAACCTAACACGGGGAAGGCAGATGTGAACACAGACTGTTTATTTTAAGTGGGGGACCTAAAAAGTGGGAAGGTGGGCGAGGGAAGAGTGCATATTCACAGTAAAACAATAGTAAAATGGTAGTAAAAAACCCAATATGACAACTGTGGTGGAAGAAGAGGTACAACAGATCAACAATAGAGCAACAACAGTATACCAAGGCTAGAACAACAGTAGAACAACGGTAACAACACCAGACCATAACAAGTGCAGAGATGCACAGCCATTCATCCCGCCTTGGTGGTGGAACTCCTCCAGTAGGAAGAGTTTGGTTCACCCCCTCCCACCTCGGGCGCTGCCTCCCCGCACGGTCTCTTGCCGGCAGCAGAGCCGAGGCCTGGCCCCGTCATCCCGGGGCCGCCTCGCAGCGTTTCCCCGCGCCTCCCGGCTCGGGCCGTTGATTCGGAGAAAACTCCAGGAACTCGCCAACAAAGTTTCGAGTTGACAAGCAGGTATTCTTTCTTGCGGCGCCGGGAGACACGGGGGATAGCTCCTCCAAGCGTCTCCCCGTATTGCCACACAAGCCACCCTTTTACAGTCACTGGGCATACATCCATATTCATGAGGTTACACAAGTTTCCCGTAGGTACACAAAAGGTGATGGTGGTCTTTGAGAGTCGTTTACAGTATTCATACCCGATGGCAGTCCTTGTGGCTCCAGCTTAATTAACATTAGACTTAGCAATCATCCTGTCCTTTTATTGAGCAGATAGTTTCACTGCTCCCTCCCTCGACATCCGCTGGTCCCGGATACTCCCCAGTAGATGTTTACACCAACTTAATGGGTTCATTGGGTTAGCAATCACCCTGTCCCTCCACCCATCAGCCAGTTTAACTGTGTCCATCCCCAGGTCCTATTTTTCTATTTTATTTTTCTTACACTTTTAGTACTAAGGTCCTATGGACCTAAAACCACCCTCAAGCACCCCCATTACAAAGCCATAACCCTATTTAGAACTGATTACATTTTGTGCTTTTGTGCGTCCTCCTTTCACCGTGCCAGCTCCTGGGCTCCACAACCGCTCCCACACGTGGCCGCCCCAGCCCCAGCCCCAGCCCCAGCCACGTCTTCACAGCGGATCCCCCACGGGCCTCCCGCCACAGAGCGGAGCCGCCCCCGCCCCTCGCTCACACTGCGCTGCGCCTTCCCGGGACTTGGTTGCGGTAGCGCCGATCCCGAAGCGCTTCCGCCGCGCCGCGCTCGCACCACGGCCCCATAGGGAGGCGGATCCCGTGCGCGCGGACTTCAAACGGGCGCGACCGCGGCTGCCGCACGGGCGGGCGGCTGCGCTCCGAACTGCCCCGCGCTGCTTCTCCATTGGCCGGGGCCGCCCAGCGCTGCGCTGTCATTGGCTGAATGCGCCTTGCCGCGGCTCCTCTGTGCCCGCCCCTGCACATTCCCGCCTCTCTGTCGCTCGGCGCGGGCCTTCCGGGGGGAAGGCGCAGGCGGCGGGAGGCGGCGTTCCCGGGGCTGAGGCGGGAGCTCCGCGGCGGTTGCGCTGTGGCCGGAGCGGAGGGAGGCGGTGTCCGTGCGAGGGCCGAGCGCTGGCCGGGAGGGAGCGGGGCCGTGTGTGTGTGTGGGAATGGCCGAGCCGGGGTTGGCCGTGTAGGAGCTCGGGGGTGTGCGGAAGGTAAGTGCAGCGGGGCGGATGTTCTGGTGGGTGGTGGCCGGTGTGGGGTAATATCCGTGAGGTGGTTTCGGGGCACGGGGAGGAGAGGTTTGTGTGAGGGTCTCCCGCGGTTCCCTGGGTTGGGCGAGCTCAGAGCAGGAGTTAATGGTGCGTGCAGAGGGGCGGGTGTAGGGCAGGCGCAGGGGTGAGGGGCGGGGGGGCAGCTTCGGCGGCGGTCGGGCCCGGAGGTGGGGGTGTTCCATGGGGAATTGCCGGGGGTTGCCCGGGGGGGAGCGCGGTTCCCGGGGTGCTGCAGGTTCCTGGAGCGCCCCTCGAGGGGTTCGCCGGGGCCGCCGCAGAGCCGCAGCGCTCCCAGCTCTGGTCTTTGGGAGGTTCAGCGCTGCTGGCGAAGGGCTTCCCGTCGAGGTTGTGACCTGAATCGAGGTTTTGGACTGGCCTTGAAGCTGGGTCAAAGCTCTTGTAAGCAGTGTGGCACCTCCTGTGCGCGAGCAAGGGTTGTGCTCAGCAGCAGGCACTTGGAGGTGCTTTCCCCCTTGCCATGGAGCTTTGTAGCTCGAGAGATCTGCACGTGTTGGGTCTGTGCAAAACTAAGGCCGGTACGATCCCCTGGGTGTTTCACAGGGACTGCTTCCTTTCAGACTCTTACACAGCTCAAGTGTTTTCTGCCTTTGCTTGTAGCAACGGGTGCTCTCTAAGGAAACCCAGAGATGCCACAGGACAGTCTAAACAGAGGTGGAGCTCTGCTGGTGCACCTGTGGGGGGGTGAAGGCTCTTTGTAGTGTTCTGTTTGTAGCCAAAGGCTGTTTTTTGCAGAGGCTGGTATCAGGCTGATGGGCTGAGCCTGCAGGTGTGGGATGGCTGCATTGGTTGTGTTCATTCTCAGTTCATGCTGTTGGAATCTTGCTACATCTGTGATCTGTTTTAGATTTAGATGTCTCAGTGGACACCTGGAGCTTCTTCTCTACTTGCCTGGTGTCCTTATGGCTGCACAGGCTTTACATCTATCCTGCAGTGGCTTTTGGGATCAGCATTTGGATCGTCATTCAATTCTCCACCTCCAATCCCCAAAAGAAGGTAACAGAGCATGTAAGTGCCTTAAGAAGAGCCCAGAAATCTGTGTGTGGAAGCGAGTAGTTACTGGGGAAAAGCAGCCACTGGTGCAGTGAAAATGCGCTCCTTCACTGTGGGCTCACCTGGGTTGTTGCACGTGCCAACTGTAGTTCAGTGTGTCTGATGGTTGTAATCCTCAGTCTGGGTTGTCTTACGTTTGTGGGTAATGGAATGCCCTCATTGCTCTGATGTTACAGCAGAACTCAGCTGAACACTTCCCATTTGTTCCTGAGGGAGTGTGTCAGCCTGGGTTGCTCTGTCACTTCAGGCAAATCACTGCTTCTGCGCAGTGTTCTCACATTTCCTTGAAGGGCGAGGCCTTAATGGCAGAAGTCCGAGCGCTGTCCAACTGATAAATGGGGACGTGCTGGAACTGGTGGGCTATAAACCTTGGGAGAAGAAACAAGGAAATGAGAAACCGCAGACTCTCGAGCTGTGACAGTAGAGATAGCAACCAGACAAAATATGTTTAAGATTAGGGAACAAACAGTGCTGGGTGGAAACTTACAAGTCATGTGGATGGAAGCTTTCCAATTGCACAACAGAGACCCGCTGGTTGTGGAAAGTTCCAGAAGGCATTTTTGTATTATCTAGGAACCAATCAGAAACCGTTGTACAGATAGTACGTATTTAGAAATAACCAATCAGCATGTGACATGCTTGTAATAGAAACGTATATAAGTGTATGAAGATTGTTAAGGAAGTGACACTTTGCTTGCATCAAGCTATGTCCTGTCTCTCAATCGCTGCAAATTGGTGACCCCGACGTGATGGGCTTCTGAATCGCCTAGCTGAGCGACTTGCTGCGAGTCCCACAGAACGTTGAATGAGCCGCTGAAAGGAAGCGGGCGCCAGCCGGCCTGAAATCCCTCCGGAGTAGAGAGGTGAGCTGTGGGAAAAAATGGGGAATCAGGTTTCCTCCCCAGAGAGAGACGTTTATGAACCCATGAAAGGTCTCCTCAAAAAGCATGGGAAAGACATTTCTGGGCATGACCTTAAAACAGTGCTTAAGTGGGTGCAAGTAAAAATACCCACGGTGACTGCATCTAGCATTTTTACGCGGGAACTTTGGAATGATGTCGGGATAAAATTATGGGACTACGCGACGAAAGGGAATGTTGAATCCCAACGCATGCTCCCGTAGTGGAGGGTTATTTTTGAAACTCTGAAAGCGCAGGAAGGAGGGTCGGAAGATGGAGAAGAGGAGGAACTACAAGCTCCCACGGCTCCTCCTTTGCTACCCCCCAAGTCGCGGCGTCCCGGATCTCTGGGCGCAAACGCTGCTGGGTATCCACCGGAAGAGGACCCTTTTGACCCAGGACCGATAGACCCTGAAAAAGAACCCGATTTGTACCCTCCTGATCCATGTGATTTGTGGGCTAACATAAACCGACAAGCTTTAAAAGAGGGGGATTTGGAGGTTGCTAAAACTATAGTGGCCCCGGTTATTGACCGGGGTCGGGGAGCGCAGTGGAAAGCCCTGTCTTTTTCGGTTATTAAGGAATTGCGTCGCACGATTGCGGAGCATGGTCTCTCTTCCCGCTATTTTGCGAGCTTGTTAGCTTCTGTGTTCGATACTTACATTATGACCCCCTATGATTTAAAATCCTTGGCACAACTGTTATTAACTCCAACCCAATATTCGTTGTGGGAGTCGCATTGGAGAAGAGGGCTTCAGGCGCTCCTCCTCACGTATGTGGGTCATAAGAATGCTGCGCTGGCTGCGCTAACCATGGAACACCTTATGGGCACCGGTATACATACTGATCCAGTTGCACAAGCCCGAGATTGCCCTCGTGAGGCCCTCGAGGCAATTCGAGAGGAAGCAAAGAAAGCTTTTCTCTGTGTCCCTGACTCTCAGAAGCTGCAAAAAGCTTTTACCACCATCACTCAGGAGCCCCGGGACCCTTATATGCAATTCATAGATAGACTTAAACAGGCTTTAGAATGCCAGATAGACAATGCGGAAGCTCAAGAGATATTGTTGAAACTAGCTGTTGAAAATGCTAATGCCAATTGTAAAAAATTACTGAAATCTCTCCCTAATCCCAACCCCACTTTAATCGAAATGGTGGAAGCATGCGACCGTATTGGTACTGTTGACCACAAGTTTGAGGCGATGGCCGCTGCTTTTGCAGCGATGCGTGGTCTGTCGAACCCGGGGAATTGTTACAGTTGCGGTAAGCCCGGTCATTTGAAGAAAAACTGTCTTGCTCGGGGTGCGGGGAATAAACATCAAGCCCCCAGGATCTGTCCAAGATGCCGAAAAGGGCGTCACTACGCTAATCAATGTCGATCTAAGTATGATTTCCAGGGGCAACTGATACAGGGAAATCGATCGCGGAGCGCGGGGCGGCGACGCACGCAGATACAAGTGCCGCAGCCAACATCTCAACCACCTCAGAGAGAAGCACCAATGCCTCAAGTCTTTGCCCAGCAACCGCCGGCAGTGCCGGATTGGACCTGGCAACCTCCCACACAGTAACGTTGCTTGATCCCTCGGTTCATTTATTGTCAACAAATGTTAAGGGACAATTACCCCCCAATACACAAGCCCTATTAATTGGAAGATCCTCCACAACACTATCAGGTCCTTTTGTCTTACCGGGTGTTGTTGAGTCTGACAGTACTGAGGAAATCAAAATTGTGGCGTGGACCCCATTCCCACCTTGTACAGTGCCTCAAGATAGCCGAATAGAACAATTAATTCTGGTCCCGGCAGGGGTAGGTTCCCTTGCCTCTGACCATCCCCCTCAAAGAAAGGGAGGATTTGGATCCACGGGGCCATCCCACATTTTGTGGGTACAGTCTATCCACAACGACCCATGTGCCAATGTACACTTACTCGCAATGGCCAAAAAATAGTACTAAACGGAATTATTGATACCGGAGCTGATGTTACGGTGATTTCTCAAGCCAAATGGCCCCCACAGTGGCCACTGGCTAACGTTTCTCAGGCGCTGGCTGGGATTGGGAGAGCCGGCACCAGCCACCAAAGTTTGGAACTAATTCAAATTCAAGGTCTGGAGGGGCATGTGGCTTGTGTTAAAGCTTTTGTGTTACCAGTGCCTATGATTTTATGGGGGCGCGATGTACTGTCCCAGTGGGGAATGTCTATCCAGACCCATTTGTAGATGGGGCCATTGAAATGCGTGACACCCTGAAATTAACCTGGAAAACTGATGCTCCCATTTGGGTGGATCAGTGGCCCCTCCCACTGGAAAAGCTTCGTGCCCTCCAGGAATTAGTTACGCAGCAACTAACCAAAGGGCATATTGTGCCTTCCACTAGCCCCTGGAATTCACCTGTCTTTGTTATTAAAAAACAAACTGGCAAGTGGCGCTTGCTCCATGACCTCAGAAAAATTAATGATGCTATGGAAGATACGGGAGCCCTCCAACCCAGACTCCCGTCCCCAACTGTGATCCCTCGACACTGGCATTTGACTGTTACTGATCTTAAAGATTGCTCTTTCAATATCCCGTTGCATCGAGACGATGCCCCAAGATTTGCCTTTTCAATTCCAAGCGTCAATATGCAAGCCCCGTTGCAGAGATACCAGTGGGTTGTACTGCCACAAGGCGTGAAAAATAGTCCTACGATTTGTCAATGGTATGTTGCAAAAATACTTAGTCCTGTTTGAAATGCAATGCCTGCTGTGTTGTTGTGTCATTATATGGATGACATCCTAGTGGCTGCACAACATCACGAAGTCATGGAGAAAGCTGTAGCCCTTGTCACAACTGCTGTTAATTCGGCAGGCCTTTGTATTGCATCGGAGAAAGTTCAAAAATTCCCTCCATGGAAATATTTAGGATGGCGCATACTGGCCCAGTCTATCACCCCCCAGCCCTTACAAATTGATACTGATGTGAGAAATTTACATGATGCACAAAAATTATTGGGAAGAAGAAATTGGGTCCGCCCATTGCTAGGAATTTCTAATGCTTACCTGAGTCCTCTGTTTGAACTACTTAAAGGGGATATTGATCTTCGTTCCCCACTTAGTCTTAGCCCTGAAGCCAATGTATCTTTGCAGAAGATTGCCATTTAGCAATAAGCAGCTATTGCTTCTCGACAAGCCCATCGATGGGCTCCTGAACTACCCTTTTACCTGATTATTTTAAACCCTGCTGGACAGCCTCAAGCTTTGAAATTTCAATGGGATCTTTGAAAATCAGCCCCCTTGTTACTCATTGAATGGGTCTTCTTACCCAGTCAGTCTACAAAAACTATTTCAACACAAGATGTTTGCTTCTCTGATTGTTAAAGCTAGATTGCGCTTATTGACCTTACCAGGAAAAGATTTTGTCTGCATTTGCCTACCAGTAACGACTATATATCTACAATGGCTTTATCAGCAATCAGATACCTTTGCTATGGCACTCACTGATTACACGGGCCAGCTCACGTCCCACCCACCTTCACATAAAGTGCTCAATGTTGATTTTCGATTGGTACCAAAACCAAAGAGAAGCGACCAGCCGCTGCAAGCACTTACCGTGTTTACGGATGGGTCTGGAAAATCACATATATCTGTTATTTTATGGTGGGACGGTCAGCATGGACGATGGGACTCAGACATAGAGACAGTCTGGTTCCCCTCAAAGAGTAGAATTAAATGCGGTTGTTCATGTTTTTCAAAAATGGACTATACTGCTTAACCTTATTACTGATTCAGCCTATGTTGCAGGCATTTTTGAACGAGCCGAAGCATCTGTGTTGTGTAATGTCTCACATTTAGAGCTCTTTACTTTGTTACAGGAACTTATTTTTTTTACTGGACTCTCGCCCTCACCCTTATTTTGTTATGCACGTTAGGTCTCACACTTCACTACCTGGCTTTATTGCAGAAGGCAATCGGCAAGCCGATCTGCTGATGTTGCCAGTTCAAGTGTTGCCGGACCGCATCGCGCAGGCTAAACTTAGCCATTCCTTTTTCCACCAGAATGCTGGTGCTTTTAAACCACAGTTTGAACTTACCTCTCAAGAAGCATCCACTATCATTGCTGTATGTCCTGATTGCCAAAGACATTCCTTCCCGTCTATTGCTGCAGGAGTTAACCCTAGAGGACTGCAAAGCCTACAGTTATGGCAAACAGACGTTACACACTATTCAGAATTTGGTAAACTTAAATATATCCACTCTTCCATTGATACTTTTTCAGGTGCCCTGTTTGCCTCTTGTCACACAGGAGAGAAAGCGCGAGACGTCCGCAAATATTTGATGCGTGCTTTTGCCACCCTAGGTATCCCCTCCAAAATAAAAACGGATAATGGCCCAGCTTATACCTCAACTACTATAAAAACCTTTACCTTATGGGGTATAACCCATGTTACTGCTATTCCCCATTCCCCTACCGGTCAATCCCTTATTGAACGGTCTCATCAATCTTTAAAACGTCTTTTACAGCAACAAAAAGGGGGAATGGGGATGGCCACTCCTGAAGAACGCTTACAGAAAGCTTTGTACGTTTTTAATTTTTTGAATTGCTCTTTAATAGATAATAATCCACTGATAGTGGATTAACAAAACAGAAAGGTTAATGATGCTGAGGGTCACATTTGCAATGTAAATAAAAAAGGGGGGGGTGTGTGTGAGAGAGGGCAAGAACAGGATGGGGTTTACAGGAAACAATATATTGTCAAGAAGTTTGTTTCCTTCTGTGTACATCTGCCACGGGGGATGTTTCCTGATCCTCTTTGGCACTCTCCCCTGAAAAGCCATTCTGTGGGAAGGTGTTCACCAGCACTGGGACTGTCCATCACCCCCTTTGTGAGCATGTGAGGGCTGTGCAAGACCAAACCTTGCTGACACTGGATGAAGAAACTTCTGGTGAGGTTCTATTTGAAATGAGGCAGTGAGTGTTAAGGTATAAGGTGCTTAAGGTATAAGGCTTACAGAAAAAGAGTTGTGTGCAACTTTGAGTTGCAGGCAGAAACTTCTTGGAGTCTACAAGAATGGTTCGCTGTATTTTAAGCTACGTGCCTGAGGCCGGGGTACTTAACTGTCAGATTGAAGATCACCTAAAACTGATGTACATGTTTGGAGGCTCCAAAAGCTTCCTGGAACTTGTAATGTGTGAATGATTCCTATGGGAACACTGTGCCTTTATCTGCAGCAGCTCATTTGGCTGGGCTGGGCTTTGACCTCTGCTGCTGTGGCTCAGGGTTCAGTGTAAGCCTGCATTTTAAACCAAGCTTTGATAAATATCCCTTAACGGCTTGGTGACTACTTTTAGCATTAAAATCTGGATTTGTCACAGGGACACTTCACCCTTTCCTTCAAATCTTTCTTCTCTAAATCTTGTCCATTGAAAAGGATTATAATTCGTAAATAACATTACAAGAGCTCTTGAGGCTTGCCTTTTCTGGGTAGGACTTCCCTGATAAATAAGGGCAGAAAAGGCAAAGTTACTTTAAAGGTAAGCTCAGGCTGGACCTTGTGTTTGGCATGTGGTGTGGTACTGGCTCAATTGACGAGCCTGTAAAGGGCAGTGAGCTCTGTGAATGAAGACTCTTCTTTTTGCCCTGGCTGGTAGATGCCGTAGCCCTTGCTGTTCTTGAGTCTGCTGTAAATTAGTCAGTAACAGGGCAGTGAAGCAGAGCTGATGGCTATAAAAAAGCCTGGAAGTCTGAAATTCACCTGCAGTGTTGTTTGCAGCCGTTTCTTGAGCACCTGTGATTGGAGATGAGCAGGGCTTGGCCTGCAGCAGCTCAGCCCATCTGCCTCCCGCTTCCCAGAAGCTTTGTGCTTTGTGCTCAGGTGCTTTTTTCTCCTGGGCATGTTCTGAGGTGCTTGTCAACCAGATAACACAGCTGAGAGATGCCCGCAAACCAATGCACACAGTTATCTGCTGAGGGTAGTTCCTGGGAGAAGCATGGAGCAAGCGGCATGTTGATTGCATTGCTGTATCCAAAGAGAGTAGCACAAGGATGTCTTGTGGGAGTGCAGTGTCATCAAATGAATCAGTTTGAATCAGGTGTTAGGAGGTGCAGTGGCTGCACTCGTGTTCTGCGGGTTAAGCCCTTCAGGCTGGGCCTGCAGCTGCAGCAGCTCTCCAAGCTCTCGCTTGCAGTGGTCAGTGCAGTTTGTAGGTGGCCCTCAACTGCAAACACATCCTCCCCTTGTCCAGTGTCCCCCTGCTCTGTGTGAAGAGCAGCTTTGGACGGTGGGAGCTGCTTTTTCTTTCCTGTTACAAGGTGAGGCACAATTGTGCTTCCTTTGCTGATCCTTGTGTTGCCAAAGCAGGCGAAGCATTCACCTGTCCTTGTTCGTGTGTCAGAGGTGCTCTTCTGACGTCCCTCTCTTGCTGTTGGGTTGCGGAGGCCTGGCATGAGATGGGGATTGCGTTTGGGTAGGTGCTGTGGGTGTGCAGATGAGCTGCAGTCTTTCCCAAAAGCATTCTCAACAGAAGAGAGTGGCACTAAGAGAGCAGAAATAGCATTCTGTCAGCTCTGCAGGAGGAGCTGGATGCTATAACATGGCATTAAACTGTTTCTGTGTTGCACGGAGTACTAATGTGTGCCAAACCATCTGGATTTTTTTCAGTGTAATTGTGAAAAGCATTTTCTTGTAATAATGCAGTTCAGATTTTGCACAAGGAAACGAAGTTCCTCTTTGCCACTGGCGGAGCCTCTGCCAGTGTCTGGTGGCAGCCTGGGGCTGGATCCGTGCTCCCTGTGGAGGGGGTCAGTCTGACCCAGCTCAGTTGGGCTGGTCCCTGTGACCCATCAGCACTGGCCAAACAAGGATGGGTTGGGAGGTTTTAAAGGAAGAGAACTGTTATGTATCATCTGCTATGAGCAAACATGCAGGAGAGCCCTAGGTGTGAAGCGCAAGGCTTTGGTGGCAAAGCAGCTGGTGTGGTTGTGTGCATGGAACTGGGCTGTGTCCCCCTTCAGAGGGTGAAGTGGCGAGTTATTCCAGCCTTTCTGGCCTGTGATTTTGGCAAGTGGGGCTTTGGGTCACTGGTTAAATCACGTTTACCTGGATTTTAGTTGTGATTGCCATAGCACAGAAGAAAGGAATAAAAGTGTGACTATATGGCCCAATTCTCAACTGTAAGGGAGTGACTTTTGGGTGGAGACAGGCACATTGTTAGTTTTGTTTTGTTTCCTTTGGGAATCAGTCCTTCTGGTGTGTCCAGGGAAGTTTCCCAAATCAAACAAAGCTTGGCAGAACTGTGCAGCAGATGGAGTTGTGGTTTAATGACCCCCTGTAAAGCTTTCCCTCCAGCAGAGCAGTTGCTCAGGCAAGCAACCTTCAGCCCCTCTGGAGCCATGCAGATGTATTTGTAGAGTTGTGATCTGGGAATTGTTTTCCCCATGAGGATTCTGGCTGATGTTGAACTGCAGGAAAATGGGATGTCGATAGGATCATTTACCCCCTTGTATTGCACAGATATGCAGAACCCTCACAGACTGAGGTGGTTGGGTAGCAGCAGAAGTCTTCCCTTATGATGTGTCTGCGTGAATTTGGGTTTTCAA
Organism: Myiopsitta monachus; assembly: GCA_017639245.1. NCBI lineage: Eukaryota > Metazoa > Chordata > Aves > Psittaciformes > Psittacidae > Myiopsitta > Myiopsitta monachus. The sequence goes on from CM029932.1 coordinate 11,909,714, forward strand.
ATGCTGTTGTATATGTCCAAAAACCTCAGCATTGACTTTTCAAACAAAAGGAAATGCAAGATTCTCCCTGTGGAGGCTGAGCTGCAGGTCTGCTTGAATAGCATCCTTCCTTTGGCTGGCAGCTAGTGCTTGCTGCCTCAGCATAAGGTGAGGGACCTTCTGTTACTCTGCTGCGTGGGGAGATATGTGTGGATGGAGACTTCCTTCCAGCTGGTTATTGAGTAGTCGCAAAGATTTCTGTTCCAGGAGTAGAAGTCTCTCTTCCGAGAGAGCTTCTCCGGGGCCTTCCCCATTGCAGGGACGCTTCCTGCAAATACATGCCATGAGATTTTGCTATTGATCAGGACACTTGCCCTGGCAGTCCTGCAGGGGTAATGGATTGCCAGGATCCCCGTCTCTCAGCTGTTATGCTTCAACCCTTGTCTGCTTTTTGCTTCAGGCTTTCATGCTTAACTGGAGTGGGTATGGAGCTTGTGTTTCTGTTGACTCTAGTAGCTACTCCTGACAAGGTTTTCTTGCTGTTGGGGTGTTTGCTGGTTCACAGATGACTCAATCCAAGGTTCCAGTATTCATCTTTGTGCTCATTTGCCAATGCTCAAAGCCATTCTCCCTGTGACTGACAGCAGTGAGAGTATCCGGTGCTGTGTAAGACTGGCAGGGCCTTCTACCTGTGGCCTGAGCAAACTGCAGTGCTGTCGCCATCTGTTCAGCTGGGTTGTGACAGGCAGAGCTTTGTGGCTGGAGCAGGAAGATGCCCACGTGCACTAGCAGGGCTGTCCTCTTCTCTTGCATTCAGGAGTAGCTGCGTGGAAGTCTGCTTGGAACCCTGTCCCTGTTTCTCGCCGTATGTTTTAGTCCTGTAGAAGGTTGTTTTGCGAGGAGCCAAGTGCTGTTGCTGTGGGCAGCCTGATGTCTAATCCACTTTTCTGACCCCCCCGGGCGGTTCTTGCCTGTGGTGCCACTGACAGATGAGCCTGAGCTAAGGGACAAGTTGTCAGCTTTTCTAGCTGTCCTCTTGCCACTGCAGTATTGCTTCCAGAGCTCTGTGGTGTGAACTTCAGCTCTTCATTCGTGCAATCCGTGAACTTTAATGCTCCATTTAACAGCTCCACTGGGAATGTTGCAGCAGTGTTCCTTGCTGCCGGGCAGGCTTTCTCTCTGACAGCCTTGCCGACGTTTTCCCTCAGCGCTGTTCTGTTAGTCCTGGCTCCAGCCCTTGATTGTTGTTTTCTTCGAGTTTGTGCCTTTCATTGATTAAAAGGCCCTGGAACCTCTTCCTGGATGGGGCCACGAGAAGGCCAGGGTTTCCCTCCTGGTTGGTCTCTGGGAGGTTAAGTAGGAAAGATGTTCAGGCAGAACTGGGGTATTCTGGGTGTCCTTTTCCTTCTGGGAGTAGAAACTCCTCGGGAAGGTGGTTTTTCAGCCAAGGCACATGAGTGTACCGAGCCATGTGGCTAAAAATGATCAATTAAGTTAACATAGGGAATACTACTTTGCATGGTGGTTAGGTCTTCTTTTTTATTTTTTATGGTTTTTACCTCTGCAATATTAGTTTGAAGAGTATTTGATGTAATAAACTGGAAAACACATAGATATAATGGGCACCTTGGCATCCTGGAGTGAGCACAACACAGGGGAGAAGTGGCAGTTGTATGTCCTGTGGGTCATATTTGGATGTGGCAGAGGATGAGATTGGTACGTATATTTGTAGGCAATCTTTTGAAACGCTTGAACTGAGATTTGTCAGAGGGGCAGTGACGCCTCTGCCTTGGCATAGAATCACAGAGTGGTTTGGGTTGGAAGGGACCTTAAAGCTCATCCACTTCCAACCCCGTGCCACAGGCAGGGACAGCTTCCACTAGAGCAGGTTTCTCCAGGCCCCATGCTCCCTGGCCTTGAGCACTGCCAGGGATGGGGCAGCCTCAGCTTCTCTGGGCATCCTGTGCCAGCGCCTCAGCACCCTCATAGGGAAGAGCTTCTGCCTAAGAGCTCAGCTCAGTCTCTCTTCTGGCAGGTTAAAGCCATTCCCCCTGTCCTGTCCCTGCAGGCCCTTGTCCAAAGCCCCTCTCCAGGTTTCCTGCAGCCCCTTTAGGCACTGGAGCTGCTCTCAGGTCTCCCCTTCAGGAGCCTTCTCTTCTGCAGGCTGCCCCAGCCCAGCTCTCTCAGCCTGGCTCCAGAGCAGAGCTGCTCCAGGCCTCGCAGCAGCTCCGTGGCCTCCTCTGGCCTCGCTCCAACATCTCCACGTCCTTCTTGTGCTGTTGCCCCAGAGGTGGATCAGGACTGCAGGGGGGTTCTCCCCAGAGGACAGCAGAGGGGGAGAATCCCCTCTCTTGAGCTGCTGCTCACGCTCTGGGGGTGCAGCCCAGCGCACAGTGGGGTTCTGGTCTCAAGCATCCACTGAAGCCGGGTCATGGGGAGCTTCTCATAGACCAGTTCCCCTAAGTGCTTCTTCTCAGGGCTCCTTTCAATCCATTCTCCCGCAGCCTGTGTTTGTGCCTGGAATTGCCCCAGCCCTCATGCAAACCTTGCCCTTGGCCTTGCTGAACTTCATAAGGATCCCACAGAATGCTGAGGTCCTTGCCTGTGTCTGTGCCCTCTGTCAGATAGCCTCTGCTCTTGACCCATCAAAAATGGACTTCTGCTTTCCCATACACTGTGTGCTGCTGCTGCTGCCTGTATGACAGTGAAAGGGAAGAGGTGGGGTTTTGCCGCCTTCTGTGGAGGAGGTGATAGTAAGTCTTTGGACCTGAGGCTCAGTTGCTTTTACTCAGGTCTGCTTCTTTGGCAGTAGCAAAAACCCTTCCTGCAGCCTGCAGCAGGAGCTGTGCTGAGCCTGGAGGTACCATTGGAGTGCATCCTCAGGTTTTCTTTTCTATCACCGTGTTTTCTCATCCTTTGTCAATGCAGACCAGAGGATGACTCCTGAGTTTTTTGGTGGTGTGGTATTTCCAGGGCCTGAAAAGCTGGCTCTTATCACTGCTTGCTTGATTTGTTATGGGAAATCTGTAACTTGTCTTGGGTTTACTGCTGGACTTTCTGCTAAATCACCAGAACTTGAGAATCTTGCTCTGTGCAAAGTTAACTTTGCTCTCACCACTCAAGCCCTAAATAATAGACAGGAAATGTTTATTAAGCGGATAAGTAGATCTCCCAGGGTGTGAATTCTGTTTCCCACGAGAAACAGCTGAAACCAGTCACTTGCCAAACGGAATGAGCCAGGTGGTGCAGCTCAGAGAAAAACAACTGATGGTTTTCCTTACAGGCTTTCCTTTGGGACTGGGGAGGGGAATTGTCATCCCTGTGAGGAAAAATGAGTACTGTAATGTGTTTCTTCCCTGCCAGTAAAGGCAAGTTTACTTGTTGTTCTTAGTTCAGATGCTTTCCTCAGACGTTGCTGTAGGAGGCCCAACAGGCAAACCCTTGATATTCAGACAGGCCTTTCCATATCTGAAGGCTGTCTTGGGCAGGATGTTTCTTTTGTACTTAAGTCAATCACTGCATTATTAATACTGTGATGGCAGGGGGTTGGAACCAGATGTGGCGCTCTTCAAGGTCCCTTCCAACAAAAACCATTCTCTGATATGATTCTGTGTGTTCTGTGATGCAGCTTTGGTTCTTCTGGGAGAATTAACCTGGCATGAGATTGTAGGGCAGACAGACCAGGATGTGTCCACTTCTAAATCCTGCATAGCATTTTGCTCTGAGTAGCTCACAAATCTGTGCTCAGATGGTGCCTTTGTTTTTGAGTTGAATGGCTGGTCCTCGTTCTGGGTTAAATGGTAGCCTGTGGGAGGAGAAGGTCTTTGTTTAATGCTTACTAGTAAAACGATGAAGATTTTCTCTCCTTCCTTCCTTCCTTATGTGTGGGCCAGTGCAAACCTCATGAGATTCAGCAAGGGCAAGGTCCTGCCCCTGGGTCAGCTCAGTCCCAAGCCCAAACACAGTCTGGGGGAGAATGGATGGAGCGGCCCTGAGGAGAAGGATTTGGGGGTGTTGGGTGATGAGAAGCTCCCCATGACCCGGCTGCAGTGTGTGCTTGAGCCCAGAACGCCCCTGTGTGCTGGGCTGCACCCCCAGAGCATTGGCAGCAGCTCAGGGAGGGGATTCTCCTCCTGGGGAGACCCCCCTGCAGTCCTGATCCAGCTCTGGGGCAACAGTGCAAGAGGGATGTGGAGCTGTTGGAGTGAGTCCAGAGGAGGCCATGGAGGTGTTCTGGGGGCTGGGGCACCTGGTGGGAGCTGCCCCTGCCTGTGGCAGGGGCTTGGAGCCCGATGGGCTTTGAGGTCCCTTCAGCCCAAAGCATTCTGTGATTCTGTGATTAATATTTTACTGCTGAAGCATCTTGCTGATAAATCAAGTCTCCAGAAAGGAGCTTTTAAACCCAACAAATGACAGGTACTTTATGGCACTGCCTTCGAGGGAAGTTCTGCTGTGTTAGAGAAAGCAATGAAATCCTGCCTAAAAATTCAGCAGAGTGAAAGGAAGTAGAAGATGGAAACCGCTTGGACCATGTTGTGTCACTGTCATTAGAAATCACCTTCCTGAGCAGCCTCCCTGAAAGGGTGAGCCAGAGGTTTATTCAAGATGAGTACGGAAGGTAATAGCCTCTGTCCCTAAATGGTCTACTCTCCTATTTCCTTTACAAGTGTTTACTAGGAACTGTCTTGCCCTCGAACCTCTGAGTCTCTTGTTTGTGTTGGTTTGGTTTTTTGGTTGGGTGGGTGGTTTTTCTCTTTCTTTTTTGTTCTGGGGCTCCTTTATTTCTGAAACTTTGCTCAGATACACCAGAAATCTGTGGTTTCCTTCGTAATGCCCACAGTGGGTGGGTGGACTGTGAAGTGTTTATATGAGCTTCCTGATGTCTTTGGCATGAAGGAGGCTTGGATGGCAGATAACCCCATCTGTGACAAGAAAACGTCCTCAGTTGATTTTTGGTGGTTGTTTATCCATATCTCCTTTAATGTTTCAAAACCAGCCCTAAGGGGCTGACAGATTACAAGCTGTATGAAATATCAAAGTAATTATTTACACTTTCATGCTTCTTTGTGCAGAGGTGAAACAATAATGCCCATAAAGTCTCAGAAGTGACACTTCCACAGTGTCACTCCTGGGCTAAGTCGTGGTAGTGATGTGGTCTTCTTCCCTGACCTGCCCCAGATAACTGGGGCGATAGATGCTTGTCACTCCAGGCAATGGTTTGTTCCCTCTGGTTTGTGCTGTGGAGAGATGAGGTTATTGTGCAGCCATGAAGCACTTGGGCGTCAACCCTGGGGGTCCCACTCAATCTCACATGAGATTCAAATAGCTTGTTCCTTAAAATGTCCTGGAGAATGTTACTGAATCGCAGAATCACACACTGCTTTGGGCTGGAAGGGACTTTGAAGCTCATCTAGTTCCACGCCACCTACCTTCCACTAGCCCAGGTTGCTCAAAGCTGGTTGCTGTGTTAGTAGAACAAGTCCACCTGGTTTCTGATGGGGTGATTTATTTATTTATGTATTTATTTAACTATATTTTCTGTCTTAAATATGAAACTGAAAGGTCAGAGTCCGATGGGAAGAGGGGTAAAAAGCAGAACTGCAGGAATGCAAGAATTAACGTATGGACACTTGTGTCAGTTTTAAGCTCGGCAGGTCTGTGGCTGACCTGTGCCACAGCATTTCAACTGTGATGCTTGGATCTAAATGGTTGTAATTCCTTGTTTTTAACCAGAGAGAACATGAGCTCGAGGAAGATGTTGGAATGAGGTTGACTCAAGAGAAGGCTGGGAGGAAGGAGGAGGATGGGAAGCGAGGGATGATAACCCCAGCTCTGAGAGAAGCCCTCACAAAACAAGGTGAGGTTCTGCAAAGACCAGATGGTGGCCCAGGCTTTGAAGTCTTAGCGGTAGACTTTTAGCACACCAAGTGACAGATGGTGTTGTTTGTTAGAGGTACAGCGGTGGACCCTGAGTCATGGCAGGCTCTGACCAGGAGCAGGAGGGGGCTTAGGCCGGGGCCGTTGGTACCTGATCATTGCAGGGGAGGAACCTGAAGCTGGGTAATACATCTGAGTGTGATGCACTCTGGGTGTACCTGTGAGTGTTCAAAGGGTTTAATGTAGCTGCTAAGCAACTTGGGAGAGAAGATGATAGTCCTGCATGCCTTTAGCTCCGAGAGTGTGTGTTCCTCAAAGACTACTTAAAGATCAGCTTTGCCCCTGCTTTTACTTCTGTTTCAAACCGATTTTGTTACTGAAACTCTGTTTGCAGAGAAGAAGGTAGCTCAAATGAACTTTACCAACCCACTGATGATCAGATCGGTGGCCTTCCAACAAGCTGTAGAGGACTTAATGCCCTTTTCAAAACGAAGGAGGGCAAGCTTGAGAAGAGCTGGACTGAGGGCCCTGCAGTTCAGAAGCCTCAGTTCTGAGTGGCAGAGCCAGGAGAAGGGTGATGAGGGCTTCTGTTCAGCTGGAGGCTGAAGGCAGTTTAGTTTAATTTCTTTATTTCCTAGGATGACAATGTGCTCAATTTTTCTTGTTTGCTACATCAGTAGAATCTCTCCTGGTGCTGCTGAGAACACACTTCTGTTACTGCAGTGGAGGCACCTTACTTCAGAGCTGGGCTCTGGTTTTCCAGCTCTGTCCTGTGTGAGCCCAGCAGCTGCGCGATCCCAACATCTTTGCTCCCCAGGATTGGCCTGAGCTTTTGCAGGTGACTGGTGATGTGTTTGCCCATGGTCACTGGGTTTTTTTGCCTTGACATTAGTACAGCTGTAAAATAAAGAGCCATTCTTTAAATTTGTAGTGTGAAGGGAAGAAGTGAAGACTTGGCAAGGAGTGGCAGTGACTTTCCCCTCCTCTTTGTGTCCATCATGGTGCTGCTGGGACCAGTGGAGAGGTCATAGGGGGCTGGTTCAAACCATCTTTTCAGCTTCAACTCTGAAGGCTGCAATGTGTCAGGGACCCTGCAGTGTGCTGCAGAGCAGCCACAGCACTGTTACAGCCTTAGATTTCCTATGTATTCATTTATTTAGTTACTAGTGTCTGTGTTTGATGCAGAAGTCTCATTGTTCTGCCTGCCTGCAGGCAGCTGAGGGGGCTGGTGGTTCTGGCAGGCCTGGAGTGTGCTGCTGGAGACAGGGCTGTCTAGAACTGTGCAGTGGGGAGGGAAGTGTTCTTGTCTGCAGCAAGTGCCCTGCTTCAGAGGTTGGAGGGGCTGCTGACTCTATGGAAGGGTGCACCAAGTCCCCCAGGCAGCTGAGGTGTTGCTTTGGCACACAGGGCCCTGAGATGGGCTGGTGAGACTGCCCCGGCTGTTCTGTGGTGCAGGGTCTGTGCTGGCTCTGCGTTGTGCCGTGGTAGTCACAGGGGTGTTTCACACTGGTTCACTTTCTGACCCTGTCTGTATTGGCTTGGTTTTAGGCAGTGAATGAAACTGCTTTTCTTATGGTCTGCAGAATTGGCCGCTTGGAGAATGAAGGCAGTGCTGGAGGGAAGGTCACCGTCCTACCCTCATTATTTTTGGGCAGCTCCCCAGAGAAGTTGTGATGTTCCAGGGACATTCCTTCTCCTAAAATTGTAGAACCCCAGACTGCTTTGGGTTGAAGGGGCCTTAAAGCTCACCCAGTTCCAACCCCCTGTCATGGGAAGGGACACCTTCCACTGGAGCAGCTTGCTCCAAGCCCCTGTGTCCAACCTGGCCTTGAACACTGCCAGGGATGGGGCAGCCTCAACTTCTCTGGGCACCCTGTGCCAGCACCTCAGCACCCTCCCAGGGAAGAGCTTCTGCCGAAGAGCTCACCTCAGTCTCCTCTCTGGCAGGTTAAAGCCATGTTTAAAGATTTCAGAGATGCATGCTTGGAGCAACCTGGTCTAGTAGAATGTGTCTCTGCCCGTGGCAGGGGGTTGGAACTGGATGAACTGTGAACCCAAACCAGGTTGGAATGCTATAGAAAATGGGATGCTGTGACAACTGCAGTTCTATCTGGAGTGCTCCAGTAAGTACATGAGAGAAGAGTCGGGCCTGCAAAACCTAGTCATTCTAGGGATGACTGTTATACTGCTGCGGCAGTCCTGCAGTCCCTTCTCATCTCTTTTGTCCTGCTTTGAGTTCATGGAAGCAAGTCCTTCCACAGATCACAAGACTTTTGTGCTTTTAAAAAGCACTTTCTTGAAGGCTGAGCGGAGCTAGGAGTGAAACTGGGTGTTTCTCCATCACGCGTGGGCAATCTGAAAGCTTCCACTGCCCGGGTTCCACTTCTTTCTAAATTTGTATGAAACAGTGATAGAGTTTGAACGGGTTCCTTTCAACAACAGTATTTCTTGTTTTCTTTTCCTTACTCATTTTCTAGCTTTATCAGCACATTGCCTTTTGGGTGGTGGTTCCAGTGCAGCAGTTGTGGTACCACTTTTAAGATGCAGCTTTAATCAGTGGTGATGGGTTACTGCTGTGTGTCAGTGACTTCAGCTCAGGCCCTTTTAAACTGCACTCTTGCAGAAAGCTGAGACCTTTTTTCCCTGTCAAGAATCTCCTCCTGTGAAGTTCCTCTTTCTGCGCGGAGTTTCAGCTTCAACAAATACTTAGTGCTTCAAACAAGACAGCTTTTATTTCAGGAGATGGCTTGATTGAGCCTCACTGATTTTCCAGCTCCGTATTACTTGAGAATAGAGAAAGAAAAGCCTTCTGAAAGTCATTTGAGTTTGTGAAGGCAGTGTGACCCCAGCCCGGCTTTCACCACGCTATTGGTGACTGCACGTTAGAGCAGGACGGGCAAGTCTCTTTGCTTGTACTTCTTGAGGATATTTTTCAACCACTGCTCTGCTTCATCCTTTCATAATTAAATCCTTTGCTCTGTGCTTTCAAAGGCTTGCCTGTAAAGCAGCTCTTGGTGGCGTGGAGATCTGAACTGGAAAGTGTCTCTGGGTTTCTTTCTGGACATTTTGCCACGATCAAATAGTCAGCAGTCCTCAAAAGCAGTTCACAAGTTGTCCTTGTAGAAATTTGATATACCTTATCAGTTCTGCTTGAAAAACTAAGATAGCATAATAGCTCGCATATGCACCAAATTCATACGTATTCAGGAGCTTAGACGGACATGTTATGGGTATGGCACTGGTAAACTTGCAAAACCAGAATACCTTGGGTATCCTGGAACACGACATGGGTATGTAGTCAGCAGTGTCCTGCCTCTGTGGCTGAGAGTAGAGCAGGGTCCCTCAATGAATGCTTTGAATTTCAGTGAAAGGACTTTTAGAGGACAGGTTTTTAGGCACTGTTATTTCCAATACAGAGCTGAAATGCTGTAATGCAGTTTCAATGGTCACAGAACTGTTTTGCCCCAAACAAGGGAGCAGTCACCATCTGTGGTGCTGGCCATCTCTTGAGTTCAAAATCTGCCCATGGCCTATTAAAGTCCAGCTGGATTGCCAGGGCCAGCAATCACCAAATGTTTATCAGCTTAGTGTTACTGCATGATAACACTCTCTTCACCCAAAAGCTTAATTCATGTCTTTCTATAGTAAATAAAAGGACAATTTTGGTGAAGCTTGGCAGGCTTCTAGCTCATTCAGAATTCATCATCTAGGGCAGGATCGACTGATATGCAGACTAAGATAAGACTTTAGTCAGGAGCTGAGCTGATTACTGTGAGCCTGCTTATAATTTAAGGGTACCTTTGGATGTTAGGCTTTAGAAATAATAAATGGATTGTGTTTGTTCAGCCTTAATGTCTGAAGATGCATTGGGACTGTGAGCAGAGTTCCTTTGATACAACACTCTGTATTGTTTGGAAGGTGTCATATCCAAATATTCACTTAGAGTGATTGCTTATGAGTAATATGCCTTAAGAGCAGAGAAGTAACCGTGTTCATGGGGAGTCCTGGCAGGTGCAGACTTCTGGGCCATTGGTAAGGTTTGATGTTTCCATCATTTCCCTTGGCAGAGCCCCAGTGCAGTGGCAAAGGTGGTGGAAGAGCTGAGCTGGCCTGAGCTTTGCCAAGGGCTGTTCAGCAGAAGCTGCAGTGGGGAAACAGAACTGAGAAGCCCCTCAGACTGATTCTTGAGCATGTGTTCTCACGTGTTTGGTTTGGAACTTAGCACTGCTTCGTCTCGCTTAAACCTTGGTACTTTCTTTTAGCCCAGACTGCCCTGGCTGCCTGTGTTACAAACCAGCCATAAAGCAATTGCTGGGAGAAACAGGCTCTGCTGAGCTGGAAGGACTCTGCTCACTTAGAGCAGATGTGTAGCAAATGTTCTGATTTCATTTATCCAACTTCCAAGTCTGGAAAAGCATGGGGTGGCCCGTGCTCGCTGTGGTGGCTTACCAGGGTCACCACACTTTCTCTTGGTTACCTACATGGTGAAGGCCCAAGTTCAACAGCTTCATACAGTGGTTTTGAAGCTCTGCAAGTATGTGCTGTTTCTTCTTGTAGCCATAGCTGGGACTCCTGGCAGCAGCAACCAAAAGGAGTAAAGCCCTTCTCATCACTGAAGGTGGCTGAAGTTTGTAAGACTCTGTTTTGGTGTTGAATGGGTACAATTTTCTTGGCCTTCAAAGGAAGCTGTGGTCTCTCCACATGGTAGAAGTTGATTTAAGTAATGAAGAGCTTGGCACCTTGCTCAGTTTAGCTGCTTCCTCTCTTCCCTCATACAAGTCAGTAGCGGATCTGGGTGAGCATGTCCCATTTCCAATTTAATTTTAATCTAAACCCCATTTTAAAGCAGCCATCTTACTTCTGCTGACAAGAGATCTGTGAGAGAACGATCTTACATGCATGCTGTTGCTGGATTCTGAGAAGTGGAATAAATAAGGCTGGGGCTGTGCTGGTTGCCATCAGCAAGGAGCCTGCCGTGGGCAGCTGTAGTAGAGGGAGCAGGAATGCAGCATCCTTTTCACGTTTGGCATAGGTTTCTTGTCAAGAGATCCTTTGAGGACACAACCTTTAGGAGCACATGGAGGTCTCAGTTGAGGTTAGACCTCACTGGACAAGCCTGTTTCAAAGACATGCTGAAGGAATGAGTAGGACAGACTCTGGGTGGGAGAGATGATGTGATGCAGCCAAATGCAGCTGTGCGTTTGGCTGTCTCTGCAGGTGTTGGTCAGAAGTTGCCCCAGGGTCTTCTGGGTTTCATCCAGTCATAGGTAAAGGTGTCCCCAGTATTGGATTTGGCTTTGGAGACTATAAATTCCGTGTTAGAAGTGCTGATGTCTTTCTCCAGGAGCGGATTGGATGATCGGCCATATGAAATGCCAAGGCTTGTTTGGCTTGCAGTAGTTCTTTCTTTCGTGCTGTACAGGGGTTTATTCATTTAGGGAGGAAATAGCTGAACTGTTGTCCATTCCCACAGAGCTGTACGAGAAGAGGGAGCTCCGGACATAGGAGCAGCCTGACGCTGATGTCGCCAAAGCCCTGCTTAGTGTGGCAGTTGGCCCCTTTGCCATGTAACAGGGGATCCCCACTGGTTGCTCCTGCAGCCACTTCCCCTGTGCTGTCCATACAGTCTCCTGGAGAGGCACTTCAGGGGAGTGGTCAGGCTCAAATCGGCTGTGTCCTAGCGCCCAGCAAGGATAGAACCCGTGTGAGGAGACAGGAGTGTCCTCAGCCGTGTGGGCATCTTCCTCTTCACACAACTCAATTTTTAGCTGGTGCTGCTCTCACTGTAGTTCGTGGCTCAGTGTCCTCGGAGCTGTGGGGACTTTGGGGCACAGTCACACTCGCCTGGGTCCTCAGCATGCAGGAGACACATGGTGACATATGAGCAGGATCACTGTGCTACTTGCTGTAGGAGATGAAGGGCAGTTCTGCCGAGCAGAAGGCTTTTTCCCCTGTTAATTTCCTGCTGATTGGCAGGAAGGAGGCTTGATGCCTAAAAGTTGATTTTCTCTTGAAAGTGTTAATATAACCGTCAGCCTCAAGCGGTCAGTTGAGATGTGCTGGTTTGGGGACAGCCAGGCCATTGATGTGTCGGTGCTGCAGTGTGAATGACGCAGTCAGGCTTCTCAAATCCCTCTTGGTTTTATGCTGGTTTTTGAAGTGACTTTCAATCCTTCAGACATATTGGTCCCTCGGCACTTTTTTCAAAGAGAAAAAGAACCCAACTCAAGCAGTTTGGTAATAATAGTACTTAGTGCTTAACAAACGCTGTGGAGTTAATCTTCCTGGGCCAATAAATTGAAATGAAATTGTATTGATCTCGTTTGGGGAACAGGGAAGTGATGTGAAATCAGCTTTCCTCGGGGCATAGCTCAGCAGCTCCCTCTCTGCAGCTCCTCCATGGCCAGTGAAGGTGGAATTGGTGAACCTGTGAAGTCTGGTTCATGCTGAGCCCTGTGCTGTGGTTCTCTGCCTCTGCCCTCACTGCTGGATCCGATGTTGTCCTCCAGGCTGGTCAGATGTACCAAGAAACAGTGGGAATTAGGTCTCCATGGTTCTGGGGAAGGGTCTGTTCTGGGGCGATGGTTTAGGGATGGGGGGATGCTTCTGGTTCCCTGACCTGCTCCTTCCCACATCCTATCCCCCTGGGGTCAGCGAGGTGTTCCACGTCACTGGGCTAGACCTCTTAGTCTGCCTTCCTGTCCCATGGAGAAGTCTTCTGGCCAGCCTCTGTTGATTCAAACAAGACAGAGCAATATAAATAAATAGCCGGTGAGGAGACAGTGTTCCAAGTTGTCAGAGTCCTTTGGGCAGCCATGGCCTTTGCTCCCATGTGCTCCCAGAAGGAAATGGAGAGTCCTGTGGCTGGGCACTGGTTAGCACTAACTCGGGCCAATGGGGAAGAGCAGCACTGAGACTGTGATGCTGAGTCATTTGGTGTACCATTTGGCATGTTCTGTGTTTGAATGATTGCAGGTTCAAAGCAATAGTTTGATTATTGTTTTGTTGGTTTGCAGGCTACAAACTGATTGGGAGCCATTCTGGGGTGAAGCTCTGCCGATGGACAAAGGTAAATGCTCTCTTTCCTTCTCTCATTTTCTAAACTGAAATTAAAAGAGTAGAGGCTTACTCAGGTAGTTCAATTTCCAAATGAAATATTGTTTGAAAAAGTGGTATTACATTAATGAAACCAAATTTCATCTTCCAAGCTGTACTTTTACATTTCAAGCTATTACAATGCTGCTGCAAAGAGTGAGCATGTGACCGTGGCCAAGAGCTGGGAACATAACTTTCCGTTGTTCTTTCCTGTTCCTCTGAAATGTGTCTGCTGAAATAACTCCTGCCTCCTGAGGTACACAGCAGGAGCAGAGCACCACACAGACAAGTGGGAAGGTGTCATCACCCCTGTGAGGTCCCTGAAACAAAGATACTGCAGTCTGCCATTGCACTGGAAAGGGCACAGGAGGGCATTTGAAGCTGTTGTTCTGGAACTGTGACCACAGTTTAGTGGGGATGGGATGGAGCAGCCCTGAGGAGAAGGCCTTGAGTTTTGGGTGATGAGAAGCTCCCCATGACCTGGCTTCAGTGTGTGCTTGAGCCCAGAACCCCCCTGTGTGCTGGGCTGCATCCCGAGGGCGTGAGCAGCAGGTCAAGGGAGCTCTTAGGCAGATGCTCTTCCCTGTGAGGGTGGTAAGGCCTTCAGCATTCCTGTTCAATAAACTATGGCAATCAGCGCATTGTTAAGTGCCAGCACATCCCTGATTTTGGTGGTGTGGCAGGGATGAGGTCCTTGTCTCTTGGCTTTGTTGCATGATTAACTTTGTTCTTGAAGAGTTCTTTGAATGGCAATCCCCAAAGCGAGTGGCTGCAGCGAGGGTTTCCTAGTGAGCTGCCTGGTGTCAAGTAACCGGTTCATCATGAGCAGTTTGAAGAGCCCATTGCTGTGTTGTCATGAATACTTGCGAGACATCCTGAGCCCTCTGATGATTCTGCTGTTTACTCTTACAAATACTTCTCTCTTCCATCATTTTTAGCACCAGAGAAGGCTATGAGATGTCTAAAGTAAAACTTGTCAAGCTTCATCAATGCTGTGACCAAGAGAGAAAAGCAGAGAACCCATTTTTATTGAAGAACAGGAATTTAATGCACCACTGTAAAGCAGTTTCTTAAAATAAACAGGAGCTCTGTGTGCTCAGATAGGAGCCTGCGACTTTTAGCTAAAGCAGGAATTGAATGTAGAGTGCTCTAATAAGTGGAACTGACATTGGTTGCAGGCAGTGGCTTTGACTCAGATTGACTCCAATATGTGAGTATCTTCAAGAGGTTTGTTTGAGGTTTGTAGCGGGTGAAAGCAGGAGCAGGGCTGGAAGCGTCAGTTTTGAGTTTCATAGTGATAGCTCAGGTTCAAAAGTTTGTGTTCTGTCATATTCTGGGAAACAGCCTAAAAGCTGCAGATTTGAGGAGGAGTGTTGATCTGCCTCTCTTACGAAATCCAGACTATCATAGAATCATAGGGGGTTGGGTTGGAAGGGACCTTAAGGCTCACCCAGCTGCAACCCCCTGCCATGGGCAGGGGCACCTTCCACTGGAGGAGGTTGCTCCAAGCCCTGTCCAAGCTGCCCTTGCTCTCCTGGAATTTGTGAATCTCCTGAGGTCTCTGTTGTTTGAGGAATGGGTGGAATAACCCGCATTTCCCATTTAAATTTTCCAGCTGTATAGCAAGGCTGTGCATATGTCAGGGGTCACCTGCGTGCTCTTCCCCCACTGCTCTGTGGAGACTCCTTTTGGATTACCTGAACTCCTCAGGTGGAGGAAGGTGGATTGAAAGGTACCATCGTCACACTGTGGCAGGGGGTTGGAGCTGGATGAGCTTTAAGGTCCCTTTCAACCCAAAGCAGTCTGTGATTCCATGATCTGTGTGCTGTGGATTTCTCACACCAGGGTGCATGTGTCATCATCCTGAGCCGCTCTGCGATGTGCTCTTGCTTGCACTGTGTGTCCCAGGTGACTTTGGACACCCAGGTTTTAGTGACTGAAAACTGCAAATGTGCCTGGGGAGCAGATTCAAACCTCTGCACTCAGCTTAATGTTCTTGGAATGTGTTTGTGTCTTTCTCTGCTGTCAGTCGATGCTGCGAGGCCGAGGAGGATGCTGCAAGCACACATTTTATGGAATTGAGAGCCACCGCTGCATGGAGGCCACACCGAGCCTGGCCTGCGCCAACAAATGCGTCTTTTGCTGGTGGTGAACTCTGATGCAGTTTTACTGTGGGACAGGGGCTCTGTTCCACTCTGTCGCTGTCCTGCTCCTGAAGCCGTGGGCAGTGTTACTTGTGCGCCCCTTTAGTTTGGAAGGTGGTGGAGGAGGCGTTTGAAAGGGAGCAGGTTGCTCCCCCTTCCTGCCCGTACTCCTCCTCTTGCAAGAGCTTCTGAAGCCCGTGGGTGTGGGATGGTCAGAAGTGAGCTGGGTGGGTGGGCTCCGCATCTCGGAGGCTGAGGAGGTGCCGCCTTCCCTAGAGCTGTATCGTCTGTCAGACTAGCTCTGGGAACCAGTGGAAGGAGGAACTGGGGAGGCAGGAGGCACGCACCTCTCCATGTGCTGCTCTTCAATTCCCACTTGGTAGAGGTTTGGTTCCCTCTGGAGATCACTGCCTGAGATTTCCTGTGGCTCCTGGTGCTCTAGAGAGCATGGGCTGGCCCATCTTGTGCAAAGCCACCAAGGTGCAAAGCAGCAGGAGTGCCTTTGGTTTGAAATTGGACCGTTTTCCTTACTTCAAGTAGCTTGAACCCATCGATTCAGTTGCAATCTCAGTGAGTGAAAAGCGATGACTTGGTAACTGTTGCCTTCCTAAACCAGTATCTAATAAATGACTTTCCATTCTAGTCAGCAAAGCGACCCTTCTTCTTAGAGGAATGGCTTTGTTAGTTCTGTAAAGGCAACGAGCTCTGCCTGGATGGGAGCGGTGAGCAGCTCCAGCAGTGCTTACTCACGGGGCTGCCAAGGGAGGGTTTTGCCAGGCTGGGAGAGTACAGGATGGGGGTGGTGAGAGACACTCAGCAGTAATCAAAGCAGTGATGTGAAAGTGCGCTGAGTGGGAGGACGTGGAGGTTATTCTTTGAGCTCTTTTGTCTTGCCAGCTAATTCCTACAGTGGGGCTTGTGCTTCCTCCAATAGTCCTGCCTTCCCCAGGGGCGTGGTTGTCAGAAATACCCATTCCATGCCAAGGTCTGAGTGTGCATGCCAAACCAGCCAAATTCTTCTTGAATGCCACTTTTTCTATTTCATAGTCTTCAAGTTTTAATAATGGAAGTACTTCATGAGGATATTGAAATGGCTGCATTAGTGCCAAAGGACCGCTAGAATTTTGGAGACAATTTTGGAGAAGCTGTGTCTCGTGTTAGTGTTAGGTGTAAGCATTAGCCAGTGGTCATCCTGTGGAGTTTGCATTCTGAAATGTTAATTGGGGCTCTTGATGGGCTTTCATCATATCCTGGCTTGAATGGACACAGCAAATAGCAGGTTTAATGCGCAAGTTTTGCTGCTTTTCTTCAGAGCAATTTAATGTCACCACTTTGCCAGTCCTGTTGACCAGCGGGCATTTTGTCATTGACCTTCCTTTTCTGGCTGGCATTACCTGTAAAAGCCCTTATTATTATTCTTCTTTACATCCATTGCCAAGTTCAGCTTCACTGTGCCTTGGCCTTCCTGTCCTCGTCCCTACACAACCGGAATGTGTTCCTGTACTCTTCCCAGGGTACCTGTCCCTGCTTCCAGTGCCAGTACATTTCCTTCTTGCCCTTTAGTTTGACCAGCAGGTCATGACTCCCCTAAGAGGGGGACACCAAGTCATGAGGATTTGGGGAAACCAAATGAAGGGACTGGAGCTCCTTCTGCAGCCCACACACTCAAGGGAACCCATATATCCCCACTACTCTCAAAAGGGCACCTAGGTGTCTGGGTCCTGCCTAGGAACCCCACTGGTCCTGCGGCCCTGGGTACCCAGGTTCTGCCCAGAAGCCCTGCTGTCCCCTGGGGACCCAGGCATCTGGGTGCAATTCACAGCTGTACAGGGCCCAGCAGTAAAGCTGAGGTTTCCCATCCCTCCCGAAGACATGAGTCCTAATGCTGTCCTGGGAGGGGAATCAGGGGATGCCCAAAGGAGCCCTGCATCAGGGCAGCGAGGGTCCCTGTCTGCAGCCTCCCCAGCCACTCTGCCTTGCAGCAATCAATCCAGAAGTATGAGGAAGAGGGAGCGAGCCCTGCGGGAGGCACGCAGGATAAAGTCCGAGAACCAGCTCAGGCTGCAGGCCATGCAGGAGCGATTTGAGCGGGTGAAGCAGCATGAACAGCTTCTGCACCAGGCAAATACCCCCTCACGGTCCCTCCTTGGCTTAGTGCTGCCATGCCAGGGGCCTGCAGCTTTGCCAACAGCTTCTCTCTTGGGGATGGGTCAGGAGCAGCTGAGCATGGCTTGCCAGAGGAGGCGGCTCGAGCAGCTACGCAAGGGGCTGTGCAGGAACCTCCTGACACCACGGACCGTGGGCAAGGACCTGTCACGCTGCGTAAGGCTTCTTGCATGCCACTGATGGCAAGGGACGTGCTGGCAGCATCTGCAGTTGTATTTCACTTCTGCTGAGGCTCGGGGTGTTCCTGGGTACTGCTTCTGTTCCCTGAATATAACCCTCAGATGTGACTTGGCCTCCTTGTCCTCTGAAGGAGCTCAGCTGAGCTCTGTGCCAGGGCATCGCCTGGAAAGGTGTCAAGGGGGTAGGACAGGAGAGGGAGGTGTGTTAAATCCTGTTTGCACTGGGAGGCTGGGAGGGCCCTGCAGCGGGGGCATGCAGGCAGGAAAAAAAGGGATGCTCTTTTGTCTCCTCTCAACAGCAGAGGTACCATACACTGTTGGAGGCCTTCTGCCTTACATCAATCTGCAGCTGCTGAATTTTAGGGCCCAGCAGGTGAGGTGATGGGAGAGCAGGGCTGGAAGGGGCTTCAATCAGCTGATAGGAGCAGGGGTGGGTGAAGCCTGATGGGGACAGGCTGGGGGGTCTCCTAAGATCATTTCTGAGCTGCTGGGCTGGGCAGGTTTGCGGAAGCCGTGGGCACCTTTAGGAGCTATAGCAGAAGGAAGGATGTGCGGATCCTCACAGCTTGTCTCGGATTCATGGAGAACATCCTTGGCTCAGCGGGATTGCCTCTCTCCTCACCCTATCCCTGGGTGGGAGAAGCCAGTTCTGCTGGACTCTGGCTTTGTGATGCCCCCATCCTCTCTCATCAGCTCCGTGCTGGGTCCTTCCCCAGGCTGGCATGCTCTTTGAGGCTTCCTCTGGGTCTCGCTCAGCGCATGAGGTTATGGGCCTTGGGGGCTGGAAGGCCGTACAGCCAGGGGGTACCACAGAAGGCTACCTGCCCACATGAAGGAGGGTTTGGGCCACTTCCCTTACTCGTGAATGACAGCCTGGACTGTGACCCCGTTCCCTGTGGCGCTCTCTGATATCGATCCCATCCACCCCTCTCTTTTCAGGACCACGACTTATTAGCGCGTGAGCAGATATTCCTGGGGAGCCTGAAGAACGCACCCTACACCGCTTGAACCCTGAGGAGGTGTCAGCCCCACACGCTGGACAGGAGGGCTCGCGGACGCCTGGGCCCCTTATGCGGGGTTGGGGTGACACCGGCCTGGCCTGGCCTGTGCTCCCGCTCGCCGCGGGCTCCGTTGGTCTTGTTTCCCATTCTCTATATGGAACGGGAACTCTGTCTGCTTCCTGCCGCTCTCTGATGGACATTCTGAGATGTGTTTGCTCCTCTGAAGCCACTGAATCCTGCTGCACGTCAGGAACACCAGTATTTGGTAGAGAAGCCCGTAGCCACCAAATGTGGGTGTCTTTCAGTGGCCTGCCCCGTGACAGACCACCATGACAGCTCAGCTCCTGGGAACAGGTTCTCAGCCCCACAACCAATCTTCTTCCACCGTGCCCCTCACAGGGAGCGCTGGTTTGTAACAGCCCATGGTGGGCGCCTTTCCTGCGTCCAGACAATGGTCAAAGACTGCGAAGAGCAGCTCCAGCGGCTGAGGCAGAGAAAAGCCCTGGAGGTCGATGCAGTGAGCAGTGCCACCTCACACACAAGGTACCGAGGGCCGGTGCTGTATCCCCACCTGGGTCTGAGGCTGTGGTGTTCCCTGTTCTACAGGGAACCAGCCTGGGACCATGGCAAGAGGGGCCATCCCGTCTCCAACCCACTGCTTCCAGAGATGCTGGAGTGTGTCCACCGGGGCGACCCTTCCCTTGCTCCTTTCCACAAGTCTCTGAACAGCGTCATTGAGCAGATGGAGAGGTTCTCCAGCGAACTGCATGTGCTCTCGCACAAGGCGGAGGCCGCGCAGCAAACCGCGTCCCAGGAGCTGACACAGGACAAGCAGCTCAAAGGTACGTCTGCCATTCCTCTGTGCCAGAACGGTTTCAGAGTCCCTGCCAGTGCTGGGGACACCCAGGAAACAGGGAGGAGTTGGACTCAGACAGCCACACGCTGGGAGCCTTGAAAGAGCAATTCCGCATTTGATCTTCTGTTACTGGTTCCCTGGGGAGAGATGTGTGACCTGCATTGCTTATAAATTCTATATAGCCAGTGCAATGTGTTACAGTGGCAAACTGTTGATAGTAAGAAGAAATACCTGAAATCTGAAGTTCTACAGGAAAGTTCAAGAAGTTTTCTCCTAAGTGAACAAGCCATGCATTTGTTTGATTGTTTTAGGAGGATGAAAATGTGTTTCATATGGGATGCTGTTGTTCCTTTGAAGACACTGCACGCACTTGATGGCAGAGCCACCTCCTTCGATCCTGCTTGGCCAATTAAAGCTCTGTGCCCAAACGCGAATACTTCCAGCATCCATGCAGATCCTAAGCTTTTGAAGAAATGGGTATGTTTTTATGCCTGCTGCGTGAATAGATGGTGTTACGTGTCCTTGCTTGTCTACTGCTTTTTGACAAGTGAGTACGTTCAGAGTGCGGTGTCGTAGAATCATAGACCGGTTTGGGTTGGAAAGCATCTTCAGATCATCCAGTTCCAACCCCTGCCACGGGCAGGGAGACCTTCCGCAAGAGCAGCTTGCTCCAAGCCCCTATGTCCAACCTGGCCTTGAACGCTGCGAGGGATGGGGCGGCCGCAGCTTCTCTGGGCACCCTGTGCCAGGGCCTCAGCACCCTCACAGGGAAGAGCTTCTTCCTTTTACCTAACCTGAGCTTCTCTTGTTCCAGTTTGAACTGTTGCGCTAAAGGGGAGAAAAAAAACCCTTGCTTTCCAGTTGGTCCTTAGATATTAGAGGGGCCGGGTACGGCTCCAATGTACAGCTACCGGTCCGGCCGCGTTCGCTATATCGAACCTTACTGATCCGGATTCACCGATAGCGCACCACACTGCCAGTCCAGTCGTGCTCATGGACCCTCACGGCCACACCGAGAAATGGGGTCGCGTTCAGTGGAAAAATTACGATCGGCTACCGAAACAGTGCAGTTTCTTGAGGCAACAGATACAGGTTCTTATGGATTGCCGGTGATGAATACCGTCTGCAAAAGCCCGTGCGAATAATAGTTACATGGATACAAGCGCTGGATAAAGTTAACACAGCCTGGCTCTAAAGTATAAAGGTAACAGTAGAAAGTAACTCTGCGGAGATTCTAAGTTTTCCTGGGGAAGTGCTGGATACAGTGTCTTAAGCACAGGGATCCCTATGGGGGGGAAGAAAAGTCCAGCCCGTCAAGCGGTCCCAGGACTCTGTTGATGTTATCTTCCTTGACTCATCTGCGATGGTATCTTCCCCAATATCCCCCCTCTCTTGGGTCATTTTATGCTATTTTCACCTTCAAGGTGGAGCTTGAGTGACTCTAGTCATCCATAGCTTTATTATTATTGGTGCAAATCTCTCTCACTTCACTTTTAAAGGTATATGACACCCAAAATTCAGAGTGCATGCTCAAAAAGGGGTGATCTTATTTTGGAGGTGGGTCGCATTGGAGATGGGAGTGCCATTAACATGTAAATTCATTCTAATGCCATTATAATGAAACAAAGTTCACACAGAGGACAGCATTCCGTCAGAAGATGACAGGCTGCTGGCTCAGGATAGCAAGGATGCAGCTTATCAGTTTCTTGTACCACCTAGTTCCCATAGAGTGTGGCTGCGAGATCTCCACCCCGCTCCATCCTCCATCTGTGTCACCACAGGAACCAACTGTGGAGTGCACATTCCTGGCATGCCAGGGGTGGCTGCATCTCGCCCCGAGAGGCCCTGAAAGTCCGTTTTTCCCTTACGTGTGGACAATGCTGCATTTCAAATATAAGTTTAATTCCTAATTATTCCACATGGACCACTTGTCCTGTCGCTCCAGGGCCTGATGAAGAGTCACACTTCCCAGCATCCTTGTAGGCCCCCTTCAGACACTGGATGCTGCTCTGAGGTCTCCACGCAACTTCTCTTCTCCAGGCTGAACAGCCCCAATGTTCTCAGCCCATCTTTGTATGGGAGGTGCTCCAGCCCCTGATCATCCTTGTGTCCTCCTCTGCACTTGCTCCAAGAGTTCCATGTCCTTCTTATGTTGGGGACCCCAGAACTGCACACGGTGCTCCAAGTATCTAACCCTTGTAGAGAGGCGAGAGGACTTTCTGAATTCAGAACAGTGGAGGCTTTGGGGTTCAGATTTCAAAACTGTAGTCTAGAGTTTGGAATGATGATGAGATCATACGAACCGACACATGCCATCGCAGCAGGGAAATTGTAGTGGGGCAAAAGGTATGAATTGTTTCAGTTATATTTTTCATTACGAATGCAGTTTATAAGTGCTATCCAAACTAAGTTCCGGTACTGGGCCATGATCGCAGTGAAACGAGATGGAGTTAGTTGATTCCATCAGGATTTTAAATGTAACTTTTGTTTTCGGCAGATGAATCGACTGCACCTACTCTGGTGTCGCTTTGGTGCCTCTCCTCCTCCAGCTGCTCCTGAGAAGCAGGAGGAGCTGCTCCTGAGGTAGAAGAGAATTGGACAGAGGAGCAAGTGATAAGGCAGCAATTGCTGGCAAAGCAAAAGAGGTGTTAGAACTTCACAAAGAAGAAAGAGATTGGAGCTGAAGCTGGAACAGACCAAAGTACAGCTGGTGAGCAGGAGAGTTCCATCAGGAACTTCCATAGCTGGGTCTCACTTTCCTTTGCACAGCACTAGGCTCTAGTGGTAACTGCTGTACATAGGTTTTTCCTCATGTTAGGCAAGTATCGCTATTTTAGGACTAGAGCAAGGGAAGGTGATCTGGGGTTCCTGAGCAGTGTTGTTGCCTAAAAACCTTGAGAATTGCACTCAAAATCGAGCTTGAAAAAAGATAAAGTGAAATTTTGGGGGTTTTCTCTTTAACCTCTCTCCTATGAGATGATGCCTGTGGCCCTTGTCTTCCGTCTCTTCTTTGTGGCTCCCAGGAAGCCAGGCTCCCCCAAACACATTTGCTCTCATACAAGAAGGAATCCTGACTGTTGGAGATAACATCGGTCTCCTCGTTAGGTCAGGCTGGTCTGATGACGCCCTCTGAAGATGGCAGTTAAACTCTATTGTCTTACATTCCTAATTGAAAGTGTCAGCTGATGATATCAAAAGAAAGCATCTTTGAAGTGTAGAAATGAAAATTAGAGCAGGTGGTCAGCGGCCTTGTTGCTTTGAGTATGTAGAACAGCTAGTGCTGGAGAGAGAGCTTGTGTGTGAGCGCCAGGTTGTGCAGCACTGGCTTTGTAGTACTGATTTTGCATGATATTGGACTTTGACCTTTTCTAATGGTCCTGCATTATTTTAATGCTGGTAACTGGCAATTCTGGGGTCATTTTCGGCTAAATGGTGAATCTTTGAACTTTCAAGACATCTCTGTTTCTCGTTTGGTTTTGAGAGGGAACCAGCTCCTACGCTGAGGAGCACCTCAGGGTAGGAGTTGTGCCATGCAGATCAATGCTGCATTTTTTTCCTACTTCAGGTTCTATCTCTTTGTGTTCAGCAACGATCATCTACTACAGCTTCAACTCCATCACCTTCCAAGCAGCGCGTCTCCCACACCTCATATGAGAGTTAAAGCACCTCCTGAAAACGGTAAATCGGGATCCTCGACTTCATAGGCTGGCTCACCGTTCTTCTCATGCTGAAGGTCAACCTCACAGGAGAGGATTTCCCCGGACGTGACCGCTCAGCCTGATACCAAGGCAAACAGAAGAGCACAGGCTGAGAAACAAACCTCAAGCAAGCAAGAAAAATGGAAAGCAAGTGGAAAAACAGAAGGAGGAGCTTGGCCAGTCAGAAACAAAGTTGGAATCACCATCCCCTTTGGAGGATAAGCTGCCCAATGGTAAAGTGTCCTGGTTTCTGCTGGGATAGAGTTCTTGTTCTTCCTAATAGCTGAGAGGAAGCAGAGACAGGATACCTGAGCCCAGCTAGCCAAAGGGCTGTTCCAAACCACAGCAAGTCATGCCCAGTATAGAAACTGGGGGGAGTCACCTGGAAGGGACCAGTCACTGGTCGGGTCGGGCTGGGTATCAGTCGGCGGGTGCTGAGCAATTGTGTTGTGCAGCACTGCTGGGTTTTGTCTGTCCCCTTTTCTGCTTCAGATTCTCTCCCCTCCTTATTTCCATCATCATTATTATTATTTTTATTGTTATTATTGTTGTTGTTATCAGTGCTATTATTACTATTAAAGTTATATAATGTTAATATACATATGACAATATATATGATATGTATGGTTATTATTATCATTAGTATCACTATTGCCATCATTATAATAATAATGACCATCATCACTATTATCATTATAATTCTTATCATAATAATTATTGCTACTATTGTTATTATTGTCATTATCATCATTATCCTCATATTTATTATTACTTTCATTATCATTATTATTCTCATTCCTATCATCGCCATTATTAGAATCATTGTCATTATTGTATTATCATAATTGTATTTTATTATCATTAAAATTGCATTGTACTTTCTTGTGGTTATAATTAATTGTACTTTAGTACTTACTGTTGTTATTTATTACTATTGCGGTATCAAACTTTACTTTAGTTATTAAACTGCTGTTCTCACAGCCCGTGGCTTTTCCATCCCTTCGATTGTCCCCGTGCAGGCTGGGCTGGGAGCAGGGTGCGTGGTGCTGAGGTACTGGCTGGGTTTGAACCACAACGGGCTGGAGCTGGAGCTGGAGCTGGGGCAGCCAGAGCTCTGCTGGGCTCTGGGTGCAGGAGCACCCAGCAGAGAGGGATCCTCCAGGGCTGCCCAAACCGCCAGCTCGTCCCTGAGAGAGAGTTCTGCTCTTCTGCTGCTCCCTGAGCCCGGCCTGTGAGATGAAGGTGCCGATGGAGCATCTCATCTCCCACACACTGCCCCTCATGAATCGGAGCCGGGGCAGTGGTCCCATTCAGGTGGGGGAGGCTGCAGGGGGAGGAGGTGGGGGTGGGATCAGCTGCACTCTGAGCCCCTCAGCCAGACTCCAGTCCCTTCTCCCATGCATCTTCTTCGTGTGCCGGTCACAGGTACCCATCGCCACAAGGCATCCTCGGCAGTGCCAGCTCTTGGGAAGTGTGTCCAGAGGAGGGCAGGGTGGGCAGAGCAAAAGGCCCACTCAGGGCTGAGTCCCATCCCCCCCCCCAAGAGCCATCCCGAGGGAA
>CM029933.1:0-5000 GCA_017639245.1 Myiopsitta monachus
CCCTACCCTAACCCTAACCCTAACCCTAACCCTAACCCTAACCCTAACCCTAACCCTAACCCTAACCCTAACCCTAACCCTAACCCTAACCCTAACCCTAACCCTAACCCTAACCCTAACCCTAACCCTAACCCTAACCCTAACCCTAACCCTAACCCTAACCCTAACCCTAACCCTAACCCTAACCCTAACCCTAACCCTAACCCTAACCCTAACCCTAACCCTAACCCTAACCCTAACCCTAACCCTAACCCTAACCCTAACCCTAACCCTAACCCTAACCCTAACCCTAACCCTAACCCTAACCCTAACCCTAACCCTAACCCTAACCCTAACCCTAACCCTAACCCTAACCCTAACCCTAACCCTAACCCTAACCCTAACCCTAACCCTAACCCTAACCCTAACCCTAACCCTAACCCTAACCCTAACCCTAACCCTAACCCTAACCCTAACCCTAACCCTAACCCTAACCCTAACCCTAACCCTAACCCTAACCCTAACCCTAACCCTAACCCTAACCCTAACCCTAACCCTAACCCTAACCCTAACCCTAACCCTAACCCTAACCCTAACCCTAACCCTAACCCTAACCCTAACCCTAACCCTAACCCTAACCCTAACCCTAACCCTAACCCTAACCCTAACCCTAACCCTAACCCTAACCCTAACCCTAACCCTAACCCTAACCCTAACCCTAACCCTAACCCTAACCCTAACCCTAACCCTAACCCTAACCCTAACCCTAACCCTAACCCTAACCCTAACCCTAACCCTAACCCTAACCCTAACCCTAACCCTAACCCTAACCCTAACCCTAACCCTAACCCTAACCCTAACCCTAACCCTAACCCTAACCCTAACCCTAACCCTAACCCTAACCCTAACCCTAACCCTAACCCTAACCCTAACCCTAACCCTAACCCTAACCCTAACCCTAACCCTAACCCTAACCCTAACCCTAACCCTAACCCTAACCCTAACCCTAACCCTAACCCTAACCCTAACCCTAACCCTAACCCTAACCCTAACCCTAACCCTAACCCTAACCCTAACCCTAACCCTAACCCTAACCCTAACCCTAACCCTAACCCTAACCCTAACCCTAACCCTAACCCTAACCCTAACCCTAACCCTAACCCTAACCCTAACCCTAACCCTAACCCTAACCCTAACCCTAACCCTAACCCTAACCCTAACCCTAACCCTAACCCTAACCCTAACCCTAACCCTAACCCTAACCCTAACCCTAACCCTAACCCTAACCCTAACCCTAACCCTAACCCTAACCCTAACCCTAACCCTAACCCTAACCCTAACCCTAACCCTAACCCTAACCCTAACCCTAACCCTAACCCTAACCCTAACCCTAACCCTAACCCTAACCCTAACCCTAACCCTAACCCTAACCCTAACCCTAACCCTAACCCTAACCCTAACCCTAACCCTAACCCTAACCCTAACCCTAACCCTAACCCTAACCCTAACCCTAACCCTAACCCTAACCCTAACCCTAACCCTAACCCTAACCCTAACCCTAACCCTAACCCTAACCCTAACCCTAACCCTAACCCTAACCCTAACCCTAACCCTAACCCTAACCCTAACCCTAACCCTAACCCTAACCCTAACCCTAACCCTAACCCTAACCCTAACCCTAACCCTAACCCTAACCCTAACCCTAACCCTAACCCTAACCCTAACCCTAACCCTAACCCTAACCCTAACCCTAACCCTAACCCTAACCCTAACCCTAACCCTAACCCTAACCCTAACCCTAACCCTAACCCTAACCCTAACCCTAACCCTAACCCTAACCCTAACCCTAACCCTAACCCTAACCCTAACCCTAACCCTAACCCTAACCCTAACCCTAACCCTAACCCTAACCCTAACCCTAACCCTAACCCTAACCCTAACCCTAACCCTAACCCTAACCCTAACCCTAACCCTAACCCTAACCCTAACCCTAACCCTAACCCTAACCCTAACCCTAACCCTAACCTAACCCTAACCCTAACCCTAACCCTAACCCTAACCCTAACCCTAACCCTAACCCTAACCCTAACCCTAACCCTAACCCTAACCCTAACCCTAACCCTAACCCTAACCCTAACCCTAACCCTAACCCTAACCCTAACCCTAACCCTAACCCTAACCCTAACCCTAACCCTAACCCTAACCCTAACCCTAACCCTAACCCTAACCCTAACCCTAACCCTAACCCTAACCCTAACCCTAACCCTAACCCTAACCCTAACCCTAACCCTAACCCTAACCCTAACCCTAACCCTAACCCTAACCCTAACCCTAACCCTAACCCTAACCCTAACCCTAACCCTAACCCTAACCCTAACCCTAACCCTAACCCTAACCCTAACCCTAACCCTAACCCTAACCCTAACCCTAACCCTAACCCTAACCCTAACCCTAACCCTAACCCTAACCCTAACCCTAACCCTAACCCTAACCCTAACCCTAACCCTAACCCTAACCCTAACCCTAACCCTAACCCTAACCCTAACCCTAACCCTAACCCTAACCCTAACCCTAACCCTAACCCTAACCCTAACCCTAACCCTAACCCTAACCCTAACCCTAACCCTAACCCTAACCCTAACCCTAACCCTAACCCTAACCCTAACCCTAACCCTAACCCTAACCCTAACCCTAACCCTAACCCTAACCCTAACCCTAACCCTAACCCTAACCCTAACCCTAACCCTAACCCTAACCCTAACCCTAACCCTAACCCTAACCCTAACCCTAACCCTAACCCTAACCCTAACCCTAACCCTAACCCTAACCCTAACCCTAACCCTAACCCTAACCCTAACCCTAACCCTAACCCTAACCCTAACCCTAACCCTAACCCTAACCCTAACCCTAACCCTAACCCTAACCCTAACCCTAACCCTAACCCTAACCCTAACCCTAACCCTAACCCTAACCCTAACCCTAACCCTAACCCTAACCCTAACCCTAACCCTAACCCTAACCCTAACCCTAACCCTAACCCTAACCCTAACCCTAACCCTAACCCTAACCCTAACCCTAACCCTAACCCTAACCCTAACCCTAACCCTAACCCTAACCCTAACCCTAACCCTAACCCTAACCCTAACCCTAACCCTAACCCTAACCCTAACCCTAACCCTAACCCTAACCCTAACCCTAACCCTAACCCTAACCCTAACCCTAACCCTAACCCTAACCCTAACCCTAACCCTAACCCTAACCCTAACCCTAACCCTAACCCTAACCCTAACCCTAACCCTAACCCTAACCCTAACCCTAACCCTAACCCTAACCCTAACCCTAACCCTAACCCTAACCCTAACCCTAACCCTAACCCTAACCCTAACCCTAACCCTAACCCTAACCCTAACCCTAACCCTAACCCTAACCCTAACCCTAACCCTAACCCTAACCCTAACCCTAACCCTAACCCTAACCCTAACCCTAACCCTAACCCTAACCCTAACCCTAACCCTAACCCTAACCCTAACCCTAACCCTAACCCTAACCCTAACCCTAACCCTAACCCTAACCCTAACCCTAACCCTAACCCTAACCCTAACCCTAACCCTAACCCTAACCCTAACCCTAACCCTAACCCTAACCCTAACCCTAACCCTAACCCTAACCCTAACCCTAACCCTAACCCTAACCCTAACCCTAACCCTAACCCTAACCCTAACCCTAACCCTAACCCTAACCCTAACCCTAACCCTAACCCTAACCCTAACCCTAACCCTAACCCTAACCCTAACCCTAACCCTAACCCTAACCCTAACCCTAACCCTAACCCTAACCCTAACCCTAACCCTAACCCTAACCCTAACCCTAACCCTAACCCTAACCCTAACCCTAACCCTAACCCTAACCCTAACCCTAACCCTAACCCTAACCCTAACCCTAACCCTAACCCTAACCCTAACCCTAACCCTAACCCTAACCCTAACCCTAACCCTAACCCTAACCCTAACCCTAACCCTAACCCTAACCCTAACCCTAACCCTAACCCTAACCCTAACCCTAACCCTAACCCTAACCCTAACCCTAACCCTAACCCTAACCCTAACCCTAACCCTAACCCTAACCCTAACCCTAACCCTAACCCTAACCCTAACCCTAACCCTAACCCTAACCCTAACCCTAACCCTAACCCTAACCCTAACCCTAACCCTAACCCTAACCCTAACCCTAACCCTAACCCTAACCCTAACCCTAACCCTAACCCTAACCCTAACCCTAACCCTAACCCTAACCCTAACCCTAACCCTAACCCTAACCCTAACCCTAACCCTAACCCTAACCCTAACCCTAACCCTAACCCTAACCCTAACCCTAACCCTAACCCTAACCCTAACCCTAACCCTAACCCTAACCCTAACCCTAACCCTAACCCTAACCCTAACCCTAACCCTAACCCTAACCCTAACCCTAACCCTAACCCTAACCCTAACCCTAACCCTAACCCTAACCCTAACCCTAACCCTAACCCTAACCCTAACCCTAACCCTAACCCTAACCCTAACCCTAACCCTAACCCTAACCCTAACCCTAACCCTAACCCTAACCCTAACCCTAACCCTAACCCTAACCCTAACCCTAACCCTAACCCTAACCCTAACCCTAACCCTAACCCTAACCCTAACCCTAACCCTAACCCTAACCCTAACCCTAACCCTAACCCTAACCCTAACCCTAACCCTAACCCTAACCCTAACCCTAACCCTAACCCTAACCCTAACCCTAACCCTAACCCTAACCCTAACCCTAACCCTAACCCTAACCCTAACCCTAACCCTAACCCTAACCCTAACCCTAACCCTAACCCTAACCCTAACCCTAACCCTAACCCTAACCCTAACCCTAACCCTAACCCTAACCCTAACCCTAACCCTAACCCTAACCCTAACCCTAACCCTAACCCTAACCCTAACCCTAACCCTAACCCTAACCCTAACCCTAACCCTAACCCTAACCCTAACCCT